>CM055093.1:58011340-58380294 GCA_029204225.1 Diphasiastrum complanatum
GGAGTGAAGGAGCGATGGAGATCAGAAGGCCACCAGCTAGAAGTATTCCACCTTCACATCAATGTTCGGAAAACTTTTTTCAGGTTTCCCTCAAAACACCTTAATTTTTAAGAGTTGCATGGCCTTAAATAAGGGATATCTTGATACTTGCTATTTTTCTCAAACAAAACCTTTAATTTTTGTTGTAAAAAAACCGATTGAATTTTAAACATACCCGTTTCTGAAAAAATATGTCGGTTCCATTCTTCAAGGATGCCAACTTTCTCGAACACTTGTGTGAGTGAGTGAAGGTGGCATGTCTTTGTTTTTTTTCCTATAAATGTATGTAATATAATAAGGAGAGGTAGGTGATGATCTAAAGCAGTGTTCGAAAAATGTGGCATCCTTAAAGAATGAAACCAACATCTTTTTCAAAAAACCGATATGAACAAAATTGTTTTGCTTAAGGAAACCGGCAAATATCAACTCCTAAACGGATTTGAACTCCTGAAGACTTGAAAGTTCGTCAACTCGTGCATGCGCGTGCACACACACACACACACATAACTCTAAAAAAATCCAATCTCTCTCTCTCTCTCTCTCTCTCTCTCTCTCTCTCTCTCTCTCTCTCTCTCTCTCTCTCTCTCTCTCTCTCTCTCTCTCTCTCTCTCTCTCTCTCTCTCTCTCTCTCTCTCTCTCTCTCTCTCTCTCTCTCTCTCTCTCTCTCTCTCTCTCTCTCTCTCTCTCTCTCTCTCTCTCTCTCTCTCTCTCTCTCTCTCTCTCTCTCTCTCTCTCTCTCTCTCTCTCTCACACACACACACACACACACACACACACAAGACTCAAATTCAAAAAAAATTTCTCACACACTCGACTCGAATCAAATTCAGAAAATTTTTCTAGACACGAATTGGACTAAATGCAGACTCGACTCGAATTGGACGAACTCAACTCGACTCGAATTGGACAAACTCTCTTTCTAAAACACAAAAAATTTCAAAGAATCCACTCTCTCTCACTCTCACACTCGACTCGAATTCAAAGAATTTTTCTCACTTGACTCAACTCGAATTCAGAGAATTTTTCTAGACACGAATTGGACTAAATGCAGATCGACTGGACGAAATTAACTCGACTCGAATTGGAAGAACTCGAATTGGACGAACTCTCTCTCTAAGACAAAAAAATCTCAAAGATTCTACTCTACTAAATGCAGATCGACTGGACGAAATCAACTCGACTCGAATTGGACGAACTCTCTCTCTAAGACAAAAAATCTCAAAGATTCTACTCTCTCTCTCTCTCTCTCTCTCTCTCTCTCTCTCTCTCTCTCTCTCTCTCTCTCTCTCTCTCTCTCTCTCTCTCTCTCTCTCTCTCTCTCTCTCTCTCTCTCTCTCTCTCTCTCTCTCTCTCTCTCTCTCTCTCTCTCTCTCTCTCTCTCTCTCTCCCTCCCTCCCTCCCTCCCTCCCTCCCTCCCTCCCTCCCTCCCTCCCTCCCTCCCTCCCTCCCTCCCTCCCTCTCTCTCTCTCTCTCTCTCTCTCTCTCTCTCTCTCTCTCTCTCTCTCTCTCTCTCTCTCTCACTGGACTCGAATTCAATGAATTTTTCTTACACTTGGCTCGACTCGAATTCAGAAAATTTTTCTAGACACAAATTGGACTAAATGCAGACTCGATTGGAGTTGGATGAACTCAACTCGACTCGAATTGGACGACCTCTCTCTCTAAAACACAAAAAATCTCAAAGAATCCAGTCTCTCTCTCTCTCTCTCTCTCTCTCTCTCTCTCTCTCTCTCTCTCTCTCTCTCTCTCTCTCTCTCTCTCTCTCTCTCTCTCTCTCTCTCTCTCTCTCTCTCTCTCTCTCTCTCTCTCTCTCTCTCTCTCTCTCTCTCTCTCTCTCTCTCTCTCACACACACACACACACACACACACACACACACACACTCGACTCCAATTCAAAGAATTTATCTCACACTTGACTTGACTCGAATTCAGAGAATTTTTCTAGACACGAATTGGATGACCTTTCTCTCTAAAATACAAAAAATCTCAAAGAATCCACTCTCTCTCTCTCTCTCTCTCTCTCTCTCTCTCTCTCTCTCTCTCTCTCTCTCTCTCTCTCTCTCTCTCTCTCTCTCTCTCTCTCTCTCTCTCTCTCTCTCTCTCTCTCTCTCTCTCTCTCTCTCTTACTCTCTTACACACTCGACTCGAATTCAAAGAATTTTTCTCACAATTGACTCGACTCGAATGCAGAGAATTTTTCTAGACATGAATTGGACTAAATGTAGACTTGACTCGAATGAAGGCTATCACGAAGCACAAATAATAACTGCTACTTTCACAAGTCTAAACATAAAATGCATCAAAGCATCCAATGACTACTTATTACTGATGCTTTGACATATCTGGACTCCTGAAGACTAGAAAGTTCGTCGACTCCACGTGCGCGCTTACACACACACACACACACACACACACACACACAAAACTCTAAAAGAATCTCAAAAAATCCTCTCTCTCTCTCTCTCTCTCAACTCGATTCGAATTGGATGAACTCTCTCTCTAAAACACAAAAAATCTCAAAGAATCCACTCTCTCACTCTCTCTCTCTCTCACACACACTCGACTCAAATTCAAAAAAAATTTCTCACACTTGACTCGACTCGAATTTAGAGAAACTTTCTAGACACGAATTGGACTAAATGCAGACTCGACTCGAATTAAACGAACTCGAATTGGACGAACTCTCTCTCTAAGACAAAAAGTCTCAAAGAATCTACTCTCTCTCTCTCTCTCTCTCTCTCTCTCTCTCTCTCTCTCTCTCTCTCTCTCTCTCTCTCTCTCTCTCTCTCTCTCTCTCTCTCTCTCTCTCTCTCTCTCTCTCTCTCTCTCTCTCTCTCTCTCTCTCTCTCAACTCGATTCGAATTGAATGAACTCTCTCTCTAAAACACAAAAAATCTCAAAGAATCCACTTCCTCACTCTCTCTCTCTCACACACACTCGACTCAAATTCAAAAAAAATTTCTCACACTTGACTCGACTCGAATTTAGAGAAACTTTCTAGACACGAATTGGACTAAATGCAGACTCGACTCGAATTAAACGAACTCGAATTGGACGAACTCTCTCTCTAAGAAAAAAAGTCTCAAAGAATCTTCTCTCTCTCTCTCTCTCTCTCTCTCTCTCTCTCTCTCTCTCTCTCTCTCTCTCTCTCTCTCTCTCTCTCTCTCTCTCTCTCTCTCTCTCAACTCGATTCGAATTGGATGAACTCTCTCTCTAAAACACAAAAAATCTCAAAGAATCCACTCTCTCACTCTCTCACACACTCGACTCAAATTCCCAAAAAATTTCTCACACTTGACTCGACTCGAATCTAAAGAAACTTCCTAGACACAAATTGGACTAAATGCGGACTCGACTCGAATTAAACGAACTCGAATTGGAGGAACTATCTCTCTAAGACAAAAAGTCTCAAAGAATCTACTCTCTCTCTCTCTCTCTCTCTCTCTCTCTCTCTCTCTCTCTCTCTCTCTCTCTCTCTCTCTCTCTCTCTCTCTCTCTCTCTCTCTCTCTCTCTCTCTCTCTCTCTCTCTCTCTCTCTCTCTCACACACACACACACACACACACACACGCGCGACTCAAATTCAAAGAATTTTTCAAGACTCGAAAATCGAATTTTCAAGACCCATATAATTTTCAACCCAATGTAAGGTTAAAATTTTTCAGTCAAAGACTCAAAACTCGAATTCAGAGAATTTTTCTAGACACGAATTGAACTAAATGCTAGCTCGACTGGAGTTGGACGAACTCAACTCGACTCGAATTGGACGACCTCTCTCTCTAAAACACAAAAAATCTCAAAGAATCCACTCTCTCTCTCTCTCTCTCTCTCTCTCTCTCTCTCTCTCTCTCTCTCTCTCTCTCTCTCTCTCTCTCTCTCTCTCTCTCTCTCTCTCTCTCTCTCTCTCTCTCTCTCTAATCAAATTCAAAAAAAATTTCTCACACTTGACTCGACTCGAATTCAGAGAAATTTTCTAGACACGAATTGGACTAAATGTAGAAAAACGAACTCGAGTTGGACGAACTCTCTCTCTAAGACAAAAAATCTCAAAGATTCTACTCTCTCTCTCTCTCTCTCTCTCTCTCTCTCTCTCTCTCTCTCTCTCTCTCTCTCTCTCTCTCTCTCTCTCTCTCTCTCTCTCTCTCTCTCTCTCTCTCTCTCTCTCTCACACACACACACACACACACACACACACACGACTCGAATTCAGAGAAATTTTCAAGACTCGAAACTCGAATTTTCAAGATCCATATAAATTTTCAAGACTCGAAACTTGAATTTTCAGAACTCGAATTTTGGAGTCTCCAAATTTTCGAGACTCAATTTTTGGAGACTACAAATTGTCGAAAGTCAATTAGTGGAGGAACGAATTTTTTGGAGAGAGAGACACAAATTTTTAGAGATATTTTCGAGGTACATTTTGAGGTCCCAATTTTTGGAGACTCAAATTTTTTTAGGCTCGAATTTTTGGAGTCTTCAAATTTTTGGGACTCCAAATTTTCGAGGTACATTTCGAGAGTCATTGTCGATTGTGAGGAATTTTTGGAGACTCAAGACATGGCTTTTTGGATGTACTTTCGAGGGTTAGTGTCTCAATTTTAGAGGTATTTTCAGTGTGAATTTTTTGAGGTACTTTCGAGGTATTTCGACCTATTTCCAGTGTCAATTTTTCGTGGTATTTCTGAGGGTTAGTGTCTCAATTTTTGAGATATTTCGAGGTCCTTTTGAGGGTCAGTGTCTCCATTTTCGAGGTACTTTTTGCGGTACTTCTCGAGGGTCAGTGTCTCAATTTTTGAGGTACTTCGAGTGTCAGTGTCTCAATTTTCGAGGTATTTCGAGCTGCTTTTCGAGGTATTTCGAGGGTCAGTGTCTCAATTTTGAAGATACTTTTCGAGGTACTTTCGAGGGTCAGTGTCTCAATTTTTGAGGTATTTTTGAAATACTTTCGAGGTACTTTTTGAGGGTCGATGTCTCAATTTTCGAGATATTTTTGAGGTATTTTGAGGTACTTTTTGAGGTATTTTTCGAGGGTCAGTGTCTCAATTTTCGAGGTACTTTTTTAGCTATTTCGAGGGTTAGTGTCTCAATTTTTGAAGTATTAATATTTTGAGGTCTTTTTCGAGGTATTTTGATGTATTTCGAGGTACTTTCGAGGGTCAGTGTCTCAATTTGTGGAGAAACAAATTTTTGGAAATTTCAATTTTTGGAGGTATTTTCGAGGTACATTTCGAGGTATTTTCGAGGTTCAAGGTATTTTTTCGAGGTTCAGTGTCGCATTCTTCGAGGGTCTCCCACCGATTTTTTTGAAATTTTCGCGAGATTTTCCAGGCCTTTTCGCGTTTCAAGTTATTTTCGTAAAGGCATCGGGATTTTCGCAAAGACTTTAGAAAAAATTTTGAGATATTTTCGCGAAGCTTCAGTGATTTTCGCCAAACCTTCAGGGAAATCACGAAATTTTTGCGACATCAGCCCTCCCCCTCCAAAAAAATGCGACACTCCCCCTCCCAAAAAATGCCTCCCCCTCCCGAACAATGCGATACGTCGATTGGCACACTTCGGCCACGTACACACATACATCTTCCACCCGTCAACAAGGACATACTAAATTTTCAAATCATCGGAGAATCATCGCCCGTCAACGAGAAATCATTGGCCGTCGCCTAGACCGTCCGCCATTGCCCGTCAATGACGGGCACTCTTTACTAGTATATATATAAAACATTTGAAAAACCTCCCGTCGCGGCAGGAGGTTCTTCGAAATTTATCTTTGCATGTATATCTATATATATATATATATATATATATATATATATATATATATCATTTTAAAGGTATCATACATTTTTTTATAAATACATGCATCTTATATATATGTGTGCATCCTATATATGCATGCATCATATGAAATACATGGTCATTTGAAGTGACTACTGAAGGCCGTTGTTTTCTTGTTTTCAAAATAAAAAAATTTCAAGATATACTATTTAGAATGCATTTTACAGAACATATGAGAACTGGGTGATGATCATATCGACACACTCAAATTTAACTCTTACCAAAGGTATCACTATGTTGCTACATGAAGATAATCGAAGAAGTCAAGACGCTTTGTTGACTTCATCATCTCATGCTCTATATGCAAAGGCTCAAAACGACAGAAGCAGAAAAGCTCTAATCAGTCCGCATCAAATCAGATTGTATGTTAACAGAGATGATCTAGATTATATGTAAAAATAACTTAGTTTTGTAAAAGAATATGAGCGACCAAACTTAGCTTACTTCTGAAGGAAGATACTTCAAAAACCAAGCTCCAGTGTACTTCATGTGAAATCCTTTGTGGTAATATCCACTAAATCAATTGGCAAGCCCAAATTCTCAATGGACAATGTTGAAAGTCTTAATGTCATCTGCGATATCTACCTTCAAGACGAATTTGCTTTTGACAGAGGTGAGTTTATGACTCGCGGCCAAGATGGTTCTGAGCGTCATGATATTTTGTCTTGTGCGGACACTGGACATTTTACTGCTGAGCCACCAACTCACGACTCATATGAATTTATTTTTAACTACAAGGGTTCTCTCTTCAATGGCTTGATGGCCCTATCTAGCAAACATAAGCTGTAATGGATGCTGAGGGAAAAACAAATCCCTCTCCTAAAGAACAAGAAAAACCGGCTTTGAAAAGAAGGAGAAAAGTAACCACTTCAGGACCAAGAAGAGAAAGTCGTGAGGTTCAAATTGGAAGAGAGATTGCAAAAGCTGTTGGGACCGTCGGGAAAAGGCCAATGGAACCGAGAGTGGATCAATTGGGAATGTTATCCGGCTCTTATTGCAATGTATCAGACGATGAAGGGCGTATGGTCGAGGAAGAGCAAATCCCTGAGTTTGAGGGTGATGCAAATGTCAATCTCGAGAATTTTGCAATTGATAACATCGGATACATATGGGGTAAAAATACTTTGTTTCAGATAAGCTCACGGCTGCGTGCAATATGGAGTTTGAATACAATATAGCCTACCGTGTTTCAGAACTATGTTGGCTACTTCGAAGGCTGTTGGTGTGAAGGATGTAAGGTGGATTGAAGTAAGGTAACGCGATCGGAAGTCACTGGAAGCCTGCAGGTGCTTCAGAATTCATCGCACCATGGCTGGTGAAGTTTATTGGGAAGAGGCTACGTAGTCCGAGCCACCATTAGAGATGTTGGAAAAGATGTGAGCGGAGTCTATAATCTTAAGATAGATGGTCTCTAGCAAGGCTTGTTGCAGAAGGTCCTTTGTGTGGTGCGATATCCAGAAACCATGCTTTGAAAACTAATTTTGGAGTCTGAAACTTTCAGAGTGTGAAGGGATTCTCAAGAAACAAGGACAGGTTCTTTTAGAACTGAGTTTCTGTTTAATTTGAAAAGTCTATAAGCGTTGATAAAGATTGCATACGATTAATACAAGAGAACGGATTGCAATTTCAGAGCCTACACATAGATATTGCTATCTTTTTCCATAACCCGTCCTGCTGCTACTGGTTTATTAAGGATTAATTTGGGTTTTGCTCTGAAAGTTGAATTAGGCAGAGCGTTGGTTCAGTGCAAAAGCGAAGGCTGGGGGTTGAATGTTATATATAGTTTCAACCTATTTCATCCTAGGAATATAGATTCATGTGCAGCAGTTGCAACAAAGTATGCATATCTTTCAGTGCATGCAGCTCCTAGGTGATGATTTGAGGCAATAGGGCTCCCAGAATCTCCAACTCTTCCACAGAAATCAGCACAGTTTCTTGCCAGACCCGTGTTTGTCTGATCTACTATCAGTTTAGGGCAAAGGAGCAATGGTGGAGCTTTCAAAACTTTTTCTATTGTTGGTCTTTTAGAGTTTTGGTGGGTGCTTTTGTTTGGGCAAGTTCTCCGGAATCTATTGCAAAAGGTTTACAATGGCCGACGGCTCCATCGAGGTTAACGACATTCCGTGTGAAGAAAAATCTTGGTGAGGTGGTCCATCACAGGGTTCCCTTTATACAGTTGTTCTCATGGCTTCGGACATCTCCCTGCTTCGTCCTCTCAGTCTCAAACGACCTGCTTCAACTGTATCTCCCCTTCCTGACTCCCTTCCTCGTTCGCGTCAGGCTATGTTGGGTTCCTCGCTTGTCACAACACTCTCTGTTCCTCTTTCGCCCACCTCTTCCCATGGCATTGTTGCCCCCTTGCTTGGTTGTGAACCTCCTTCGACCCTTGTTGCATTGCCTTCTCAACCCCCTGAACGGGTTCCTTGCCTTGCTTGTGGTCGTTTCTTCTCTCCTAGAGGAGGTCTTGCCCGTCACCAGCGTTCTTGTCCTGCGCTGCTTCAGTCGTCTCAAGATCCCCCTCCTCTTTTTGCACCCCATTCGCCCTCTACTTCAGTTTGGTCTTGGATTTATTCCCTTGACGTCCTCGGAGCTTTTCACTTGGGCTTCCCTCGTCCAAGGCTCTACTTTCATATTTCCCTTGCCCTCCATCGTGAAACTCAAGTTGCTATACGCCTTCCTCTTGATCGCTTGGCTATTGGCCCCTTTGACATTGCGGCTTGGCATCTGTTTCTTCTTTTTCCCCTTTGGTGTCTAGTCCTTCCTCCGAGGGGTGAGGATGCTGGTCATAGAGAAACTCGTGCTCGCCTTCGTCGCTTTCTATCGGGAGACTGGGAAACGCTTCATGATGATCACTTTGCACGTTGTTAGGCACTTGCTGCTCGCAACTCACAGGACTCTCACCCTCAAGGCGCCCCACCTCTCCACCGTCGCCTTCGTCGCACCCTACATCTTGGGCAAGTTGGTGAGTATTCTCGTGCAGCTCGAGCTTTAGCTCCTCTTACACCCGCTCCCTTTTCTGTTGATACTGTTGTTGCTCTCCAAGCTCTGTATCCTGCTTCTGAAGGCATTCTTCTCTTGTTTGTGGAGGACTTTGTGTCTGATGTTGACTTGGTGCTTGATTGTGATTCTTTCTCTCATGTCTTCCATCGTAGTCCTCGTCTTGCTGTTGGTGGTCCCTCCGGTTTGGTCTATGAACACCTTCGTGATTGCTTTCCACCTGAGGACTCTGCTAGTGGCTTTGTTCAACTCTTTCAAGTCTGCTCTTTTATCGCCTCTGGTCACATTCCTTCTTCTGTCGCACGTCTTTTGTTTGTGTCTCGTTTGATCGCCATGTCTAAAGCCTCGGGTGGCGTCTGTCCCATCGCTATTGGCGAAGTCCTCCTCCGTCTTGTTAGTCGCTCTATCTGTTTTCAGTTTCAACAGATTTTCGTCTCTTTTCTATCCCCTCATCAGTTTGGCGTCTCTATTCCTGGCGGCTGTGAGCTGTCATTCATGGTTTGCATGCCACCCTTGATCTCCATCCTGACTGGGTTGTTCTCCAAGTGGATGTTTCCAATGCTTTTAACTTTGTTTCTAGAGCTGCAATCTTTCAGGATCTGCGCGCGGCTGGTGGTGAGTTGGCTCAACTTATCCCATTTGTGCGGTCGTTATGTGCTACTGAGACTCCTCTCTTTTTCAGTCACCATGTGCGCTCTGGGGATCTTTCTACTATCTAGTCTGCAGCTGGTACTCGTCAAGGTGATCCTTTGGCTGGTCCTCTTTTCGCTCTGGCTCATTTCCGTGCACTTCGAGCTTCTGCAGAGGCCTTTCCCTCCTGCTTATTTCCTTCGGTTGCTGATGACACTCATATTGTTGGTCCTGCTCCTACGGTGCTCCTCACATTTCATCATTTCTCTAAGCAGCTGGCTTCTCTTGGTTTGTCTATTCAACCTCGCAAGTGTTCAGTGTGGTCTCCAGCAGGTCTTCTCCCGGACTTTGTTCCTCCTCAAGGTTTCCTTTTTTGCTTGTGGAGGTGACGATGATTTCGAGGAGCCTAGATATAGAGATGACTCACCCGTGTGTGATGCACCACCACCTGGTTACAACGCCCCACCTGCTAGAGCCGATCCGATATTATACTATGACATTGATACGTCAGACGCTATAGTTGAGGATGTTAAGGGGGAGGAGGTCCTAGCTTATATGAGAGAGCTTTGTCATGGGGCGTTTGATAGGAATATGTTTAGAGACTAGAGGGCTGTCCCTATCACTGAGAAGCGCCAGGTCATAGATGATTTAAAAAGACAATTCCAGAATAAGATGTGCATGCTCATGTTGATGAAGGCCAAGTTGGATCTACATTATCCAACAATTAGAGATGTACCAAAGGTGCAAATCGAGGCAATTCGTCAAGCATTGCTAGTACTACTCTACTTTTATTTGAATCTTATATAGATCATGTGTGTGTGTGTGTGTGTGTGTGTGTGTGTGTGTGTGTGTGTGTGTGTGAGAGAGAGAGAGAGAGAGAGAGAGAGAGAGATAGTTTGATGAGTTTTATTTCATATCACAGGCAGAATATGATTGCTAGTTTTCATCACAATACTTCAAGGACAAATTGTTGTCCAATTTTCGTTCATTGAGACAAAGACTCAAGAATGACATTGATAAAGTAGAGGCAGAAAATTTAACGCCAAAATGTCCTGAGTGGATGGAAAAGGAGAGATCACAGCTTTTACGTCAATACTTAAAAAACAAAACTTTCCAAATTGTATCCCATTTTTTTGTTTTATCTATGTATTTTAAAACCAAAATTTGACTTGAATGCTTGGTCATCTCTAGTTAGTGCATGATTTATTTATCTTACTATTGACTTATTATTCAGTTGCTTGATGTGTGTACAATAATTTGCTTAGAAATTGAGTCAACAAAATAAAATCAGCAAATCAAAACAACAAAAGATGCCGAATGTTGGTCGAGCTGGATATGCGGGCATCAATATGAGACTGGTATGTGTGTATACAATAAAACTTGCATTTGTATACTCCGATATGTGAAACCTCTTTTTTCATGATGTTATTTATTTTTGTCTATTGTTGAGTGCCAAATTTTAGGCACAAGAAAAGAATAGGGCTCCAACTGTTGCCGAGATCTATGTGGATGCTCATACTAGTAAAGGCTTTGGCAAACTAAAAGCAGACGAGTTGGATCCTGACTTGTGGCTGAGACTTTGAAGGTAACACCCAACATGAGATATAATAACATATATTTTTTGAAATTATGGTTTAAATACATTTAATTTTATAAAATATAATGATGAACATGTATATGATTTTGCATGTAAATTTGATTAGCTATGTTTTTTTTTTTTTTTTGTGTAGAACGAAGATTTTAATTAATTACATGTCAGGAACAAACCCCGATGACAAAGTAATGAAGATTTTAGAAGAAAATAGTTGGGGACGAAAGAGAGTAAGAGTCCTAAGTGTCTATAGAAAAGAGATGTAGTATTCTTCCCAAGTAGATGAAATGAGGAAGGAGATAGAGAGACAAAGTAAAAAAATGGAAGAACTCCGAAAGATTGTTCAAATATAGATGAAGATGATGAAAAGTTTATCCCAGGTTAGTTTGTTTTCTCATTTCTTCTTTCTCTCTCTCCATCTCTTTCTGTTGAAACTTGGTACGGTCCTAGCTATCTACATAAAGAGAGGGAGAGGGAGAGAGACAAAGACAGAGAAAGAGAGAATGAGAATGAGAGAGAGAATGAGATATATTCCTTATTTCAGTTTTGATCGTGTTGCTGTAGAGGAGGATCCAATGCTACAACAGTTGGGTTCAGCTCAGCCGTTATCTACAGTTAAAGAGATTTAACCTCACTTCTTTCTAAGAGTCTAATTATTGCACATGTACTTTGAGACATAAGACAGTGCATGGAATGTCATACTCTAAATTGTGAAAGACTTATAAAAAGTATGGACCTCATTAGAGAGATAGAGATAAGTTTTCTTACAATTTCATAATTTTTTTCGTATGTCATGTAGTGTGCAACTATAGAGAAGGATCCGACGCCACGGCAATCATGTTTAGCTCAGCCATTATCTGAGGTAAAGAACTTACTATCAAGGTTTAGGGTTTAGGGTTGGTGATATTTTTTGCAATCTTAGCCAACAAATTGTAGGTATTTATTCGCAATTTTTTTGGCAAAAATTGTCAAAACAATTCCGGAAATTCATTTCCACAATTTTTTTCAAAATAGTGTATAAAAATTGTGAAAAATAAATTCGCAATTTATATTCTATTGCGAATTTATTTTTCGTAATAGTAGCTGATGCTAGGACCACTGCTAAGTTCCTTTATGAACTATTATTGTGCACTTTGGATGCCCGGTGGAGCTAGTCAGCGATTGTGGAAGTCATTTCATCAATGAGACCATCAAGGTCCTGTTGGAAGAATTCTTCGTGATCCACAAGACCAATACGCCTTATTATCCTCGTGGGACACCATTCGATACACCCATCAATGGTAGCCGGTTGCACAAGTACTGGCCACCACAGTGAGATAGATCCAGATTGATGGTGGCACATTACAAAAAGCTATTCTGATAGACCATCATCACTAGATCTAGAAAGATCAAGCCAAATCCAGCTAGATCCCTCAAGATTTGGCCAGATATGGCAAGATCGGGGAAATCCATCAGGATCCAAGAAGGATCAAGATCCAGAGGAAATCAAGAAGGAAGCAAATCATCAGAAATGCCAATAAGTCCACTAAATCTGCATATCAGGGACCTCGATCTCAGTAACTATGGCAAATTAAGGGCAAAATTCACCAAAACTGATGGATCTGTTACCAAATGTCCATCAAAACTTCCAGAGAACTACCAACAGTCTAATCAAGAATGGATGAAGTTGATTGCCAGATTGCAAAAGTTAAAAATCAGAAAATCTCAAAATCTCGTCAAAAATACTCTAGAGGAGTACTTTTTTCATGATTTTTGGAGATCCCTTGGGAGATAGCTCTTGAAACTTGGACATCACTAGATCTGACCCAGATGCATCCATGAAAATATATGCAAGAGTTCCTGATAGAGGAATCATCATTTTTTAGTGTGTGCGCCCTCTCAGAGCATCAAGATCATCCTACCAACCCTGCAAGATGTCTAAATGAAATCAGAGCAATGAAATTAGCCTACCTACATGGTCTGATCTTGAAAATCCAATCACAGAAACAAGTTGTGCGAGAGATCACTTCCTACGAGAGTTGAACCCTCGCAGACAGTCTGAACCCTCGCAGAACATTTGCATGGCAGTCAAATCACCTTCTGAACTCTCGCAGACTTCCTTGAGGTTTTAGAATTTTGTGAAGAAGGTCCCTGCCAAAATTTGGGTGGAACTGAACAAGGGAAATTGGATTTCACCTAATATGCACTCTAAATTCCGCTATATAAGGGTTGAATTTGAGCCATTTGTCACCTTTGCTAGCGAAGCTCTACCGAAATTTACATTGAAATTACCAAATTCTCTGTTTGCGACCAAATTTCCTACAAGCTATCATCTGCTCATACTGAACCCAGATCTGCGTCTGAACTATAATTCTTGTCATCTGATACTCGTAATTCAAAATTTTTTGTCGTTTTCACACCTTTTTATCTTTTCCACCGTTCTTTCTACTTTTTTGACCTTTTATCATCACTGCTAACATAACCTCCTCATTTTTTGAAGACTCTAGCACCAAACAAGTGATCCAGCGTGAAATTCCCGAGGCCACACAGATTTGGCCCTTACCCTCTGATGCTCTTATCCAACCATGGCTACGGACAGCCGGCCCACTTCTTGAGGCAATGGGATTTTTCTCGGCGCTTTTCAGTTCTGAGATTAACATGGGCCTCGCCCTTCACGCTTACGCCACCTGGGAAGCGCCGAAGACACGCTTCTACTTCTTGTACCAAGGTACCATGTACAAGGTCAAGATTAACGCAAACTCGATGGTCACCATTGGCATTATGTCCGGCGACCGTCAGCCCATCTCCCATCGCCAAGCCAAAACTTTGATCAAACCTTTCATCACTCAAACTGCACCAGAAATCCCAATCCACACTAACAATGGTTACCTGATAGATGCTATCACGGAACCCGTCATTCAGACGGCTGCGCATCTGTTGAATAACCTTCTGGTTATTTCAACATTTCGCAAGGACAGAATCCAGTCCAAGCTGCTGAGTCAGATAGTGGAATCCTTTCTGAAATTCCCTGGCCCCTTAGTTGTGCCATACGACTGGCATAGCTTCCTCATTCGTGAACTAACCATCTCCATTAAACCCAACAATCGTGACCATATCACAGCAGGTCTCCTGTTGTGTAACTTTGCTTGCGCACTTCTCGAGGCAAAAGTGCGCAGCTTCCACCGCTCATCCCTTTTGTCTTCTATCATGCTGCATACTAACCTTTATCCGCCATCTCAAGCATCCACCTCCTCCCAACCTACAGTTACTGACACAACGGCCAACAAACGAATGTGTGGCGCTGCCTCTACATCTTCATCTCCACCTACTACCCGAAGATGCGCCACCACCACCCCACTAACAACTCCATCAATTCTTCCTTACAACCCTCCACTCCGGTCTCTGTTGTTACTACCCCTCTTTCTGTTCCATCTACAACTATTTCTGTTTCCATTTCCATTTCCTATGTTCATACCACTTCTGTTTCTGCTCCATTATCCACTACTCCGTCCATCACCATCGCATCCTCCATCACCCTTGCGGTCACCATTGCTCCTCTCATGTTTAATCCCTCCGATTCTCAGTTGTCTTCCGCCACTCTGGCGTGGATGCAAGTCATCAATTTTTCACCCCCACGTCAGACCCTTTCTGTTTCATCCTCATCTTCTTCCATACTCCACACCACCCTTCAATTCCCCTCTGTTCCTCCCATCCTCTTGTTTGGAAAAATCATCCTCACCCCCGTTTCCACAGTTGCTTCTCAAACCCCACCTGCTTCGCCATCAAAGGTTGTCGAGGACAACCAACCGTTGTCTGATGACATGTTTGTTCAAACAATTTTCATACCATCGCCAGATCAGACTGATCCTACTGTCCCAGATGGCATCAGGTCCAACGAGAACCTGATTGAAGATAATGACGACGGCACTCCACAAGTCGTCGGGGCCGATACAACACAAGCCCCTACCAGTGCCAGTGTATCGGCTACTCCCACCGACCTAACGACGATGTACCAGACTCTGGGCAAATACATCCTGGAGGCGGTAGCGGCCAAAGCTATCTTGGAAAGTTGGGTATTACACTTGGCCACAAGCAACACACAGCTGCGAGCAGAACTCATGAAGCTGCAGTATGAGCTGATTTTAGCTCAGCAACATGAACAAGAAGGGCACCGGAAGATTGCCAAGCTGCAACAAAAGGAGGAGGGCCTCAATCTTTATATCCAAAGCCTCTCCAAAGTGCTGGGGGCGGAAGTCAAGGCCCTATAGAATGACAAGCTCGTCTGGTTAGCTCAACCTGCACCAGACATGAAATGCGTCTATTTGGCCCAATCAGAAGTAGAGGCATAGATCACAAGGCTGAATCAAAAACATATCTCCTTCGGCATCAGGTGCAGGTCTATAGCCAAACCTTGAACAGCTACCAGGCAGAGTTCAATAAATATCGGGCAAGCGCAACTCACGAGCTCGCCCAGGCCAAAAAAGCCCTCAAGGCTTGCCAACAGTTCATGGAGAAAAAGGCCCAATCCACCCCCGTGGTAATTTCATCGCCAACTGTTTTTTACGCTACGCAGACCAGTACAAGCCAGGACCAAAGCCAGCAAGCAACAGGGGGATTTAGCCAAGATCAAGGGTCCGAAAATAAATGAATTCCTATCAAAGTATCCCCATGAGTCATCAAGAGACAGTTGACAGATATCGTTTTCAGCTCAAACAATAAAGGGCAAGGAGCTGCAAGCATTACCCGCCCTCCAACCACAACCAGATTGGCGTCAGCAGTTGTTTGAAAGAGATCTTGCGACCATCAGGGCCTTTGTGACAAGCCACAACAATTATGGGTGAACGTGCACTTCCTGCCATGTATATGACGATCCAAACGGGCGGAATGCGGCACCCCTCTAGACAAGATCGCACTTCAAAACTTTAGTTGGCCGATCATTCCATCAGAATACGGTTGAACTACGGATGTAGATGCCAGAAGGGCTCTCACCACATTCGCGAATCACTATATCAACTGCCCTGCTCCAACAGTCCGCACGGCAGCCACTTACACCCGGGACTTAGATTATTTAATGGGCATTGAAACCAAATGGGATGATTTTCTCTCCGCCATATTCTTTGATCCTAATAAGGCGCTAGCTTTCGACAAAGTCGAAGATCAACTACCAATTGCTCATGTATATTACCGAGCTGCCTTCCTTGGAGATCCCTGGACGCGCCGATTCCAAGCGTGGGTCGACCAAAACTAGCTGACAGGAGTCCACAAGTCCCTTCAAACGCCCAAGAACTTGAAGAAACTGGACCGCCTCAACTTTATGAAAGACGTCACGGGCTACTTGATCCACCAGAGGCGGGCAAAGAGGACGCTTTACTAAACCAGCAGAGTGCCGAGGGACTGGCACTACTTCAGGCCGTGGGAAAAAATTGAAATAGATCTCAAAATTCCTACCAATGTCTTGCAAACTAGATCAACCTCTCAATATGAAATGGAGTATAGACAAATTTTGGTTCTACCTTTCTTTGGCACGTGTGGAATGCTCAAAGAAAACACTATTGAAAGATTATGGATTTTGGATCAAACACTCAATTTTCGATCAAATCAAAATGTGTCTTCTCAGGTTTTGGAACTCTCCCTTCTCTTCTTTAAGAGTTTATAACTCTTGCTAGACTCATCAATTTGATTTGAAACCAATTGCAATGGAAACTAGATGTTTCAAGCTTTCCAACAAGTTATAATGTCAATACCTTTGGATCTAGCATCAAGGAGATAAAGGGAATTTAAGTGTACTGATTTTCACACATGTGACGTATCGGAATTCCGTATAATCACTGTTCAAACCTAAAAAACTCAATTCCAATCTCTTTGATCCAAAAAAATTTCAAGAATAGATAGAAAAAAGGGGAAAAACTGCTTTCTAGCTTGAATTGTCTCAGAATTTCTCATGCACAAACTAATTATAGCAATAAGAGCTTAGTATGGCTCTGATACTATGACAAAAAGCTAGCAAGTTCACACGTGTGGAAAAACCACAAATGTGTGAATGAACTTTCCTAAGCTTTGTATTAGCACATAGACCAATTATAGAGTGAAATTCACAATCTAACACTAGAATCTATGGCTAGATCACAATCTATAATGCAAATAATCAAAAGTTATTAGATTTCACACGTGTGGAAAAGTACAATGAAACTTTATTACATGAAAAAAAACTTCTCCTCGAGTTAGAGAGAGAATCACAATACAAGCTTACAAATACAAGATCTAAAGTGACATGAAATTGCTTCTATGCTTGATTCATCATAAAAAATAGTGAGGATTCTTACTTACATATATAGGAGAGGTACTAGCTCGAGGTAGTACTAGTATGCAACCTCTTTTCTCCACCTCTAAAAGTGATTTCTACCAAAATATTGACACCTATCACTTCACATGCATGTTTATCCACCTACTTTTACCTATTTTCTACATGTGGCAATTTCTAAAGTACAAATGTACTAATGTGTCCATAACAACTCTTGCATGCCTTGCATGTCACATTAAAAAACTTGGACATTATGCATGTGTAGTACCTCGAGTTTCTACTAGCCCAAATTTTGCTATTTCATGATCTAAATCTACATGCATGTTACATATGACAAACCAGACTTTATGCATGTGTAGTGGCTCAAGTTTCTACTAGGCCAATTTTGGCATTTTCGAATTGTAATACTACATGCATGTTAAAATACTTCATCAACCCCAAAAGTCAAGATAGATGGGTTTTTTATTTTCAACACTTATTAAGAATGAAAAAGCATGGCATGACATCTTTCCAATAAAGTAGATACACTATTACACCCTAGTAGAAGATTATTTAAGAAACTAAAGATGGATGGAAATAGGGAAATATGACAATCAAGGTATACCCTACTATTTTTTAATAGTTTTTTTGGGGCCTTTCGGGCCTTTTTTGTTGTTTTTGCAAGTTTCCATTTTGGGTAGCTCTTTGGCTTTTTTAGAACTAAAAGAAAATAGTAACCACCTATTGTAATGACCACTCCCAAAAAGAAAACTGACAACATTTTGTGCATGAGGTGGGTAGATCAAGGAAGAGATGATCAATACGAGACCATGGATATTGAATTGTAAAATTGTGAACATCGGATTATGAAGATTCAATCATGTAATTATAATTTTGATTAAATTTATGAATGTAAAAACCTAAAATTTTGGACATTGTGAAAATTTGAAACTAAAAACAATGAATCTTGTATAGAGTTGCAGGAAGATTTGGAAGCACCAAGTAACATTAACAAGAATAATGTTACAACAATATTAAAAACACTAAAAGATATTTTTTCACAACATGATCAAAGTGCCATAACTAGTTGCCAAAGAAAGCTAATCAAATTGACAGGTTGAGTATGCACAATCTAGAATCATGTCATTGTGAAGAAACAAACCTATAGTGGACAAACTCAATGAGCTTATTGCCTTGACGAGGAAAAAAAATGACAATAAGCTCATTGAGTTTGTCCACCATAGGTTTGTTATTATTTTTTTCCTTTTTTGGATTTTCAAGAGTTTAAAAGCTCCATAGCCATTTTTTTTTACATTTCTTTGATCCATGCCAACATCTTGTGAGTCTAGCTAGGTTATGGCACAAAGATGAACTTCTTGTTTTTATTAATAAAAGATGGAAAACCTATCAGAGTACAAAGGAATGCATGTAAAAAGCATAAAGGCCATAAGGCGTTCTTGAGATACTGTACAAGTATAACAAAGCACCAATCTCGCAAAGTATGTACATAAAGCCTACTGCTTGGCACAAAGGTTTTTAATATTATAAACACGAACCCTAAACAAGGTAAATAGATTGGCTCATCCTTAGATCTCATATTTAGATTTAGCACTTTGAATGAATGTTTGCAAATATTTCTGAGAAACCCCACCTTCTGCTATTGCGCTCCTGGTTGCAATCTGCAGCTCTGATCTGATTCTCTTGCCCTCCTCGTCATGGCGCTGCATGAATTTTCTCACTGCTCTATCTATCTCGCCCCTCTCCACCAGCCCCTTGTATCCATTGCCAAGCAACACTGCGCCTGATCTCAGATCCTCTGATAATAGCTTCGCATTTATCATCTGATCAGCCATCTGAGGAAAAGCCAGAATGGGAATCCCCATGGCTGTGCTCTCAATGGTGGAGTTCCATCCACAGTGGCTCAGGAATCCCCCAACGGAAGACTGAGAAAGAATTTGGAGCTGCGGCGCCCATCCTGTAAAGATCTTTCCCTGCTTTCTGGTGCGTGCTAGAAACTGTGGAGGAAGGATTTGTGAAATATCGTAGCTTTCTGATTCGTTTGATATGGGTGATCGCAAAACCCAAAAGAAAGGGTGGCCACTGGCTTCTAGTCCTAAAGCCAGCTCTTCTATTTGGCTAAGAGACGGTATGAAAAGGCTGCCGAAGCAGACGTAGAGAACTGATGAAGCTTGTTGATCGTTCAACCAATTTATGGCTTCTTGCACCTCTGGCTTTGACGCATATCTGTTGTCGGAGGTGTGATCTGAAATAGGCGAACATGGGCCTATTGGAAAGATCTCCACCATGTTTGGATTCAGCTTCGAGTTAGTGCGTAGAGCTTGGAGAGCTTTCTTTTCCAGCTCTTCATGTGTGTTGACTAGAACACCATCAGCTCTGTGCATATAATTGGTAATCTCAACAGCAGCATTATGGGTCACCATAGGAGAGTTGTTCTGAAGGTACAGAGGTAGATCATCCACCTCTAAGCAACCAATTCCAGGTATACAAATTGGCTCATCGCTGTCAATGAAGTGCGTAACTGCGTCATCATGATAGTGGGAGGATGAAAGACGACGGTAGTCTGAGAGGATAGTTGGAAGATAGAGTTGGAGAGCTAAGAAGGAAGCCGAGGATGGGTGGAATGCATACCAGCGAAGATGAAACTGTTCAGCTACTTCTAGCGCCCAGCTCAAGAAATCATCAGAGACAATGCATATTGGAGATTTTGCCAGACTCACCAATTCTGCAATCAGTTTCTCAAATGAGTTCCTCATTCTGTACGCGCTCCTTCGTGCCCAGCCAATACCAGCCACAGAATCTGGCTGGAAATTGGGTGGCCTAGGCTCCTCTTCTGAAAATCCCACCAGCTGAAAACCGGTGTGTTCGTTAGAGTATCCACGCTGTATTGTAGAAATCTGATGCTGTGCACTCACAAATGTGATGGAAACACCTTCGTGATGGAGCCTCTCAGCCAGATTGAGGGCTGGTTGGATATGGCCTTTCAGAGGGAAAGCAAAGAGCACTACATGCAAAAGACTGGTGTGCTGTTGTGCTGCCATCATTGATAAATCCTTGTAACCTCAGTTCACCATCCTGGGTAGGTGGATATCTCAGATTGCAAAACCGCTGTTATGCCATTCTCAACAGAAAATCATCTGTGCAGCCATGCCATCCTGCGTAGATCTAGTTCCAAAAGGCCAGATATTAATCGCCATACACGCCTTAGCCATATGCAATAGTAGAGAGATGTTCAATAGTAGAGAGATGTTCAATTGAGGAAACATCTTTAAAGAAAAAAAAAAATTCCTTGATGCATTTATTCATAGGAAAAAGTAGTAGGTACATTGATGAAAGAGATATATACACCCCGAGGGGAAAGTTTAAACAAAAGTAATCTTAAACAAGAGCCAAGCTTGCAGTAAAGTTAAGATTAATCCAAATCTTGGCATTAAAAATAAAAGTGCATAAACTATAAACTATGATGAATTTTGTGGGAGTCTGCTAATTGACTGCAGCAGATCAGAAAAGTGAAGAGGTGGTGAGTCGGCTAATGAAGGGAGATGAGATGTAGCAGACCCAGCCACCGTCGCCCGTTGCAGAATAGATAGGGCCTGAGCACGTTGCAGGCCAATGGAAACACGTTGTTTGAAAAAAGCCACGAGAATAGAACCAGGAATACCTTGACGCTCTGCCGCCTGATGACAACACATGCGAAGAAAATCCTCAAAGCGTCGATGCAAGGTGTCGTAAGTCTCAATAGCCAAGGGAAGGAAAGCATTAGTGCGGTGCCTGTCGAAGTAGTTTTTTTCCTTTTCTTGTGCTGCCACGCCTGCCGCTTCCCCTGGTGTGAAGGCAGAGCGAGGCAATAGGTCACCACGCATGGGATCAACAACAACAACATCTGCCAAAGTACGAAGCCCATCCCGAGAGAGGACAATGTCAACACGCCTGCGGGAAGAGTGGGAGTACATGAGACTGCTCTATGAGAACATGGAATCCTCCATCTTTGGCTATAGCGGCCGCTGCATCTCTGACAACATCATGCATAGCTGTGCGCTCACTCCCAGAAGGACGACGGAGGAGGTGGATAGCAAGAGCATCAATAGGGTGACCACAAACACACCTGGAGAGACCCAAGACAGAAGGATGAGGAAGCCCCAAGCGAAGATGAAGAGCAGTGGTGAAGATGGCCGAAGACAACCAGAAGGAAGGAGTAACAGGCCGAGTTGATAGCCAAGCCCCGACACCCCAAGAAAGAAGTCGAGTTCGATGCAACGTCGAAGGAGCCTTAGAGAGCATGCTGGAAAGTGTATGCTTGTGCACGTGCTCCAAGAGGGTCTCTTGCAGGTGATTTGAACTAAAAATGAGGAGTTGCTCAAAAGGAGGAAGACAAGCTTGGGCAGAGAGGGGAAGGAGCTCTCGCGCAGCGATGAGGAGGTGCTGGAAAGGCAGAGAACCGCTATCCACATGAGCAATGCAATCTGCCAAGAGGGGGCGAAAGCCAGAAAGGAACCGAGAAGACAAAGCAAGGGTGACAAGAGCCCAACTCCCAAGAAAAGCTGCAGGTGCAGAAGAAACCGTAGAGAGAAGACCCACACCTCCACAAGAAATAGGTGACCGAGCCTGGTTCTGAGCTGAAAGGGTCTCCACACCATCCAAAGAACCTGGGCCCAAAAGGTGGCCAAAAACATCCATAAGAGAGCTGTCAAAAGAAGAGAGAAGATGCAAAAAGTCTGGAGTAGGGGGTGGAAGTCCGCAGCAAATAAGAAGGATGCTGGATAAAGCAAGACGTCAAGATGTCAAACGCGACCTGAGTGTCGCCCAACCGGGGAAGCAGATATAAATGAGCAACATCCTCCTGGAGAGCCTCACCAAGAAAAGCAGAGCTGAAGAAAGCAGACCCAAAAGGAACACTCAGAAACCTAAATGACTCTTACGTGGTGCTAACCTAGCAACACAAGGTGTGGAGGTCTGAGGAGTGGACCTATGTGGTGAGGGCCTCTATGATGGTACATGTGAATGTCCACTAGTAGGGAGCCTCTGAGGACTACCCTGCTGTGAATGTGCACTAGTGGGGAGACTCTGAGGACTACCCTGTTGTGAGGCCGCTGGAGAGTTTAACATGGACCTATACTGCTGGAGAACAACATCCATTTGTTCTCTCTGCCTAGCAGATGCACTACTTAACCAGTTCATACACTCTTCATGAGACGGAGACCCAAGAGATGGAGGGTCAGACATCTGCATATTAAAAATGAACTACGATTAAGATAACAATGATGAACATAAAACATAAAATTAATTATAATCACAAACCTAAACATAAACTTTATCCTCTTTTTATACAGTTTCTCTCTGATAATTCTTACCTTTGATCCACTGTTTCTAAATCTTTAATCTAAATCTTTTACCCTAAATCTCTTATATCATGTCCTCATGTATACCCTTTCTATAAATCCTTTAATTTAAACTCTAAATGCTAAAGACCTTTTCAACTATCTTACTTGTTTTCATGATTTTAAAATGTTTATCTTTATCAAGCTGTAGCATATGATCTTCACATTATTTTAGAAAGTTTCAATTGAAAGAAAATACCCACAAACAAAGCAACAAGATTTTAACAAAACAAAACAACAATATTTTAACAAAACAAAGAAACAAGATTCACAATAAACAATGCTCACCTTGTCTCCAAAAACTTTGTTTCAAAAGCTTTACCCCAAAAAACTTTACTCCAAACTGAGGATACTATGATAAAAGTGAGAAAAAAGAGTGTCAATGTGAGAGAGAGAGAGAGAGAGAGAGAGAGAGAGAGAGAGAGAGAGAGAGAGAGAGCAAGCTTTACTCAAACTACTTTAACTCTAATGAAAGGAAAACAAAAGAGTGTCAATGAGAGAGATAAAAGGATAGAGAGTCATCAAGGTTTTCAAAAAACTTACTTTACTCCAAGCCCTACTCCAAGCTTTACACCCTTTTAAATAGCTTTACTCCTTTTGAGAAGCTTTCGTATGCTCTTCTTGAAAAGGTTTACAAGCTTTTAAATAGCTTTACCTCAAGCTTTTGAAAGCTTTTGAAAAGCTTTAACTCTGATGAAAAAAAAAAACAAAAGAGTGTCAATGAGAGAGAGAAAAGAATATGAACAACAATAAACACAAATGTAACAAAGCAAAACAAGTAAACTTTTGAATGTTGGCTTTGGTGCTTACCTTTGTGTCCAATGCTCAACTTTTTGCTCAAGCCTTGGCTATGGTAAGAAGGTAAAGAGCTTTGACTGTGACAAAAGAATATAAACAACAATAAACACAAATGTATTAAAGAAAAACAAGTAAACTTTTGAATGTTGGCTATGGTGCTCACCTTTTTGTCCAATGCTCCACTTTTTCTCCAAGCGCTGGCTAAGGTGAAAAGGTAGAGAGCTTGGCTGTGACAAAAGGCATAAGAAGGATCAAGCATCATTAGAAGAGCCATAGAGAGCATCTGCTAGGCGCAAAAATATCCTCCTCTTCGCGCTCAAAAATCGAAAATCGAAATGAAAAGAAACTGCGACGCACCAACAATTCAGCTTCCAATAATAGATGTTATCTCGACGCTAGCAGCGTCGACCATAGCGTCGATTACCAGAACTTAGTAGACGCTATGGTCGATGCTGCTAACGTCGACCGTAGCGTCTATTGAGTACTGGTAATCGACGCTATGGTCGACGCTAGACAAAAAATTGCAGAATTTTTTTTTCTACAATTCTTGCCGTGATGGCAAAAATTGCGAAAATTTTCTGCAATTTTGTCCGCAATTTTATCCGCAATTTACAACAATTTTCGCAATTTTTGCCATGTCTAAAAATTGCGGAAAAAATTTTCACAGTTTTGTCTACGATTCCTACCATGACGGGAGAAATTGCGGAAAACTTTTTGCAATTTTTTTTGCAATTTCAGCCGTGGAAAGTTTTCCGCAATTTTTACCATGGCCTAAAAATTGCAAAAAAAAAAATTCGCAATTTTGTCTGCAATTTCTACCGCGATGAAAAGAATTGCGGAAAACTTTTTACAGTTTTTTTTGCAATTTCTGCCGCAAAAACATTTTTCGCAATTTCTACTATGGCCCAAAAATTGCAAAAATATGTTTTTACAATTTTGCCTGTAATTTTTACCACGACGGGAGAAATTGCGAAAAAATTTATTCAATGTTTTCTACAATTTCTGCCGCAAAAACATTTTTCGCAATTCTGGCCACGACCAAAAAATTGCAAAAAAAAAATTCCACACTTTTTTTTTGTAAATTCTGTGATGACGACAAAAATTGCAGAAGTTTTTTGCAATTTTTTCCGCAATTTTTGCCATAACGGTAGAAATTGCGGACGATTTTCTACAATTTCTGCTATAACGGTATAAAAGACGAAATTTTTTTTGCAATTTTTCGGCTTTCCGCAATTTCAACCAAAAAAAAACTGCAGAAAATTTTTTTCCGCAATTTTTGCCACTTTTTCTTGTAGTGCGTCCAAGAAAATTTCCAGAAATTTCTGCAAATACTCTTTGCATGACTCGCTGAAAAGTGTTTGGGGCATTGCAAAGTCTAAATGGCATCACCTTATAGGCGTAGGTACCCCATTCCGTGGCAAATGTTGTCTTATGCTGGTCTTGGGGTGCTATCTTCACTTGGTTGTAACCGCTGAATCCATCTAAAAAACTGTAGGTTTCAGCTCCAGCTACTCTGTCAAGGACACTTTCCGTAAAGGGCAAAGAAAAATGACCCTTTTTGGCGACTGCGTTTAGTGCCTTCAGATTCACACAGATTCGCATTTTGCCATTTTTCTTGGGCACTATAACTATCGGCGATACCCATTCAGTGTGCTTGATTTCATAAATGAAATCTGCGTCTTATAGCTTCTGCAATTCCTGCTTGATCAGCTCCGTGTAGTTTGGGTGCAACAGTAGTAACGACTCACCTTGGGAACTGTTCCATCCACCAAGGGTATGGTGTGTTGGACTCCTGTTGGTGGAATGCCCTTAAGATCACTATAACTCCAGGCAAAACAGTCTTTATATTCCACCAACAATGATCGTAGTCTCTTGAATTGTGTGGGTGTTAACTGCTCTCCCACATGTACTATCCTCTCTTCTTCACCTGGATCGGCAAGGTTCATCGGTTGTGTTCGCGCAGGTCCCTCAAAGACTTGTTCCGCTGGTGTTTGACTTTGATCAGGTTCTCTTTGGGCTTGCGGCATCATGATTACCACGTCGTCCAAGGTATAATTCTTGAAAGTCTCAAGCATCTCGTGAACTGGCGCTCATCGAGATTCCTCTTTCAGCATATTGATCTTAGCCTGACTGGTCATTTTTTAGTTTTCTGTCACTTGTGTAAAAGATGACACTGTATCTGAGTCCATCTTGATTGACTTCAAGGAATCCAACACTTTCTTTTTGCTCTTTTTTGTCATTTTGGTGGATTCGTCCTTGTTGTCTTTCATTGGAACTGCCGTGACATTCATCTCATGGTTGCGAATATCGACATCCACTGTAGCTATCGCCTCTTTGGGTAGATCACTCCAACAGATCACCTGGTTGTAGTGTTGTTTCAACTAATTCTTCTTATTCGTAGGTGTCTTGGGTGGATCGATCCTTGAGATCTTCGCCCAGACTTTTGCGGTGGTTGAGCTGGTACTTTCTTGATTCCGTAACGATTTGGGTCCATGTGGTGTAAGACCTGCTCATCAGTCAACTCAATCTCCTTATTATAAGTTAGAGCATGCTGCCAACGGACTAAATCATCGTCCACTGGGTTCTCAATAGGTTCCGCTGACAACCATATTACATTTATTATATTCACCCCAAATGTGATTGGTGTGTCCATAGTGTAACACTTGGGTGAAGATGTACTGGGTTTAGGATCTGATTCATATTGACATGTGGCAGTCAATATTGCTAATGCATCCATCCATATCATGACATTCGTCTCTGAATCATAGTGACCTCCCTTGGCTGGCCTTGGGCGATCAATCGTGTGATTTGTCGTGGATAATCCGTCATCAGCCTTGGGTGCAATAGGTTTCACCGCCCATGTGGTTGGATCAACCTTTACAGCCTGTTCTCTGTTCTCAAAGGTGAGTTTCCTCGTACCCCAGTTGTGTACTACTTGCGCAGTCCTCAACCAGGGTCTTCCTAGTAACACATCGTATGCAGTTGGAGATTCAGATATATTTTGACTACAAAAGTGATCACGAACTGCATGCTTGCTATTTTTACAGGGATATCGGCAACTACACCTTTTGGTTTCACACAGGATTGATCTACCAGTCTGATGGTGAATCTTGCTGGTTTCAACCCTTGTAGACCCCATTTTTCATACCAAGTTGTGGAGATCAAATTGACACCTGATCCTCCATCTACTAATACTGCCTCGTCCTCGTATCTCTTGTGTTTGATTGACAAAGTGATGTTGTGTTTCTCACTTTCCCATGCTGCCCCGATGTGGAGGACGTTACTTGTTTCTTCATAGCCCATACAATATATGGGCTCAGGCGCTACTGGCTCCTCATCTGCTTTGGCTCATTCAGCTAGAAGACTTTTCGCTTGTGGTGCAATCCGTAGTAGTTCTCCGAGTGGTAAACTAACATGGCTTGACAGTAAAAGTATGAGCCTTTCAGTGTGTGGTTCCTCGGGCCCTACCATGTGAAAAGGTGGTCCATGTTGGTGCAACCGATCATTCTGATCAGTGCATAGTGGTGAGCCAGGCTTGCGGTTCTCGTTCGCTGCCAACTGGATGTTTCGTGGGATTGTCCCTTTCCTGCTCCTTTTTGTTCGCTTGTGCCTTTTGTACCCAGTGTCATATTTCCTGGTACTGTCTTCTTTCTTCCCTCACATTCGGATATGGCGCTGAAGTTGAGGGTTGGTCGTCGGTGACCGAGGGTGGTGGTGAGGGAGCCACTTCTTTTCTCTTCTGTGTTTGTGTAATAGCTAACACTAGAGCATAGAATTGTCGCCCTTGTGATGGCACCCCTGCTGGAACTACTGGTTGATGTATTGCAATAAAGTTGAGAGGTGCACTGGTTCCAGATGTAAATGGACAATTATTGTAATAGTGTCCATAATCGCATTCTCGACAGAAGGATGTATATTGTCTCTTGTAGGAACATTCCACAATTCTGTGTCCTTCGCCACATCCGTAGCAGCCATAATTCCTCCCGCCTTGACGCTGAGTTTGAGCTGCATAGGCTGCAACATATTCATTTATGGCAGGATCCATAAATGGTTCATCTGGTCCGTACCATTGTTGCTGCTCAGGTTGAGTGGTGCTTGCATCTCTAGTTCCACTGCTGTCAAGTTTACATGGGCCACTTGTTGATTGGTTGGCCCCGGTAGTGCAGGTTAGGCCATACGCTGTTGCTGATTTGGTGCACCGTACCTCGGTGCCGCGTTGGGTGCCCCTTGATGATATGGATAAGAAGTCTGATAAGGACTTATCTTCTGTTGAACAATCCGGGGGTTAAACGGGCAAAATGTCATATCGTGCGATGTTGCATAGATGGCAGAATCTATGTGTCAGTCTCAGATTTTGCTTTAGGACTAGACACTCGTTCGTTGTATGGTTTTACGTGCACACCGAACGCCATACATTCTCTCGTCGTGGATACTACTGCTGGTTTGGTTTCGGTTGATGTGGCATTACTGATACGGCTCCCTGTAAGACTTCAGTTTCTGGTCAAACTACGCCATAAGTTGTTCCATCTGCTATTTGTGTAAATTTGTCACTTGCTCCAACAACAGTTTTGGATAGAGCGGATGCGTTTGATGATGATGATGTTATCGAGGGAGTAGGAGTGTGGGTGGATGGATATTCGTCATCAGATCTCTATCCTCTTCCCTGATGGCATCTTCCATAGATTCTTGCAGAGTAGCATACTGCTCCCGTCATTTCAGTTCTCTTTTGATGCTTCATGGTAATTCGGCTAGGAACCACATAATCACCGCATGATCAGGAGTTAGGACTGCACTGCACTCAGATTGTAGATATTTGACCTGTTCAATATAGTCCTTGACCCTTTCTCGTTTTCCCATCTTGACTTTGCTCAACAGGAGAAACGAGTCTTTCAAGAACTTTCTTGGTTTAAAACGCGTAATGAGAGCTGGTTTAATCGCTTCCCAAGTAGATTTTTCTTCCTCTAAAAGGTTGAAAAACCAATCCTGAGCCACTGCCAATAAAGACGTGGAGAACAGTATCAGCTTTTCCGGAGGTGTCCGTTCGCCGTAGATTTCACAAGCTTGCTTGTAGAGGATCCATTAGTGCTGGTTCTGGTTCTGCCTCTTGTTGTATAGCTGCTAATCTGGGAAGGTGTGGTGCTTGATTTGCTATCCTTCTTGCTATTGATCGTCTCAATCTCAGGTTCATCCGATGGTGGGTTCCAAAGTGGTTGGATCTTGCTTGTACAGTGGAATGCAGTCTGGATTTTAAAAATCTGATCAATCTTATCGGCCGAAAGTGAAATTTAGACCTTTTACGGTGGTTTTTTCTTGATATCTTCTTACTCCTTGCACTGTTGTTCTTAATATCTCTTAGATCTTTGGGAAGTAACTCTCTCAAGGATCACAGTAGTTGGATCTGGGTCAAATCTCACTATGGAATTCTCTGCGAGAGTCAACTCTTGCAAGAAGTGAAAATTTCACTGTATGCGAGGGTTCAAAACTACTATTTTGGCATGATCTTCACCAAATATCAAAACTAACTCTCGTAGAACTCATCACTAATGGAAATTATCATTGTGAATTGATTGAGAGGAAATGCGAGAGTTCTTGCTGGAAGGATTTGTTGGATCTTCACTTTTTAGTGATTTTTTAGTACTTAAATCCAATTATCTGCTCACTGAAATGAAACTAACTCTCACAAGCTCTTCTATGTCCTGGTCTCACTGATATGGAACTTCAGAATCCGTTGTGAGAGTTCTTGCCCACTGGAACTGAAAATTTTGGTGTCTGCGAGGGTTCCTTGGTACTTTTCCATTTTTTTTTCACTGGGAACTCTCGCACATGCACTCAGACTTCAAACTAACTCTTGCAAGTTTCTCTGTGTCCTGATCTCACTGAGATGGAACTTCAGAGGGCTCTGTGAGGGCTCTCGTGAAGATTTGGATTTTTTTGGATTTTTCAAGGGTGTTTTAAATTTTTTATGATTTTTCTCTGATTTTTGCAATCTACTAGGAACTAACTCTCGCAAGCTTCTATGGAGGTCTACGACAGTACCCTGGAGCTGCTGCCAGTCATGCAAGGATTAATTCACACTTATTTTGGAGATATAAAAATCTGATGAGATTTTAGGCTCTTTTTCCCTCCAAAATGTAGATTGGTGTATTTTTTTAGGTTTTTTGGCTGGTTGGTTTGAGTTTCAAGCCCTTAGAGGCTGTTCAGGGCCTCCTCTACCCTCTCACACCTCCTCCGCTAGCTGTGAATAGTCCAAACACAAAAAAAAATACAGAAAACTAACTCTAATCACCCAAAAATCTCCCTAAAACTACTCAAAAAAGCAAAAAAATAGCTGAAATGCAGCTACACTAGTTAGTGGAAGCCTATCCCTGGCATCGGCGCCACTGTAGGGTCGAAGATCTTGCGTAGTATAGCCCTCTTGCCTGTCAACAAGGTTTCATTCACTGGATAAGTACCTAACTATGCATAGATGCTACTTTTAGTTAGTTTCCTACTCTGCATCTAACTCTACCTCCACTAACACTACTCACTCTAACTCTACTCTTTCTAAAGTAACTTTATCATGATTTTGGGTGAAGAGAGAGGATAGAATAGAAGGAGGAGGAAGAGGAGAAGAGAGTGAGACAGAGAGATGAGATGGAGGTTAGCTCAAATGCTCAATGTCATTGCTTATGGAAAAACCCTAACTAGCATAAACCAAAAAGCATGTGAAATGGAAATAACAAGCAATCACAACAAGAGCATAATCAAGAGTGATTATCAAATGAGGATGCTTGAGCTCTCAAAATGAGAGTCTCCTCCTCTCTATTAAGCATGAAAATAGAGTACAAATGGTGCCTTTTTATAAAATGGGAAAGGCCCTTGCCCCAAAATCCTATTGGCTAATATTTACATTGATCCTATCCATTCATCTTGGACCCAACTTGATCCAAGGGTCCAACAAAAGTACATTGAAATTCACAAGATTCATGTGAGTCCCAATTTGGACCCAACTCTAAAAAGTAATCTTTTAAGTTTAAAAATGACTTTGGGCCTCTAGTTTTATTTTAATTCAAAGGCCCAAGTCTATTTTATTTTGTTTACAACTTAAGCTCGCGTGTTCATTGGGCCTTGGGCTTATACACGCAAGATGTCATGCCCTCGCAACACATTTTATTGGACGATTTTATTTGTTTACACTTTGTTGGGAATACCCCCAACACATCCAGAGAGGACACTTACATCCTTCTCAAAAAAGTCAAATTAGCATTTAATATCAAGATTAGATCCATTATGGATAAAGTTCATAGTATGTGGACTAGTCAAGCTAGTATGCCTAATCTTGATCCAACTTTTTTACTCATCTTTTGATCCTGATCTTTATGATCATTGTGAGGCAAGGAAGCCTCAAATTTCTCCTTTTATGATGCAACTACTATCTTCATGCAAATGGACTTCTCAAATTCAAGATCCACATCAAGCACATAGAAAGCATATTGGAATAGTGGAAAATTGGTGGAATCGAAAAAAGATTTCTACCAAAGAAATATTATCATGGTTATGGCGAGGATGCTGCTATGATGGATCTCTTGGTTGATTTTCACTACAGATGTATACCAAAGGATCCACACAAAAAGTTCCTTCATCAACATAGAACCAACTTTGGAATTATTACAAGATCAAAGTTCAATTCAAATAGATAACTTTTTAGGAGGAGTGTTGAAAATAAAAAAGTCATCTATCTTGACTTTTGGGGTTGATGAAGCATTTTAACTTGCATGTAGTGTTACAACTTAAAAATGCCAAAATTGGCCCAGTAGAAACTCAAGCCACTACAAATGCATAAAGTCTAGTTTGTCATATGTAACATGCACGTAGATTTAGATCATGAAATAGCCAAATTTGGGCTAGTAAAATCTCAAGGTACTAAACATGCATAATGTCCAAGTTTTTCAATGTGGCATGCAAGTCATGCAAGAGTTGTTATGGACACATGCAAGTAAATTAGTATATTTGTACTTTAGAAATTGCCATATGTAAAAAGTAGGTAGAAGGTGTAAATATTTTGGTAGAAATCACTTTTAGAGGTGGAGAAAAGAGGTTGCATGCTAGTACTACCTCGAGCTAGTACCTCTCTTATATATGAAAGTGAGAATCCTCACTATTTTTTATAATGAATCAAGCATAGAAGCAATTTCATTGGATCTGGTATTTGCAAGCTTGTATTGTAATTCTCTCTCTAACTTGAGGAGAAACTTTTTTTCATGTAATAAAGTTTCATTGTACTTTTCCACACGTGTGAAATCTAATGACTTTTGATTATTTGCAATATAGATTGTGATCTAGCCACAGATTCTAGTGTTAGATTGTGAATTTCACTCTATAATTGGTCTATGTGCTAACACAAGGCTTAGGAAAGGTCATCCACACATTTGTCGTTTTTCCACACATGTGAACTTGTTGGTTTTTTGTCAATAAGTGTTAACATTTTTAGCCTTCTGGCCTTGGCAACATTGAGCATTAAATCCACCTTATCAAGATTCATAACATGAAAAGATAAACTATCTACATAGTTTTGAATCTTCAATGGCATGTGGGGGACAAAGTGGTCCCAAACCTGCTCCCCACCAGCTGCCATTCTAATCACGTACTTGTGGTCACTTGGTGCGGTTGCCAACTGCAACTTCTGCACCAACTTAGCATTAATAAAGCTATGCGTAGAACCGTCGTAAAAAAGAACACTCACGGGTTGGCTACCTACGAACCCACTCATACGAATGAGGTCGTGAGGTCCAAAAACCGCAATGTTAAAACGATTATTCATACAAACTGTTTCATCTTTAAAAAATACATCAATGCAAGAAATAGAAGAATTACTTGGTGCCTTAAAGGAGCGGCCACCTTTCTTCCATCTCTTCGGGCAATCCTTGGAAAGGTGCCCCTTCTCTATGCAAGAGAAACACAGCCCGTCGCTTTTGGCTTTATCAAAGTCAGCTCTCTCCAACTGAGGGCACTTCTTTTTCTTTCTCAAAGGGGAAGCTTCGTCAACCACTCGCTCATTGCCCTTTTTGAAAGGAGGGCCTGTAGAGGGTTTGTCTTTGGATTCCGACCTTTGCTACTCTTTGCGGATGACAGTGTGGGTGTCGTCAAAAATCTGAGTGAAACACATAGGACATCCTCTAAGGATTTCTTTGGGCAAGCCTAAAATGAAATGTAGCTTAAAAGAGCACTCCGTCTATGCGGTTAACAAACAGCAAAGAAAAATCGTTGAGTGTTGGATTATTCTCCTACAAATCGACTAATCGGCTTTTAATCTTCATCCAATCGATTATCCAAACCTGCAGTTTTCTTCGTGTTTCTACACAGTCTACAGAACTACTCGGAAATCACTCACAGGTGGCTCTGACATATTGGACATCATCCAACAATCTTTATCGGGCATGGTCCGACGAATGTTATCGAGTGAATGACAGTTAATTGTTCCACTTGTTTTGAAGATAAAGACTTGCCCTAACCCTATAGCAAGTGAATTTCCAGGAAGTCCTAACTGGATGGATGCCAGCACATGACAGCCAACTAGATGTCGCAATTTACAACCTAATTTCTTAGTATAAATAGCTGCTCATATTTCTAAATTTAGAATCATCACGACATGTAGATCATCGTCTTGAATGATCAAGTATTGACACATAGTTAGCATCTCTCTCAAGTTTCCAATTAGCGGAAGTGCTTAATTCAAATAGAGTTATAGTTACTCAAATTGCAATTTTCTAAACAAAAAGTAACTCATGGAGCTTATGAAAGAGAAAGTTCAATGACTATGAAGAGTGTTTAATGCATATTCTAGAAAGCAAACCATGATCAAATATCATTTCTAAAGTTGATCACACTTCTTTAACATGTAATGCATTTATTACTTTTATTTAGTTCAAGTATCTTGTTTTCAAATGGCACTTTTCAATGCATTTTGGTTTCCAAGGGACCTATGAAGTTGGGCCAAAGAAACTTTGGATGTCAAGTTAACCAACTCAGCCAACCCCCTTAGATCAAACTACAATGACACTGGCACTCGCAGTGGTAGAACCAACCTAATGCAAGGGTCATATGTATGGAGGAAGGCCCTCGGACGAGGGCCTTCCTTTGCTTGAAACTCTTGTGAAAAAGGACTTGAAATAAAAAGTATGATTATTTTGCATTTTTTTGAATTGTGCTTTCTATTTATAATAAACACATTCTACGAATTTGTAAAGTGTTCCTTAGCCTTTTTATTATAGTAAATAGAGCTTGTAGATTTGTTAAATGCATTGTCTCAAGTTTATTTTTAGTAAGTCTACCTATTACTGGATCTATTTAAGTTAATGATTTACATCAGGCAGTTGGTTTTGAGTAATTAGCTTAATATTTTAAGTTTTACTTAGCTATTGTTTAATTCATTTTTGCAGTTCTAGAGTATCATTTTAAATACTTTAACCTTCTTGTATGATCATGGGATTTCCCATCATTTTTAATAACTGCAGGGAAATGATTTTACTTTGGATCCCACTATGCATCTCTCTAAGTGTGTGGCTTGGTGTTATCTAGGCCTTCCTACTGAGTTTCCTTCATATGCAAGTTTCAATAGTCTCAAAATATTTTATGGAGTGATTTCACTCTCAAGCTTTCACATAGCTTGTCAATGATTCACCTCGACGAGACTTGGGCTCATCTTATTTCTTGTGCAGGCCCAAGTGTTGGTGCTTGGCTTGTTGTGTGCCTTGTTATTCCACTCTTGTGTCTTTCTTTAGAGTTATTTGTCACCACTCTTTGAGTGAAATTGGAGCTTCCTCATCTGGTGCTAGTGGGTTTGACAAAATGTTCCTATAGTCACCCTCTTGAGTCTCTTGGCACTCATCTTATGTGATGTCCTTATGGTGGAGAATGCACCATGACTCATTATTCCATTCGTGATGTACTTGCATTTATTGCATATAAATGTGGATTTCATGTTGTTTAGGAGCAAGCTTATATCTTGCTTGTGTTTGATTCACAATCGTCTCATCATCTAGTTGACCTTGTTCTCTCATGCAAGGGGATTTGCACCCTTGAGGATGTTATTGTTGGTCCTTCAAGGCTAGACTCATTTGTCAAGCTTCCAGTACCCAAGGTGCTGCTACTAAGTACAACCTATTATCAAAGATTAAGTGGAATCAAGTTTAGATACCAAAGCATTCACAAAACTCAAGACAAATTTGAAGAAAACTCAAGATTGCCAATTTGCTCCAAAAAATTATATCTCCTCATTATGGAATGGTGAATAGTATATACAAAAGCTCTTCCCCACCTCAAGTTAGATGAAAATATAGCATGTAATAAGGAAGATGATTGACCATTTTTGTCCTAATGTCTCAATCTTACCTAACCCTAGAGTTTTGCCAAGTTGGTGGCTAGGTTGGTTATCCACCTCCATGATTCAAGGATTTTGGTCCTATAATTTATAAATTATGACCAGAAAAATCTAACTTACCCTATGAAGGATATCTGACCTATCTAGGGTAGCCTACACACGTGGCAAAATGGACTCACATGTGTGGGACCCACCTATGTATAGTCTACATGGTTTTGATCAAGCTAGATTTGTTAATTTGGCAACTTCTCACATTTTGTACAATAGTTTCTTAATTTTGATGTGAAAAAGAGAAATGTACACCAAATCAAGAAAGTTTTGTGTGAGAGTCTCTCTCTCTCTCTCTCTCTCTCTCTCTCTCTCTCTCTCTCTCTCTCTCTCTCTCTCTCTCTCTCTCTCTCTCTCTCTCTCTCTCTCTCTCTCTCTCTCTCTCTCTCTTTGTTCTTTATCCCTTTTGGTATCTTTTAAAAAATAATGTCCAGCAGTCGTAGTAGAAGCGGAAGATCTACTGGATTTAGAAGATCATGAAGCACGTCAAGTGGAGGAGAGAGGGACTCAAGGGGGGGGGGGATTTGCAGGCCCCATTTTGTAAGTCTTTTTGTTTCTATTTAATTTTAAGAAAATTGTGATTGTTTAAGTTTTAAATTAATGTTTCATTAACTAATCAATGTTTGTTTGTTGTTTTGTGGATTCATGATTTTGAAAAGCCTTTCACCAAATCAGAGTACAATATTGGGTATTAGCAAGAATACTCGGCTTTGGTTGATCATATGAGACAAAAAGGAGAATTGCCATTAATAAGGATTTCCAACATTTTTATTGATGCTTGTGCTTTATGAATTACTAAATTTGAAATGTTTTTTATTCTTATATTTTTTGAATTTTGTAGAGAGGATTTACATTAAGTGAACCCGTGGGAGAGGTTGATAAAAACAATCCATTGGAAGGCTCAAAAGAGGGGAGCAAGAGGATGAAGATGAAGATGATAGAAAAAATCGAGGCTTTTGTTCATACCCTTCTCCCCTTTCCTTGTCGAATCTATGTACCTTTTGGACAGGTTGACAGATTTTGCTGACTTTGAGCATGTTCTATGTTGTTGTACATTTGTAATAAAAAATTAATAGATCGATAATCTTTTGCGAGAGAAAAAAATCTTGTAGTTTGATTTGAGATGTATCAAAAAGTCTAAAAATGCAAGCGGAGGTGGAATAAGTCTCTTTCAAAACACTTTTCTAGGTGTTATGTAAACGTGCACATAATTAAATTTGGAGGTATTAAGAACTTTGGATGAAAAGTCACTTTCAATGCACTTTTAAGATTCTGAACTATTCAAGTGTGCACGTAATTAGATGTGAGAGGTACTGAAAAGTTTGAAAATGCATGTGAGGATTAAAAAAGTCTCTTTCAAAGCCCCTTCTTAAGAATTATGCAAATGTGCACATTGTTACATAGTTAAGTTTTGAAACCTTGTGCTACTTCTTAGCCTAGCCTACTTAAGGATGTTCAATGTACATATGGTGTGTAATGATGCTAGTGCATTTCACATAAAAGTCTAGGTCGAAGTATTTTATTTAAACAATGGAAATATCTAAATAAAGAACATGCTTATATCTAAGACAACTTTAACTAATTGAACTAGTTTGTGTTATATAAATCATGCACATGTTAATTCACAAAGTGAGAGCACAAGGTGAGGTCATAAATTGAGTTGAGGAGAATATGCTCACCTGCATCCATCCACAACAACAACCGTGTTAGAACAGGGACATTATTGTGGGAACTACAGGTGTTTACACATGCTCTCAGTTGTTATCCATGTCGCAACAAGTAGTCATTGCCAAGTTAGGTGACTCTAATTTTGTTCATATCATGAGTAAAAAGTCGGACGTTGTTTCAGCTTTACTCAAAAGTTACAAAATTATAAGGTTAACAGTGTATAATCAGTGCTTGAAAGTCAACAATTACAAAAATATGACTAAAGTAGACAATGTTGAATTTCACATGTGTGGATTGTCCACAACATGTACTTGTGATCTCCTAAGGTGTGTAGATGCACCAAGATCAAGACTAGATTGAGATTCAAGATCTATCTTTGATTCTATGGCAAAAACACACTACTACATGCATTCAATCACTTCCAACTCTCACTCACACGTGTGGGAAGTGCTCCAAAAGTAATCTAAGTAAAAACAAGCTGCTCTCCTTTGTAGAGAGAGAAAATCATCAATAGCTCTCGGGTAGAGAGAGAAAACTAGAAAATCACTTACACTCAAAATCCACTCAATCTCAAAATCAATTAGATCCAAATGAGGAGTACAATGATACTAGTAGATCCATGAGCTACCACTATGCTTAACTATGATTGGACCACACTTTTCCACCTCTTAATCCTATTGGACCATTGATCCATGCACCTCTAAATTCTATTGGACCATTTTCAAGCAAACCTCAAATTCTATTGGACCACTCATGGTTCCACCTCTAAATCCTATTGGACCTCTTAAACTTCATCAAACAAAGCATTACACTTGTCTACACTCTAATTGGCACAAGTTTGGCCTCCTACTCTATTTTGGCTCAATAGTGGCATTACAAGTGGAAATGGATAATTTGCCATCTATGTCAAATTTGACCCTATCAACATCCTACACCTAAATGCTTGACTATTAAATTCTATGAGACCCCTATATCAAACATTTCTATTTACTTTACAATTCTCCACACGTGAGAACATCCTCCACACATGTGAGATTCACTTACAAACTTCTATCATAAAAAATACCAAGCTAGATTTTTGCCAATTTCTCACAGACAATTACATCCAGACTAGTTTTATAGTAAAGTTCAAAACTATCTGCCATTACCCTTTTCAAAATGCTTATTGGAACACCATCCCTTTTTTTCTATTAGAAAAATGTTTATTGCACTGTCAATTTCAAATTGTCAGAGCAATATCGTCCACAAATAAGTATATATAGACTTTAACAGACGGGTCTAATCCAAGTCATATAACTAAACCCATCATACCATTTATATCAAAAATAGATAACAAAAGGTTTAAACAAAAAGCAGTACACTTCAAAGGAGACCTCGTTAATGAAAGTTAAGCATCAACGAGTAGTAAATTCATGATCATTTCATGGCACTTCAACTCTTCATACCTGTTAGTAGCAAGAACCATATTGAGGGGATTAGAAGACTGCTCACACGAATTTTTTCATTGTTAACATTTAGAGTGTTGTACAAGGTATGATCAAAAGAACTCAAGACAATTCGTTCATTGTGATCATAGTGACCAAAACAAACAAGTAAATCATGAGAGTATTTCTTAATTAGATGTGTGTGTGTGTGTGTGTGTGTGGTTATATCTATCGCATAACCTAGTGTGGATATCTTGCTTTGAGAGATGGATGGTGGGATAACACGAACACACACACACACACACACACACACACAATTACATTATTTAATGTGACATGTATACTAATATTGATTTGTACTTGTCACAGCTACAAAAAAAAGGAGTAGACGGTGACTGTGGACGACAAAAAAAATAGCATTGGAATTGCTAGAACTTTTTTTTAAAAAGAACTTTATAGTTCCTATGCTACTAGAGAGGATACTCACTTGTGAGAAAGTAGATTTTAATGCATTTAAGAGTGTTGAACTTGAAGTGATGTACGGAAGACTGCACTATGAGGTGCTTTAAGTTCCAGTAGTAAGACTGTGATAGTGAGCTTTACTAGACTTGATTTAAGTTATAGGCTTATGACATGCCTTAGGCTGAACTTATGGAATATGTTTAGTGTCGCTTTGGGGGCTAAACTTATGGAATATGTTTAGCGTCGCTTTGGTGGCAACTCTATGTCAAATGTTTGGGCCAGTAATGTTTCTGTGTTTTTGTGTTTTACGTACCTTACTGTAATTTTTTATGTACTAATAAGGTTTAGTGAATTCCCTTGGCTTTAGCTTGGTTCTTTTTGCTTCTCTCTCTCTCGTGGTGTTCTCTTCTATGATGTTTTTCTGGCTCGAATGCCTGCGCCAGGATTCCTTCGATGTGGCGTGCTTTACCTCTGCCTTTTTGTTAGTAGTTTCGGTTTGGAGCGGCGGTCTGATGGCTGCATTCTTTGGCCTTCTACTTATCTCTACCCTACTGGTTTCCTGCGCTTCTCTTTGCTTTCGCTTTGTTTATGTGGAGGTGGTTTTCTACGTTTTTCGGTGGTTTTCTAGAGCTGCGAGACTGTGGTGCTTTCATTCTGGCAGTTGTTTCCTCTTCTTCTTCGATGTCTTCTGATAAGGTGTTCTCTTCTGACTGTTGTTGTTTTTGTAGTACGTAGTTTACTGATTTTTGCATAGGATTTTTAAGAAGTCTTCTTTGTTCTTCACTTCTTTCTTGTTGATGGTACAGTGGAGGCTCCCTACTTGGCTTTCTACTGATCTCTGTTGCTGTGGGACTGATTGGAGCTTTCTCCTGCTGGCTTTTTCTTTTTCTTTTTCTTTTTCTTTTTGTGCTATGGCTTCTAATAAGGGATTTTCTTTTTCCTAATGTTGTTTTTTGGTTTCTTTGTTGTTGATGCTTTGTTTTTTCTGAGCTGGATAGGTGTCTTCTTTGCTTCTTGTTCTGTTTGTATGTTTTTGGAAATGGTTTTATGTTTTATGACTTATTGTTTGCTGAACTTGTTCGTTTTTTTGCTCTGAGGCTTGTAGTTGACTTCTTTATGCTTCCTCTGTTACTTTTGTGATTCTGGTTTTGATGGTTCAGGGTCTTTTACCTAGTCTTTGATTTGTATATGAGTTTTCCTTCTACTTTTTTTATAGTTTAAATTTTTTTTTTTTGAGGTTACCCATGTTGTTATAGTTAATGTGTATTTGGCTTAGTTCTTTTTTACTAACTTTTGATCTCTTTAAGTATCTGTTTTTTCTTTTTTTTGGCATTTCGTTTTTCTGGTTCATGGTTTGAGAAACTTTAGATTTTTCGTGCTACTGTCTATATGGTTTTATTTGACTTATGTGGGTTTTAGGTACTTCTTTTACTTTCGTGTATCCGTTTTTTACGGTGACTTTTTCTTGTTCTTTTACGTAGTCTTAGATTTTGTCTAGTCTTTCCATAATTTAGTTTTTCATTTTTCTGTGTTTTATGGAAAAAGTTACGTGGTGTGTTCACCATGTAACAGTTCTTTGTTCTTCTTACTTCTCTCGTTATTATTATTTTTATTTGCGTTACTGTTTTTCCAATGTTATGATTTACTTTCTCTGGAGAGTTTGTTTAGTGCTTTTTATTGTTGCTCTCCCTTGATTTTCGACTGATTTTGTAGCGGTTTTGTAGTTTTGTAATTTTATTGATGTGGATTAAAATGTGTTTTTATTGTTTTACTGTGTTCTTTACTTCATGGTTTATATGTAAGATTGTGATACCGGTTTTTTGATTTCTGATTTCTTTTATGGTGATTTTGTACGTTTAGCCTCTGTTGCTTGTATATTGATTGTTGTTGGTTGGTGTTACTTCTTCTTTTACTTTCGTGTTTCAGGTTGTGTTGATGGTTTTTTTCTTTTACTTGGTCTCTGTTTTTTTAATAGAGTTTTTGTAATAGAGTGTTCCTTATACCGTTTGTTTAGATTGAAAGTAATTTTTGGGTTTACCCCTATAGATGTATAATTTGGGACAATGGCTGAATTTTTATTTACTATCATTTTGAACTTAAAAAACACATGGTTTTTCCATTAAATGACAATACGATTTGCTGATTTCTTGCAGCTGCTTATATACTTTATAGCAGATTTTTATCATTGTATGAAAAAGACGAGGTTTTATTAAAATAATATCTGACATCATTTATGCTGAATTTGTACGGCTCTTATCTAGATGCATGTAATTGACTTGTGTATGCATAAGGTACTGCTTGTACATACGTGAATCAAAATATGATGGTGTTTCTTATACTCAGTCTCAGATTTTGTAATAGAGATGTTTTACAAACTTATGTATGGTTTAAAACAAAAATATATGGATTAACCCCTGAAAAAATAGAAATTGGGACAATTGCTTAGTTCTAATATACTATCATTAGAACTTCAAAAATAACGGATTTTTTTTCCATAAAATGACAACATAATTTTCTGATTTATGGAAAAAGAAACATTAGAACAACCCTACAACTGTATATATACTTTATAACATGTGTTTATCATTGTATGAAAAAGCCGAGTTTCTATTGATATGACAGATGATCCCTACAGTGTTTTATATAATGTAATGCAGGTTTGATCTTCTCATAATTGTACTATTACATGAGCAACAGGGCATTGTACACATAGATTCATAAGTATAATGCACAAAATACATGATCTACAGAGTACACAATAGTACTTAGTCATACATGTACAAAATACAGAATACGCAAGGGTATATAGTCATACATGTACAATTGGTCTAATAGACAATACATTTTGTAAATTATTACTGTTTAAATTCTTACATATACTTCTACTTGTATACATATGGATATATACATATATATGGATGTACATACACATGTAATACTTGACTTCACAACTGTGTATAGTATGAGGTACAAGCATACACGTAATGTTCATATTAATTGATAAATATGGAACATCATTGGAATATGATAAAATACCATTACACGTGTTGTGATTATCATTACTAAACAAATCTACGAATGGAAATTGATAATGTCAAAAGACAAAAAAGAGGAATAAAAGACGATTGTTGAGTAGTATGAAAAAGATAATTATATAATATTTTACTTTGAATTATATGAAAATTCCATATTGTGCAGTACGTTTTCAAGTTGCGACATGGATAACAACTGAGAATAGGTGTAGACACCTATGGTTCCCACAAGAATACCCCTGTTCTTACTTGGATGTTTTTTGTGGATGGATGCAGGGGAGCTTATTCTCCTCAGGTTGATACGTATCACATTTGCTATGGAATAGAACTGTACGGCTTGGGGACTTATATCCAAGACGCGGTAACAGCCAGAGTCTCATTGGACAGCCGGGTACCGCATATGGCAACCAACAACACCCAGCTGCGAGCGGAAATCACAAAGCTACAGCAAGAGCTGATAATTGCTCAGCAACATGAGCAAGATGGGCACCGGAAGATCACAAAGTTGCAACAAAAGGAGAACGACCTCAATCGGTATATCCAGAGCCTCTCCAAAGTGCTGATGGATGCTTCCACAAAGGTGCAGGAGCTTCAATATGAAGCGTCCCAACAACTTGCCCCCTCCAGGCGCAACTCCAGATATATAAAAGTGATAAAACTCGTTTGGTTAGTCCAACCCGCATCTGATTCAAGGCCACTCTCCCAAGCAGAGATGAATATTTTCAGACAGTAGGTGCAAGTATATATTCAGACATTAAACGGTTGCCAGACAGAGTTTGACAAGTTCAGGGCAAGTGCAAATCAGGAGCTCGCCCAAGAAAAACAAGCCTTCAAAGCTTGCCAACAATTTATGGAACAGAAACCTCAGTTAGCCTTGGTGGCAATCTCACCACCACCTATCTTTGATGCTGCACAGACAAGCTCCAGCCAGGATAATTAGACACAAGCAGCAGGGGCACACGGTCAAGATCAGGAATCAGGCGCACAAGATCAAGAGCCCCCTGATACAGGAGCGCATACACAAGGCCAAGATCAGGGCCAGGACACGGGTCTGAGTCAAAGCCAAGGGGAGGGTCAAGCCTCTACATCTCAAGGCTCATGATCCATTTTTGCTAGCCGTGCCTTCCGACGTCCAAAGTCCATAGAAGAGAAAATCAACGAATTCTTATCTTAATATATATATATTGTCAAAATATTGGAAAAATCTATCTAATGTTGTGAATAGGGGTCCTAAAAATGCCAAAGATGAATTAAGCTCTTTTGGCTTAGTAAAGACCCATCTTAGAATAAAATATTCAAGGTAGGTAGAAGTAGAAACTCGAGTTACCATAGGAATTGTCATTTGTACTTTACATGTCATATTTAATGCATGAAAAGACTAGGTGGCACAATTAAACATAGTGAGGTGGCTTGAATAAGTCTAGATAGCTTGAGAGGTGGATTCACAACTTCAATTCAACTCAAAGTAGGAGGAGAGTCCATGAATCTATATATATGTGATGTACTCTCATTGAGGATATCATGAAATTTGTGTGTAATGCAAATTTGGAGACAAGCTCTTTGTGCCCTCTCTCTCTACACGAGTTTTGTACTTTCTATTTTCTCTCTCTAGTCAAGTTGAGACATTTATTATGCTTAATTTCATGTTTTGTTGACAGATCTTGCTTGTAACACAATAATATTGCTTGTATGATCAGCTTTCCTATTGTCAACCAATGCTAGTCTGATCTTGTAGAAAGCAAAAGCAAACACACAAGGAGTTTTAGCAAGTAGTGAATAGCAAATGAGGATGCTTCTCTCCAGAATGATAGAGTTTCCTCCTTCTCATTAAGCATGAAAAATAGAGTACAAATGGTGCCTTTTTATAAATGGGAAAGGCCCTTGCCCCAAAAATTCTATTGGTTAATATGTACATTGATCCTATCCATTCATCTTGGACCCAACTTAATCCAAGGGTCCACAAAAAAGTACATTAGAAATCGCAAGATTCATGTGAGTCCAAAATTGGACCCAACTTAAAAAAGTTTAATACTAAGTTCTAACTTGACTTTGGGCCTCAAGTTTATTTGAACTACAAAAGGGCCCAAGTCTATTATTTCTATTTACATTTAACTTGTGTGCTCATTGGGCCATGGGCTTATATGCACAGGAAGCCATGCCCTCGCAACACCTTTATTAACCAAATTTATTTATTTACACTATATTGGAAATACCCCCAACAGGACCCACGGCCTGAAGTAGTGTCGGTCCCTCGGCACTCTGCCGGTTCAGAATAAGGTTTTCTTGGTCCGCCTTTAGTGGATCAGGTAACTAGTTATGTCTTCCATAAAATTGATTATGTCGATATTTTTCAAGTCCTTGTTAGTGTGAAGGGACTTGTGGATGCCGATTTTTGGTCAACCCATGCTTGAAAGCGGCCCGTCGCCAAGGAGTGCGGCTCAGTAATACACATGAGCTACTGGTAGCTGATCTTCTGTTGGGAGTCAAATCAGTGCTCTGATACCACTGTTGGGAGTCGAGCAGTGCTCTGATACGAATGATGAGAATCGTGAGAAGAAAATTCACGAAACATTCGCGACTCTCTTTCGAGATTCGGATGAAGTTCAGATGTGTTCGCTGGGCACTGCCAACTGAAACACTCCTACAATCCTCTAGAGGGTAGTCAGGTACTACTGATCTACATTCATAAAATTAATATAACATTCGACTTCATTTCAACCAAGCTGCGGACTTCCAGGGAACAAGAAAACTCAGACATATTAAAATAAGCAGCATAAGCATTCGACATCCAAGATCAGACACAACCAGAAAAATAATCTATATTGATTTTCTCTGATTTCTTCAGGGCACTGCATGGGAATCCATGCAGTGCGTTAGCGTGATCATGAAATTTATTGGAAGTGTACTCACCACCTCCATCACTTCTAAGAATCTTGATTTTGTATGAAAATTGCTTTTCAACTAGAGCTTTGAACTTTAGGAAATAGTCAAACACCATAGACTTTGAAGCTAGAAGATATACCCAAGTAAATCTAGTGAAATCATCAATGAAAGTTACAAAGACCCTTGCTCTTTGAAGATGAGAAGTGCACATCCAAGTGTATGAGCTCCAATCGATGTGTAGTCTTGATAGATGACTTTGAAAAAGGCTTCTTATGAGACTTAGATATGGCACAAGCCTCACATGGCTTGAAACTCTTGGAGATAAGATTAGGCAAGCCAATAGCTTTGGCTTTCTTGACCATGGACACCATAGAACTATAGTTAGGATGTCCAACCTTCTATGCCAAAGTTCCTCCAAAGAAATATGAGAAGCAAAAGCACCATCACAAGAGTTAGCATACTATTTGGGATCAAGCTTGTAGATTCCACCATATCTAGACCCAAATGCAAGGATCTCATATGCTTATTGATTGTACAAGTATCAACATTGAAATTCACATCTAGTCCACTATCAAACAATTGCCCAACACTAATAAGATTTTTTGTTAACTTAGGAACAGAAAGTACTTTAGATAGAGAAAGAACTTTTGATGAAGAAAGCTTTAAGGGAATGGTTCCTATGTCTTCAATAGCACACTCATGATCATTTGATGTGTAGATGGACTGCTTGGCTCCTTCATAAGGTGACATAGATGAAAAAGAATGCTTGGAGCTACACATATGTGAGGAAGCTCCATTGTCAATATACCACGAACCATCCTTCTTGAAAGGTGATGAAGAAAAACTCGTAGTGGGCTAATTTGCATGAAATTTGGATCTAAGGTGAGAGAGAAACACCAAACTGAAAATGGGCGGATTTCACACGTGCCAACACCTGAAATTCCGTACAGTACTTGATCTGGACCATTCAAAGTAGTTTGAAGCTCTAAATCACCAAAAAACTGCAAACTAGCTAGAAACTAGAATCTAGACAATTCCTAGCTTGAAATCTGATCAAATCTGCAAACCTTTTGATTAGATTTGCTTGTAAAACTTAGGTAGGCTCTGATACCATGTTGAATTCACACATGAAACTTGGTCAAAAGCAACAAATGCGGTCTCAGTTCGATGAGAAGATGATAGCTTTGGAAGATGTGCACTCTAAGAGTGACAAAGCAACCAAAAAGTTTGCTAAAACTTTCGGAAAAATGTTTGGTGTGCGATTTGTGTGGGGAATCACACCATCATTGAGTGTCCAACAATGTAAAGACAAATGACACATACTATTTATCATCTGTGCAACTCTATGGGATCACAAAACAAAATTTTGCTCATTTAATCCTCGGATTATCCAGCAAAGATATGCTAATATTCAATATTGGAAACCTACTACCTATAAGGGACATGATCCTAAAAACCAAGCTCAAAATTTTGGTCTTGGATTTCCTAAACGACTAGCTTTGCCAACCACAAGCACAACATGCTCCTCCTACGAATTTAATGGACCTAGATTCTTTAGTTGGTAATGAGCAATGGAAATACAATACTGATCAAGAAATTGGTCCTTTAGAGCCGTATGCTATCTATGCTGCTACGCAACAACGACAGGCTAGACAATGGACTAGAGCACGACTTGGATGCTTTGCATGTGGCGAGAATCACAAAGTTGTGGAATGCTTGAACAAAGGAAAGTTTGTCCCATTCTGTCGAGAGTGTGGTTATGGACATTGTTACAAGGATTGTCCAGCAAGACCAAAACCACTGCCAGTAATTGCTCCGTTGAATATATTTACAATCAAGCAGAGATCCACAGCACAACCTATTGAACCAAGTGTACCATTGATGGTTGTTACTAGAGCTCAGAAGTAGAAAGAAGTTCTAATTGATCCAACACCTGCTGAATTCTAGCCATCTACTGATATATCTACTGCATCAGGGGTGTATCTGAATCTCAACTCAGAAAAGAAAAAATACCAAAATATGAGGTAGTGGATTAAACAATTGCAAGAAGAAGAGGAATTGGAAGTCGCTAGAGTTGCAGCCGAAGTCCATTCTTCACCTGTGCTGCCATCGTATTTTTGTATTTCATGAACATATGTTAATATGCAGTTACATCATCATGAAGAATCCTTCAAGATGACAGAACTTGAAGTATCACAACCAGAACTGATTGTGACTGAATATTCTATCTAGCAAGATGTATATTACATTGGAAGAATTTCTTAAGCTAGTGCCAAAAGCAAAAGAAGCACTAGCAAAGAAATTGACTCAAATTGAATCAACAGAAATTCAAAAGAAGTAAATGTTCTTTAAAAAGTGAGAAATAACTTTTAAGAGTTTCTAATTTGGAATTTATGAGATATCATTAGGGATAAGGATCTATATCTGATAATCTCTCGAAATACCCTGAACAAGTCAACAAATAGTTTCACTCGTTAGCATTACCATTATTGTAAATACTAATCACTAGTCTACAAATCACTCTCACACAAGAATTTTCCTTTGAAAACACTAATGTCCCATACCATCAGTTTTCCCTCCAAGAAAGTTCTTTGCTTCTAGATTTGATCATCAGAGAATCAAAAAGATTATCTAACTATTCTATATCCAAAACTTCAACCAATTTTAAGAAATACCTCAAACCATTGAATTCTCCCATGTTCCTTAAGCAATTCCTTGTAGATGAAAATATCATTTGAAATACCACTAGACATTGATTCAAGTATTTGAGAAATATCATTCATATACTATTGAAATAACCCAAGTGTATTCGTTAACCCAAAGGAAACATTTTGAACTCAAAATAACCGAAGTAATACCATAATATATGTCCAAAATCTATATGAGAACTGGTACGAGGATTCCTTCTAGAAAATCTTTAACCACCATATCCGATATTCCAGATATCTTAAAAATCCATCTATGTTTTCCATACCGTATAGGCACATATCTATTCCACCAAGCATTGGAGAACCCACATTATTTTTGTCCTCAATGGATAATAACAATCCATTTATGAAATTGCGATTTAGCAAGAAGGACTTGACATGGTTTACCGTCACATTATAAACCCCTCCGATTCAAGATTCCCAAATCCCTCCCATCTGAGAGTACCAACTCTTAGGAATGATGCGCTATCATGTACTAACGGTAAAAATGTGAACAATGTGCTAACTCTTACTTCTCATATCGCAATTTCCATACAAAATTAGGGTCATACTCATGGTCCTATATATATTCAATATGAATTCAAATTAACGAACTCAATAACGAGTATCATGCAACTTTTCCATAGGGTTATCGTTAAATCCAAATTACATAACACAAACTCATTTACTAACTCAGGTGTCCATTTTTCTTCCCCCCTTAGATTTTTCGGTCTCCCAAACATTACTTTGTTGAAGTTACTAACTAATGAAAGTATGAAAATGAAAAATTATAAAATTTGGATTTGGGTACTTCTTTCATGGTATTCGACAAAAACTTATGTATCGAATAAAGAGTTACCTCCAAATATTATTAACTCTTTCTCCATTAGTTCGTCAAAAAATCACTTTAACAAGTATCTTACTAAAAGCTTTGGCTTGCCCAATCTTAATTATTGAAATCATCAAAATCATTTGTGTTCCACTGAGTCAAAAAGAAAAAAAACACCACAAACACCATTTAACTCAATTCATTGGGAGTACCCATACTCTAGAGTTAAGTGGTTAAATAGCATAGTATCAAGAAACAAATTTCCCTTACCGGGTACATGCCTGAGAACCGTACCTTGAAGAGTCGTTTATTCGATGTTAATCCTAAATTTATGAACTTTGTTCATAGAATCTTAGTTAGGATCACATACTAGCAAATAAATTATTTCAACCTCTTTTTCCATTTTGTCAAGGTAGGCTTAGACAGATTTTCCTCCGAAAAAGAAATTATCCCTCCGAAACCAACTAGTATAGCTTGACTTCGGATTACAAAGGTACCAAGCTTCCACTAATTCTGGGCTTACGTGTAACTCTAACACTCCAAAGCCATTTAACTCCCAAAAGTTACATTTTCTAAGAGCCAAGTGCCAAGTTGGTACATGTATATTGCTCATAGGGAAGGAAAACCCAAATTCCTTCTTACCCATATTTGGAAAGCAATATCCAATTCCAAGGTTAAAACTTTGACAACCGAGCACCAAGAAATCAAAATTTCTATAACTGGGTGCTCATAACTATAATTTTTTGAGTTGATTTAGAGAATCCATTTTTAAACCACCTTTAAAGTTACAAAATATCAAAACTTTATAGACCCTTGGTCGGCCGTTGAATAAATATCTAACCTCCTCTGGTGGAACAGGATGGTCTGGCACTTCTATTTGTAGATAGGTGTCTCGTTCAAGGTGGTGGCATCCAATTCTCCTTGAATCATGTGTCGATCAACATTTGCCATGTCCAATTGCCCTTGTAGTAGCAGCACCTGCTGTTTGGCATCCTGAACTGCTCAATCAACTTGATCTTGTGCTGTTGTCAAAGTATCCTAGAGCGTGGCCACATAACCGTGCCTGTTGATTGCTTGGCCTTCTTTAGCTCCACTTTTGACTTTTCTTCATTTTGTTTAGTGATCTTAAACTCTCGGTTCAAATGGATAACCTTCTAATTGATCAGAGTGTTTTCAGATTCCAATTTGGAGATGCGTTTCTCCATGGAGGTTTTCTCATTAATTATGGTCTGGATCACTCGCACAAGGTGTGAAACTAAACCAAGTGTGTCACCATAATCCAAGGGTGTAGTGGCAGTAGTAGCAAGAACTCTAGAACTCGTAGTTTGTCATGATTGGCCTTGAGTTTCTGCCTGTGGTTCTTCCTCTTCGAAGATGTCTTCTCCTTCATAACCAGCAGTGTGGCATCGAATTGATGTGGGGATATAACTGCATGAATGATCTATATTGTATAAGGTGCCTGATATTGTGAATCTGTTTGTTGATCTGATTGAACTGTGTTGCGGAATCAAAAGTATCAATAGTTTCCATGGAATTGTTCGAATCCCATTCTAGGGAATTTTGGTTCAAAGGGACCTGGACTTCAAGGCATCACAAAGTGTTCATCTACCTAGGGGATCAGAATCATTGAACATATTCATAAACTGTTGGGTGCCCAGTGAAGTAGCTTGTGCTTGTGGGGGTGAGACAGCTTGGGCAACTAAAATTGAAATGTTGGATCCAATTGTTGCAGAAGGCCCTTATGAGGAATCAGAGGCGAGGGAGGCTCCAGTGGATGGGAGAATAGGTAGTTCAGTGCGAGTGACAACGGTGGGTGTGGTAGCGCACTTGACGATGGTGGCCGAGTGCGACGACGAGACGTGGAATCCAAGTCAGGAATGACAATATCGTTGCGTGTACCCGTCTACGACTTTGTGAGCTAGATGCTTGGCGGGAGAATTCGGCTGGTGCTACTTCATAGGTGGCTAGCACTGACTCAACACGAAATCCATGGACCTTATTATCTAAGTACGATGCAGCTAAGGAGGACAGAAGAGAGCCAGAACACCATTGCGACTTGAATGAGAAATATTGCGACTTGAATGAGAAATATTGCAAGGTTCTCCTTAACAAATCTTTCAAAATTGACAAAAATTCTAATTTAATATCACATAATTTCAAAAAGTCACATGGAATATATATTTTTAAAAGACATTGAAAATCCTTAATATCCAAAATTAATCTCAACAAATCGGATAACTGAAACTATACCAAAAAATATATATATTGTCGAGTTCTATCTAGGAAAATAACTTTCAAAACTGAAGCACACTTTCAAATATTTCTTTAACATAGTACAAGCTTTCTAACAAATTCAAGTGACACAAGATTTACAAAACTTAAGTATACTGCAAATCAATGTTTCTGCACAGATGAACTTTAACTACATAGTGTAATTATCTCTTTAACTTCAATATTTATACATTAGCCTGGCTCAACTTATGAACACTAAAGCTAGTTATTGTGAGCCAAATTAAGGAGCCGATAAGACTTCTAAAAAGTGTGATGTCCTCAAAGGATCTTTCATCACCTTTGTTAGAGTCCTTTACATTTTGCTCCATAGGTGTTTCTATACTCTTACAATTCAACATATTGAACTTTTTTAACATTGAAAGCACATAGATAAATTGACATACAAAAGTTTTATCTTTAAGAAAGTCAATCTCTAATCCTAGAATATAGTGAATTTTTTCAAGATCTTGCATTTTAAACTCTTTTCCACGTGCAATCTTGGTTTCCTCAATTAACTTGATACAACTTCCTATCAAAATGATATCATCAACATAAATAATAAGGACGACAATATCTTTATCAAAAAACTTGACATATCAGGAAGGATCATAGTTACTAAGATTAAATCCTAGTGACTTAAGAAACGTGTTAAGTCGAGAATACCATGACCTTGAAGCTTGCTTTAATCCATATAAACTTTTGAAGAGCAAGCAAACTTTTCCTTTATCATGGATGAACCCAATAGGTTGATCCATATAGATCTCTTCTTCTAGATAGCCATTTAGAAATGCATTAGAAACATCTAGTTGAAGAATTTGCTAATTGAAAAAAAAAGCAAGAGAAATTATGATTCTAATTGACACCATCTTTGCAACTGGGGCAAAGGTCTCCTCATAATCAAGTTTTTATACTTGAGCAAAGCCTTTAGCACAAAGCCTAGCCTTGTACTTGTTGATTGTGCCATCTTGATTATACTTGATTCGAAAAACCCACTTGCAACCAATGGTATGCTTGTTGGATGGAAGATCCACAAGCTCCTATGTATTATTGGCCATCAAAGCATCATATTCCTCCTTCATGGCAAGGTACCATTCCTTTGAGTTGATAGCGTCATATACATCCTTCGGCTCCTCATGAGAAATAAAATAGGCACAATTAGTGGAGTTGATTTTCACTTGCTTTCCTCTATCTTCATAGGTAAGCCTTCTAGGCTTGGATCTTTCTCTTTGAGATCTCCTTGGTGAAAAAATTCGAGGTGACCCCTCCTCAAATCTCGGCCCCATCTCTCCATGATGATTTCTCATAAGAAGTCAACTTAAACATTCCACCACATCTAGTTCCATCAGCAAGGATCTCATCTTTTCTCTTGATAAAACAAGTATTGGAGTTGAACTTTACATCACAACCATTATCAAGCAACTTTCTCACACTAATTAAGTTCTTTGTATTTTTTGGAATGAAAAGAACATTAGAAAGTGCAAGAACTTTTGAAGAAGCAAGTTTCAATGGAATGTTGCCAATTCCTTCTATTGGACACTCATGATCATTAGCTGTGTAAATAGATCTCTTGAGTCCTTTGAAAGGTAAGATTGAGTCAAATGACTCCTTTGAACAGCACATATGTGAAGAGGCTCCACTGTCTATATACCAAGCTCCATCTTTCTTGAAAGGTGATGAAGAAAAACTGGACACCATAACTGATCCTTCTCCATCACTTGCAACAGAATCTTCTTCAATCTCTTTGGAGAGATTAGCTTGCTTGAGTTGGTTTTTCTTCTTGAAGCAATTAGAGGCATAGTGCCCCTTCTTGCCACAAAAGAAGCACTTCACTTTCTTCTTCTTGGTTTTTGAGTTAGAGGGATGAGTTGTTTCATCCTCTTCACCATCTTGATCTCAATCTTTGGTTTTGTCTTTGTTGTATGCTTGAGAGAATTGGTTCTTACTCCTTCCTTTCTGCTTGCCTTTGACAAAGAGGGCTTTGTCACTTCCACCATGTTCAAGTTTGTTCATCCTGGAGAGTTTATAGCTTTGTCTAGACTCTTCAAAAATAAGAATTCCTTGGAGAGTTTCTAGATTAGGTAACTCCTCCTTAATAGCAAAAGATTGAACAAGATTATCATAGTCATCTCTCAAGCCATTCAGTATGACTTGAACTAGCTCAACTTGGTTAATGGTAACACTAACACAAGAAAGCTCTCTATGTAAATCTTTAACTCTCAGAACATAGTTAGATGCACTCTCTTCACTTCTTTGGAAACTTTGGAAAATCTGATTCCTAGGAGTGAGTATTCTAGAAGTATTCTTTGCTTCATAGATGGTCTTTAGTGCATCCCAAGCTTCTTTGGCTGTAGTGCAAGATCCTATCTCTCTCAAAATTTCATTAGATACATTCATCTTAATGAAATGTAGAGCCATTCTAGCTCTTTTCTTATATTTAGGAATTTCAACCTATGCTTGAGGCTCTTCCTCAACACCAAGCACAATATTCATAACATCCTGGAGTATCAAAACAGACTCCATTCTTAACTTCCAAATTGAGTACTTAGAAGTGTTTAGTCTTTCACTAGCTTCTAGAAGATATCCTCCCTGAGATGCCATTATAATGAAGACTTCTTAGTTATTGGATTGTGATATGTTTGAGCTTGTTCCTATCAGACTTAGAGTTGTTGCTCTCTTTTACTATAGGTATTTTCAAGGTTAACCTACCTTCCTATGTGAAACACTTGCAACTATATTTGAGATGAATCTCAATATTCCACAACACAAGTTATCTAGATCTGACACAAAAAGTGGTTTGAGACACTTTGGCTGGTTTGAATCCTACTTTTGGCACGTGTGAAATGCTTCAAAAGAAAACACTATTGACACTCAGAAGGCCCAAAGGGTGTTCAAATACTTCAAACTCAGTCTTGATCTACAGTTTCTTGTGTTGGATGCTCAAAACAATGGATTCAGAACAAAGTACAATTGAATCAAATCAAAATGTTGTCACTCGGATTTTGGACCTATCGCTATCCTCTTTAAGAGCTTATAACTCTTGCTAGACACATCAAATTGATTTGGTTTCAATTTTTATTGAAAGTACAGATCAAATGCTTTCCATCAAGCTATAACACTGCTATCTTTGGATCTATAAGTAAGGAGAACAAAGGGACTGAAAACCTCTAATTTTCACACGTGCGGAATTTTAGACTTTCGTACTACCTCAATTTAGGTCTAAAAATTCAGTTCAATTCTGATTTGATCCAAATACCTTCAGAGAAAGATTAGAAAAAGTGCAAAACTGTTTTTTTGCTTGATTTAGCTCTCAGTTTCTTGTACAATCAGAGTTGTTAGTATGCAAAGCTTAATGAGGCTCTGATACCATGACAAAATTTCCAGAATTCACACGTGTGGGGAATGTTCACAAGAGTGATTGATCTTAATTAAGCTTTGTGATTGGCACTATAACCTAATTCTAGATTGATCAACAAGATCTAATTCAGAAGAAATGGCTAATTCACAATCTAGCATGCTAATCGACAGAATATAATAGCAATGAATCAAAGTATGAATAAAAGTACAAGATTTCAGTGTATGAGCATTAGCCTCAACACAAGTTAGAGAGAGAAAGCTAGAGAGATAACAAGCAAAATTAGTTTGGATCCAAAAAGGCATGAGATAGCTACAAAACTTTGGTTCTTCATCATTGATTGTGTGGAGAGCTACACATATTTTTGAGGTAGCTCAAGGTAGAACCACATCCATCCATTCCAAAATGACATCTAAAGTGACATCTAGAGTCTATGTGACATTTGTCACTTGTCATGCATGAAATTCTATCAACTTTTTACAAGTGTACTAGTCCTAACTAGGAATGTCCAAATCATCATGCATGTGTCCATAAAACTTTGTGCATGCCTTGCATGTCACTATGGATCACTTACAATAAATGCATGTGAATTGCCACAAGTTTCTACTCGCATAATTATGCTAATCCTATGTCTACAAACTATATGCAAGTTGTATTTATCAAACTAGATAATACATAACCATGTAGCTTGAGTTCTATGTAGGCCAAACTTGGCATTTTGCATTAATGAGCTACATACTTGCATGGTACAACATTTGTAGCAAGCCAAGAAATCAATATGGATTGTTTTTCAATTTTAACACATCAAACCTAACAACTGTGACCGTATCACAACAAGCACCCTGTTGTGCAACTTCGTCTGTGCGCTTCTCGAAGTGAGAGTGCGTGGGTTCCACCGCTCAAGCATTTTATTGCCATCGTGCCTCATACTAACCTGTATCCTCCACCTACCGCATCCACCTCCGCGCACTTACAAATTGACTTATTTATGTAATGTATGATTAGCGTTTATTGTTGTTTAGTTTTGTTAGGTTTAAAAACACACACACAGACCTCAATATATTTCTATTTTCCTACGACGCATTAATTTCACATAAATCTCAAATTTTCAAGCTTTTCATTATACTGAAGTTTGCATCTACATAGGTTTCACAAGAACCACTGGGTGTGTGTGTGTGTGTGTGTGCACGCACGTGTGTGTATGTGTGTTTACTTTTATGTATTATGAGATATAGTGAAACACATGTTTCCATCAATAAAATTTTATTGACGTAAAACCCACAATACATATGGACCATTAAAATTCAATAAAACACATTTTGTCTATCATTGTTGTTCTCTCTCAATTGTCAAATGAGAGACAGATTTGGTGTAAAGACCCTAAGGGATAACCCCTAAGATGAGGATAGGAGAACACAATAAGAGAGATTATGGGGCCAAACCGCCCAACCAAACTTGGATCTTGCCCCCAGGCCATGCCATGTGAAGCAAGAGGAGAAGACAAAACCTAGTAACCTAAACCCAATATATCGACAAGAGAAATCTTACCTCAATATATACAAAGTAGATTCATGTGCATGAACCCATGCAATCCCCATGCAGGTCAACTATAAATAGGTCACATACCTATATCCGTCACATGTACATGCAATACTCCATGTGTCTCAACTAGAGTGTCTAGGTCCTTGCAAGGTTATTAGTCACAAATTGTCCTTGACATGGAATTAAATTATGATGTGACCAACATTCTTGAATACCGAAGGGCCGGTCTACCCTATTAGGACTATTCCAGGTCCTTAACCAAACACATAGCATTCTTCCCTCCTAAAACTGCTTCTATCCTTGGAAGCTTCTCAAAATAGAAAAGAATTATAGAAACAATTCCTTTAACTTTCAATATTAGCCTAGAAAATTATTATCCTTAATCATACTTACTTATCAAACAAGTACTCTGAGAAAAACTGTTTTCTGAAGAAACAAAACGTTTCTGTTTACAAAGCCTTGCTAGCTTTCAGCCCTCTGCCTAACGAAATGTGGTATTAGAGCCGTGCCTATCCTGTCGTAATCTGACATAACCGAGAAGCTATTAGATCCAGGAGGCCTAGCATTCAAACAAACAACCATCAACAAAAGAATAGACTTCAGAAGCAATGGCTTCAATCAGTAGCATGCAGAGCAAGATCTGCACAATTAAATCCAAGAAACAATTCAAGCCTAAGAGGGAGTCGAATCAGAGATAGGATCGTGGTCAGCAAGCAGAGGGGACCAACAAAGGCAACTGAAAAAACAAAGGAAGGTTGAAACAGCAAGGTGCAGACAAGAAGACTTGTATGAGATGCAGAAGAGACGGGCATACAATTGATACATGCTGGATCAATCCAAAAATTGAGTGTATCCACTGTTATAGGAAGGGTCATGCAACCATGGATTACCATCTGAACCCAAGACAGGAGAACAACAACAATTCATCCTATGTCGAGGATCCTGAGAGCTCAAAAATGGGCGAAGAAAGATCGAACAGAAACTGTTCAACCACCTATAACTGTGAAGACGTACGCACAACATCAATATCTGACACACATGAGGTGATCTTAGATTCAGGAGCTACCTCGCACTTTGTGACATCAAGACGAATAATGTCTGATTTTAGAAGTGCCTTCAAGATTCCTTATTCTTGGAGATGGATCTAGACATCAAGTGAACGATATTGGTTCACTATGGCTCAACACCAACGGTAGAGACAGACAACTCGAAGACGTTTTGTTTGTGCCTACTATGCAGCAAGACTTGCTCTCTGTAGCAAGAATAGTTGATGCAAGGATGCATGTGACATTTTTTTACGAAGCATGCAATGTGGTTGATGCCAGTACCAGTTTTTTGATTGCTCAAGGCAAAAGAAAAGACGATCTATATCATCTGAAGGTTCGCCTACCTGCAGATCAGATGCATCAGACTCTTGATGACTCCCCAGTTGTCAGAGTGTATGTTATTCAGAATAAATCTAAAGCTCTTGATAAATTCACAGAATATGTGAATTGGATTGAGAGGTGTACAAGCAGTAAAGTGAAGCAGATTAGGACAGATCGAGGTGGCAAATACATCTTGAATCGCTTCACTGACTTCTACAATGATCGTGGCATCATTCACAGAAGAACTACAGCCTACACGTCGCAACACAATGGTGTTGCAGCAAGAAAGAACAAGACTCTGATGGAAGCAGCCAGATGCATGATGGCCTACTTGAAGGCTCCAAGAGTACTATGGGCTGAAGCAGTAGCTACAACTGCATACATCCAGAACAGGATAGGGAAGTGTGATGTCCCTCACACGACACCACATGAACTATGGTGGAGTAGAAAGCCCAATCTGTCTCACTTCAGAATCTTTGGCTGTGCAGCTTATGCACATATTCCTGATAAGCTTCAAAAGAAGCTTGATGAGAAAGCCGAGCTGAGATTTCTGGTAAGTTATGACAACTATTCGTCATACTACAAAATCTACATGCCAGACACGAACACTATGAAGACAATAAGAGATGTTAGATTTGATGAGAGCAGGACAATGGCCAATGACGATCCTATCAGCTATGAAGTTCTGGGGAGACAGTACTATGACCTGCCGCCAGTGACAGAGGGAGCACAGGACGAACACAAAAATAAAATTTTTTGAGTTGTCTCCCATTCGAGTGACAAATCAGAAGACGAAAGATTCGAGAGACAGCCCACTGCAACAGTTCTCGTAAACCAAGATGGTTCCGGACCTAGCAGAACAGACAAAGGCAAAGACATTGCTATCCCAGGAGGATCTCCTAGGAGGTCGACAAGACCACGAAGAGCGCCAGCAAGATATGTGCCATGCATCTCCGCTTCTACATCAGAGGAGTTATGTGGATTCAGTGACGAACCACATGCTTTCGAGGAAGCGATTGAAAGTCCAAAAAAGGACAAATGGATTCAGACCATGAACGAAAAGATGGAATCTATGAGGAAGAACAAGGTGTGGACGTTGCAGCCATTACCACATAAGCGCAAGACTGTCAAATGCAAATGGTTGTGGCATAAGGAGATCTACCAAGCTTGGATTGGAACCTTTTTGGAACCACACATGCACGCGTGCGCACACACACACACACACTCTCTCTCTCTCTCTCTCTCTCTCTCTCTCTCTCTCTCTCTCTCTCTCTCTCTCTCTCTCTCTCTCTCTCTCTCTCTCTCTCTCTCTCTCTCTCTCTCTCTCTCTCTCTCTCTCTCTCTCTCTCTCTCTCTCTCTCTCTCTCTCTCTCTCTCTCTCTCTCTCTCTCTCTCTCTCTCTCTCTCTCTCTCTCTCTCTCTCTCTCTCAAACTCACATACCATTCCTTGCCTAATGTCTATGCATGTCTGATTTGAAGCTTGCATGTCATGCCATTCCTTGCCTAATGTCCATGTATGTCTGATTTGAAACTTGCATGTCACACCATCTATAACCTAATGTCCATGCATGTCAGATTTGAAGCTTGCATGTCATATCATTCCTTGCCTAATGTCCATGCATGTTAGATTTGAAGCTTGCATGTCACTCCAACCATTGCCTAATGTCCATGCATGTCAGTCTTGACTCTTGCATGTCATGCCATCCAATGCTTAATGACTATGCATGCTCTATCCTTGATCATTAAGGTTTTTCATGTCATAAGAAACCACTTTTCTTTTTATGAGATTCTTTAAGGTCCAAAATTCGTGACAATAAAACATTGACACATGGCATCCAAAAGAACTATAGCTCTAGTTCAGCATTCCGTCCCATAACTGAGACCCTCACCTCAGGTTTCATGTTGCGTGCCCTCATGGGTACGTAACATTATCTTCCCCTTTAAGAGTCTCTTCCTAAAGGAAGCAAACCATGGAAGTTCAATCTTAAATAGTCCTCTCTCTCCCAAGTGTCCTCATCATCTGACTTGCCTTTCCAACATACGAGAAATTCAGAAACCAAACGTTTCTCAATTGGTAATGATGAACGTCAACAACTTTTTCAGGTACGTTAGGAACAAAGGCAGACAGATCCTCTAATTCAACCAGTTCACCTTCCAAAATTAGGAAAACCTTCCTAATAAGTCGTTCCTTTAAATGACTTACATGGAAAACAAGATGAACCCCAATCCCAATCGAAAGATCTAGCTGATAAGTGACCAGGTTGATTTTCTTTACAACCTTATAAGGTCCATAATAAGTTACCATTTTTTAGTTCGGCGAACGTTAATTTTGTCAGAATCTAAAAATCTCTAATTTTATCCTTGCCAAACTACAAAAACCATATTTTTATGCATGAAGAACCTTCGCCGGTTCTACCCTAGCCTTATTTGAGTCAGATTTACTATCTAAGAGTTCGGCAAAGGTAAGTCTTACCGTAATTGTCAAAAAATAGTTTGATTAGAGAATTTTTTATCCAAAATAGCACTGAAGAACCTTTGCCGAGTCACCCTTCACCCAGGAAACATTCGCCAGTACTGTTTTTAGGTTTTGATTTTCCTGATCAAGTGTCTGTCAAATTTTTGAACAATTCTGTTACAATTTGATTCTGATTTTGAGAATTCATCATTCTTAGAAGTGTTGATCATTTGATTATAGATCGTTTTCCAAAAATCAAAAATCTGATTATTGTCAAGTGAAAGAAATTTTGCAGATCTGAATTGAGATAGATTTTGATTGAAAATATGGATCCAATCTCATTGTCTGGTTGATTTAATCTACAAAAATGGCTACTCTTGGAGCTGCTCCCCACCAGGAAGTCAATCCAATCATTGTTAGAAGATCACCTCGATTGGATCTACCTAAGTACAATAGATTATCTGATCCATTTATATTTCTCCAAATCTATGCAGCAACACAAAATTGGTATTATAATCAAGATGAAACTGAACATACAAATTGAAAAACTATCTAACGAGCCCTTATCACACGGTTCAGACCTCGGAAGTTTATGGAAGACCCTTTCTTACTTCTAAGTAAAATTAAAATGGGAAAGCGGAAAATGGTACGAGATTACATTGAACGGGTTAAACGCCTCAGATCTGAGTGCCTACCCGAGTTGATTAATGAACATGCCATGATTATGTGGTTTTTGACAGGTCTACCCAAAAGGATCAAACATGAGATGCAATGCCAAAATGAGTACGCAACTTTGCAAAATGCTATGGACGATGCGATATGAGAGGAGGACGAAGATTCAGATGATGGGCCAAATATTAGTTTATTGTCTTATACAGTAGGACAGACCACTACGACATCCATCACTATCGCATCAACGAATATCAACGCTACTGCAAAGATGATGTTCAACGAGTTTGAAAAACTTGGAAAGAACTAGCAGATACAGACGGAAAAGTTGCAGTCACAATTTGATAAAAAGATCAAAGCCTTGGAAGATTTCCATGAAAAAGTGAACAAGGAACTTGAGAAGTTTGCGAGGACTTTTTCTACCAAGGAAAATGTCTAGTGTTCCATTTGTATGGGCAATCACACAGCGAACAAATGTCCACAATTGAAAAAATGAATAGTATTTGCCATCTGTGCAATTTACCTGATCATGAGACTGTTTATTTCCACTTTAATCCTCAGATTATCTAGAAATGATATGCCCAGATGGGATATTGAGAACCCCATTACGGAAAGTGTTATGTCCATGACCAGGACATAGGATACAGTATACTCCTAGTCTTGGATACACGGTACTTCAGTGAAACAAGCTGTTAGTTATGCCGCGTCATACTTGAAATGACCCGAAAGTAACTAATATCCTTGTGAGGCCTAGAACACACTAAATGGAGTTTAGACAAGGTATGAGACATTGTATGCATGTGTAGAGTTATCAATAGCAATTCTATAAATAGTTGGTCCATGCTTAGGACTCTATTCTAGGTGAATTTATGTATAGGGAACTTAGGGCTATGCATGGCTAAGTGCCCAAGATGCTTTTGGCTCTATATATTGGGTCCAAACTCGCCCTACTCCTCATCATGGTTTTGGATTCATTGCTAGGATCTCACTCTACATTCATGTTTCTTGTTCCTTGGCTTGAGGGTGAGGCTTCTAGAGATTGATTGGATGCATCTATTTTGTTGGGTGGTTTCTCCATAGTGTGTTATCCTTTGTGTTTGGGATTTGTAAGCAAGATCTAAGGAGCTTCCCTTAAAGTGGTATCAGAGCAAGGCTTACAAGTTGGCGAGGTGGTGCTTTTCATTGGAGCTTGGTGGTATTCAACTAGTATTCTCATCCAAGGAGAGGAGCAAGGTTGCAAGTTGGTGGATCTTCCCAATTTCAATTTGCATGATCTATATCTCTCTCAAATTTCATTGTGGTTTATGGAGAATTGTGCTAGGAAATCAATTTTGGTGTCTTTTTTGGAGTTTTAGCATGTGTAGCTCATAACTAGTTATGGATTTGAAATTTCCAATAAGTTAATTCACTTTGAATTAGTTGAAATTCAAGCTGCATGTTGGATCTTCACATGTATTTGGATTCTAGGCTCTTTTGTGGCCAAATTTGGCTTGCTTTCCATGATTTTGGCACAAAATGGAGGGTAGAATTCACAATCTAGAAAGTTCAGATCAATTGGTTGGTTATAACCCTGTATTGCATGTGGATTTGAAAAACGTTCTTGCCATTAATTTTCAATTGGACATGGAAAAAACCTAGAAAGGGCTAAAAGTCATGATTTTTGCTTGTTTTTTCATAAACTTGGATGATAGGGCGTTGTCGAACATCAATTGAAGCTAGGAAAAGATGAAGCACAGTCTTTTGAAGCTGTCCTAGCAGATAGAGCCAAGAATTCCAGCAATTGGGTTTGTAGGAAGTAAAAAATCGACCAATTTTGGTGAATTTTGGGGGATGGATTTCTCTAAATCCATAAGGGGGTCATTCTTGATTTTTTACAGCATGATTTGTATTCCTTTTGACTTTCCAACAAGCTATCAGACCTGTAAATTGATGGGTAGAGGCTTATGTTTTAGTTCCATCAAGTTTGTAGCAATTTTGACTTCTAGAAATCAAGAATTCATGGTTCTTAGCCCATACTGCTTCATAGGATCTGTATGAAGGCTTCATGGAACTCTTAGAGACCATTTAAGACTGTTTGGATCATCATTTTAGGCTTGGTTGAGTGTTTGCAAGTTTTTAAACTGATTGGCCTTGAAAAAGTGTGCCCTCCTACAGGTTTTTTGGCTATTTTGAACTCACACGTGTGAACTCTAGGTGGCAGGCTGATGTAGCAAGTGTCTTGTTCACTAGGTCTCCCTCTGTATTGAGCTTTACATCACCCAATTTGGTGTCCTATAGCCAAAGATATAATCATTTGAAGTTTTGCAATTTTGTGAGCAAAATTGTTAGAATTTCCAATTGTTCTGATTGCATGCATGTCAATTTCCTATTTTGAGGTACTGTGCTTGCATGGAATGTTTGCATGTTGATTCTCAAAGTGACTGAATACGTAGATGGTATTCAATATATACATAATTTACAAGTGTGCAGATGAAGAAGGTACAAAAGTGGTTGTGTTGTCTATAGGAGATTGTGGTTGGTTGTTGTCATTATCAAAACTGATTGCACAGTGCATGGGATGAGCGTGAGGAGGCCGCGACGTTGGCCTTCGCTAAAATTAGCGTTGACGAAAATGTGAAAAAACGCAACACTCTAACAAATGCCTTAAAAATTGATTTATAGGACACCTTCGCCTTTCTATAAGGGCACATTTGGCATTTGTAGAACAGTGCCATCTTTTTTGCTTGTCATAAATCATGTGTAAAAATACATTGTCGTCTTTTTTGCCTGTGAAAATTTACTTGTATCTCTACAGACAGTTGCGTTTTTCGCCTGTCTTATTTTACATGTAAATATGCAGACTGCGCGACAACACAAGTAAAATACAGCAACATGAATGGAGGCAGATTAACATGGGATTCAGGAGAGTAAAGGAGATAAATCCAACACCCCCCTTAATCTGGATCCGTGAATGTCTTGATATTCAGACTAAGCAATGCACAAAACTTGTTGTGTGCATTAAAACTTAATGCCTTTGTAAATATATATGATGTGTGCACACTCGGCTTGATCTTTTGGGAGGAATTGGCTGATGAACCAGCCCTGAGACTTGTTGCTGGGTAGCAGCAATGTCTTCGTCTGATTCACTGTCAAATAGTGGATCGACAATGGACACGCTTGAGCCTAAAGCTCAAATAGTCGTGTCAATGGCAGGTGATAAAGGTTCTCTTGGGACAATATCTTTGCCTTTGATGTCGATGAATTGATCCTCGATAAATACTATATCCCGACGGTACAAAATTTGCTAGATATCGAGATCATACAACTTGTATGTGTGATCAGATGAAGTATACCCAATCAGGATGGTCTTGAGACCTTGGAAGTCGAATTTCTTCCTCGTGTCTTTTGGGATCTGCGCGTAGGCAACGCATTCGAACACTCGTAGGTTCTTCACAGAAGGCTTGGAGCCTGTCCACACCTCATGGATATTTTGTCTGAGAGGGCCTTGGTTGAACATCTGCTTTTTGTTAGAGAAAAAGAGTTAGCTATTTTCATTGTGGATTTAGAGTTAATGGATGTTAGTGTTAGATGTGGATCTATCATTCATGCTAAATTTTGAGATATGTTATCGCTTTCATGGGAACGAACCTCCGCGTGATGACTAACTTCATCTCCTTGATGCTTAATTGCTTGGATTTTGGGTTGAGGCTAGGAAGGAAATAGCCCCACTACACAAGTCCAAGTTTTAAATCAATTTTCAAGGAGCTACCCACAAGGTGCGAGTTTCTAAGGCCACCCTTGCTGCCATAGGAATTTCTTCAAGGACCCAAGTAAACCCAAAGGGAAAGCCAAGTCAGCCATCAAGCCATTTATCGACACCACCATCAAATTATATTACACCAATGATGGTTATCTGGTGGAGACCAATGATGGTTATCTGGTAGAGGCCATTAGAGATCCAACCCTCCAGGCCACTGGTAGAATCTAACTACAAGTTAGTTAAGGGAGCCTTGGAATCTTATGACTAGTACAAAATGGTCTTTGGGGAGCTAAAGAGAGCCATTAAGGGTAACTCCAAACAACAGTTTGCTGCTGGAACACCATTGCGAGTCAAATGAGAAACTTTACGACCAAAAGAAAAACTTTTGGAATATTCTCTTAAATTTCTTCAAAAAGTGTCTTAGGGTGCTTTTTAAAAACACCTTGCGCACGCATAAAACGTGTTTAATGTGGGGGCTAACCAATTTTTGTTTTGAGATTAACTCCTTGATCTGCTTTTGCTCACTAGAAAATACACTAGAACTTAACTGGAAGCTCGACAAAGTTGTCTCTTCTTCCTCAGATGATGGCTCTTCTTCAATCTCAATGGGCTTCATATTTTTTGGGGAAAAAACTTTTCTTCTTGGTGGTTTTGCCTTTGAAGTTTTAGCATTTTCAGTTGCCACGACAACTTTCAACTTGGTAGGATCAAACTCCTTTTCCTCCTCATCATGCAACCTTCTCTTTGTGGGTATGACATGCAATTTCTTGGTCGGCTCAACCTCTGGTGCCTTCAACTTTTGACAGGTATTCTCCTTTCCAAGGACAATCTCATTGCATATAAAAGAAAATAAACATGTATTCATATTTGTTGATTGTTTCAACATTTTTCATAATAATAGCTGGTAGCAAAGATCGCTTCGACAAAGCTTTTCATTGACGATCATAAGCCTCTTTGGAAACTTTTCATTGTTCACATCCTCGACGATTATGATGACAATGTCAAGGTTATCCATGTTACAATTCTGCAGCATTTGACATCTTTTATGACAAGCTCGGTATCTAGTTTAGTGCAAATGAATAATTTAAGGCCACTCCCTTGGGAATATCTAAGTGCCAATTGGTAAGAAAGACACTTGGATTTAGATGGCCTGTTTATATTGGGAGGAGCATCTGCAGTCTTCGTGTTGGTATACTAGGATGAGTAGTCTCATCATTTCTCGGCATTTTAGAGTATTTAAGAATCAACTTAGGCTTTGGCTTTTCGTTTGTATCATGTTGGCTTCTATATTTTGAAAACCTAAACAAAGAATTTTGTAATTTATTGAGACTGTTAACCACAAAAATATGACAACTTTATTAATAAAAGAGCTAGGTAGCTGGCCTCTTTACATTTACTGTTGGTTATGTATATTTCTGGTTACGCATTTTATATTAGTCATGTATAGGCCCCAAAGCCTTTTTATATGCTTATGACCCGCACTGGGTCCTTTTTTATGACATTGACTGGCCTTGGGCCCTTATTATATGATTATATGTGGAGTGGGGGCCCGTAGGAGGGCACACTATTTTCCCTCCACATTTTGCCTCTCTTTACTTTTGAATTCCTATTTTAGGGTTCATTGGTAGGGTATTTATGGGGGCATTTGTACACTCATTTTTCACATTATTGATTGGTATTGTTTGGGCTCTTCGTGGGAGAACCTATTGTCTTGTCTATTGCTTGTAGGGCTTTAGTCTATTGCTGTCTTTTATGCTTCATTGATTCAACACCAGAGATTTTGATCATAACTATAAACAAATATTAAATGGACGTCATTGAAAAACATGTACGAGGGCAATTATTACAGTCTCTTGTCCTATTTAAGCACCGTAAAGACAAATTTTTTTCTTTTGAGATAATTGTTCATTCAGAACATTTTCATAAGGCAGAGCATTTTGAAAGAGCCGATATCAATTCTACGCGAGATGACAAGTGCTTCACAAGAATAGATCAAATAGGCGCGCGTTGATTAAATACTCCAGTATGGCGAATTGAATATCGAATTAGTGCGCTCGTCCCAAAAAAAAAAAGATTTTTCAACTTGGACTACGTGCGTTGATTCGCTATTGGAATGCATTATGAATCATCAAAGCTTGCTTCAGGAGATTCCTCATACATCCAAAGCTTAAAAAAAAACCTGCCGAAACAAGCTTTGATGGTTCATAATGCATTCCAGTATATTTTTAGTGCGTCTCAGATATTGGATCAGCGCGCCTGGGAGAAGAAATTTATTTTCCACTTGCACTGCGAACGTCAAATTGCTATTGTAGGAAAAAAAAGATTTTTGAAAATTGTCGAAATTATTGGACGACATTAGAAGCAATTAATTGCGCAAATTATTTGTGCAATAGATTACCTCACAATGCATTTATAGGAAGATCACCATATGAAGTCTTGTTTAAGAAGAAACCTAAGGTTGATCACCTAAGAGTTTTTGGATGTGTTTGCTTTGTTAATGTACCCTTGGAAACAAGGAAAAGAGTTGATCCAAATTCAGTCAAAGGGTTCATGGTTGGATACTCATCCAACAAGAAGGCTTACAAAATTTATGTTCTCTCTATCTCAGTTACAATTGAGAGTAGGGATGTTATTCTCCATGAGAATAAAAAATACACCTTTGAGGAGGCCGGGATCAAAGATTCTCAAAAGGATTCTCCTATCATCACCCTTGAAAATAATCATGGAGAGATGGGGCCAAGAATTGAGGAGGAGTCACCTCGAATCTTTTCACCAAGGAGATCACAAAGAGAAAGATCCGAGCCTAAGAGGCTTACATATGGAGATAAAGGCAAGCAAGTGGAACTCAACTCCACTAATTATGCTTATTTTGTTTCACATGAGGAGCCAAATGATGTATATGATGCACTCAACTCAAAGGAATGGTTTCTAGCCATGAAGGAGGAATATGATGCATTGATTGCCAACAAGACATGGGAGCTTGTGGATCTTCCATCCAACAAGCACACCATTGGTTGCAAATGGGTTTTTTGAGTCAAATACAATCAAGATGGCACAATCAACAAGTACAAGGCAAGACTTTGTGCAAAGGGTTTTGCTCAAGTTTATGGACTTGATTATGAGGAGACTTTTGCTCCAGTTGCAAAGATGGTATCAATTAGAATCATAATTTCTATTGCTTGTTTTTTCAAATGGCAAGTTTTTCAACTAGATGACTCTAATGCATTTCTAAATGGATATCTAGAAGAAGAGATTTATATGGATCAACCTATTGGGTTCATCCAAGACAAAACTAAAGTTTGCTTGCTCTTCAAAAGTCTATATGGACTAAAGCAAGCTCCAAGATTGTGGTATTCTCGACTTAACACTTTTCTTGATTCACTAGGATTTAATCCTAGTAACTATGATCCTTCCTTGTATGTCACGTTTTATGATAGAGATATTGTCATTCTTCTCATTTATGTTGATGATATTATCCTAACAGACAGTTGTATCAAGTTAGTTGAGGAAACCAAAATTGCACTTGGAAAAGAATTCAAGATGCAAGATCTTGGAAAAATTCATTACATATTAGGATTAGAGATTGACTTCCATAATGAGAAAGCTTTTGTATATCAATCCAAGTATGCTCTTTCAATGTTAAAAAAGTTCAATATGCTAGATTGTAAGAGTATTGAAACTCCTATGGAGCAAATTGTAAAAGACCCTAACAAAGGTGATGAAAGATCCTTTGTGGAATCACTCTTTTTAGGAGTCTTATAGGCTCCTTAATTTGGCTCACTATAACTAGGCCTGATGTAAGTTTTTGTGTTCATAAGTTGAGCCAAGCTATGCAAAATCCTACTATTCATCATTGGAAAATGGCCAAAAGAGTACTTAGATACATATCTTTAATCTATGATTATGGTTTGTTATATAAAAGTGAAGATCGTTCCATAGTTGGCTATTATGGCTCGGATTTTGCAAGTGATAAAGCAGATCATAAATCTACAAGTGCATATGTCATATATTTTGGAGGAAATTTGATATCTTGGCTTTCCAAAAAGCAAGATACTATATCACACTCATCTTGTGAAGTTGAATATAAGGCACTTACTACTACAACAAAAGAAGTGCTTTGGATCAAGAGGTTGCTAGTGGAACTAAAGATAATCAAAGAAGATGATCTACCTATGATCATGTGTGAAAATATTTCAGCACAAGCCCTTGCCAACAATCCAATATTTCATGCAAGGAGCAAACACATCGAGGTTGCACATCACTTCGTTAGAGAGAAGCTCATTGGGGGGGAAATCTACTTGGAGCACATCGACACATCATCTTCTATTGAAGATTTGATCACCAAACCTTTGAGAAAAAATTCCTTCATCAAGCATAGAGCCAATCTTCGAAAAATACCAAGATCCACGTTCAAGTCAACATAGATTATTTTTAGGAGGAGTGTTGAAAATGAAAAATCATCTATCTTGACTTTAGGCTTGCCACAAACTTTTTTCTATGTAAGTTTGTTGTTTCATAATGTAAATGCCAAATTTGGCTTGGAAGGAACTCGAGCTACATGGATTCTTCAAGTCTGGTTTGTGAAGAATAAAAAGCTATCCAACTTGTCTATAGGGGTTGATGAGGAAAATCATCTTGCTTGTGCATTTACAAGTTGTAAATATCATTCTCTAGCATGTACAAACTCGAACTACATGACATGCACAATGTCTAGATGGTCATATTCCATTTTGTTCCATTGTATATATCAAAGGTATGTGAATTGATGACATGACCTTGTAGATTAGGGCGAGTTTGAGTTAGGTAGATCTAGATTTGATGACATGCATAAAAGTACACGACGTGCAAAATCAGTTAGTGTGCATGAATGCAACATGCAATCATTGCATGCAATGTGCAAGTCTATATACATGTTCTACACATGTCCAAGTCATCTAGGAAAGTCACATGCAAGACATGCAAACAGCATTGGACACATGCATGTAGTTTTATAGGTTCATGGATGAGAATTTGACATTTAGACAAAGTAGGTAGAAGTTAGGTGCAATTTCAGCATGCAAGCTGTTAGGTGTCAATATGGTAGTAGTTTACACTTGATTAGGTGTAGGAAATGCATTGAATGCAAGGAGTACCATGAATTTTGGCTCTCATATATATGTACATATCATTCTCATTCATATCTAATGATGAATCAAGCTTTGGCAATGTCATAATGTCAAAATTGGATCTCATGCTATTTTGCTTGTTTTGATATTCTCTCTCTAACTCGAGTAGAAGGCATTATTCATACATGATTTTGGTTATGTATTCTCTCTATTTGTGAGGAATTAGTATTGCTTTTATATGTAGCATTCTAGATTGTGCTCTAGCCATAGATCTGTTGGTAGATTGCAGGAGTGCTCTACAGGTGATGTGTGTGCCATCACAAAGCATGGTAAAGATCATTCACACATTTGTTGTGGTTTCTCACACGTGTGAATTTGCTGGATTTTTTACATGGTATCAGAGCCATACCATGCTTTGAATGCTATTAACATCACGTGTATGAAGATTTTTCTGTCAATTCAAGCTAGGAAGTTGTTTAGTAGTGTTTTGCTATCTTTTCTTGAGCAATTTTTTGGTGAATGAGGTTAGAACTGATATTTTCAGTCCAGAACATAGGATGTACGGAATTTTGACTTTTCACACGTGTGAAAACCAGAATATATCATTTGACTCTATCTCCTCTATGTTAGATCCATAGATACTGACATTATAGCTTGTTGGAAAGCCAAAAGAGTCATCTTTCCATTGCAATTTTTTTCAATTCATTCTGATGATCCTAGTAGGAGTTATAAGCTCTTAAAGAAGGGTAGGGAGAGACCCAAAACCCGAGTGGACACATTTTGAATTGATTATATTGCATGCATGATTCATTATTCACAGTTTTGGTACTCAATCTGAGATAGAATTGGATAAGACAAGTTTTTGTTGTCATAGTCACATCATTTCATACAAATGGTTGTGTTTTGAGTTGAATGTGTATTTCTAGAGTGTTTTTCATTCAATTGAAACTCGTGGAAAAAATTGACATCAGAACTGTAAGTGCTTTATCAGCAGATAGAGGCTAGATCCAAATTCAAGTTGATTGGTTCTTTGTTGTGAGATAGGTCTCACATAGTTGTTGCATGATTTCAATAGGTTGGATCAACTTTGCATGTTAGATTCTAGATTGAAAGAGAAGCAACAATACAATTCCATTTTGTTGTCCAATTTACAAGAGTCTTCACATTCATGGCATCTATAGGAGATTTTCTCTTTCAAGCTAGTGAGAGACTAGATACCTCCAACTATTCAGTTTGGAAGGATAGGATAGAATCTTTGTTGGCTCTTTATGGTGTAATGGACATTGTATCAGGAATTGAAGTTGAATCTGAAGCTTATGATGAGGCTCAAGGATTCAAGAAGAGAGCAAGGATTGCTCTTCATATCATCAAATCAACATCTCTGATGAGATGTTGAGAGAAATGTTCATAGCGAAGGAGGCTTGGAATATCCTTAAGTCCATTCATGAAGCGAAGATCACATCAAGACTTTTTACTCTTAGAAACCAGATCTTTTCTAGTTTCCAAAGAGTTGATGAAAGTGGTTCAAGTCTTGGAATGAGAATTAAAGATCTTCACAGAGAGATAGCATGCATAGGAGATACTCTAGAGAACAGTGAACTTGTTCATGTAGTCCTTAATGGACTTAGGAAAGAGTATGCAAATTTTGTGCAATCTTATGCTATCAGGGAGGAGCTACTATCTTTGGCTCACTTTTCCAAGATCAAGTCAAGAGGGAAGAGCAAGAACAAATTTTCTCAAGCCTTCACCAAAGACAAATCAAAGGACAAAGCAAAGGACAAAGACCAAGGAGGAGTAGAAGATGATTCAACTCATTCTTATAACTTCAAGAAGAAGACTCAAGAAGATCAAGCCAATTTTATCATAGAAGACTCACATGCAAGTTGTGGAGAGGCATCTCTCATGATGTCTAGTTTCTCCTCTTTACCCTTTAGTGATGTATCATGGTGTATTGATAGTGGTGCATCATCACACATGAGTTGCACTAGAAGTTCTTTTGTTTCTCTAGAACCTTTTCAAGAACTTAAAGATTCAATATACACAGTTGTTGGTGATTCATGTACAATTGAAGGAGTTGAAATTTGTTCCTTAAACCTTGCATCTTCTATGAATTTTACACTTTCCAATGTACTTTATGTTCCTAATCTCACAAAGAGTGTGATTAGTGTAGGAAAGTCATTAGATGATGGTTTTGAAGTGGATTTCAATGTCAATAGTTGTTTCGTAAAGAAAGAAGATAAGATCCTTGCATGTGGATCTAGATATGGAGGCATTTTCAAGCTAGATGTGCATGAAAATGCAAGTGCATGTGATGTTGCATTGATGACTTATGTTTCCAAGGAGGAGTTATGGCATAGGAGGTTGCATGTTTCCAATTTCAGATCTATGCCTATTCTAGTCAAGGAGATTAAGCCAGGCCTTGGCTTATTTTATGGCAAAATTACATATGGATCCATATTTGATGTCTTCTACCAAGACAAAACATCCTATGGAGTTGGAACATTCGGATGTTCATCTTTCTTTATCAGTAAGCACGAGAGGTGTTTCTTGTTTTGCATGTACTATTGATGGTTCCACAAGTTACATTTGCCTATGTCTTGTCTCTTCAAGTTTTATGGTGCATGTGTATTTTCCATCATGCGAAACTTTATGGAGTTATGGAGCATGGAAGGAGTGCACTATATGGAGTCTTGTTCGGTTATAAGCCTAAGGTTGTGTACCTTAGTGTTCTTGAAGATTATTGCTTTGCATGTGATTTCTTGGAAGGAAAGAATGATGGAGATCCGAGACTATGGATCATGGTTGGATGCTTATCCACCAAGGAAGGCTACAAAGCCTTTACACTCTCTATCTCGAAGGTGTTTAAGCATGGGGACGTTTTTTTATTTCATGAAGATCTAGTTTCTATCTTGGAAAGGGGCCGAGAGCGTAGTGTCTCTTATTGCATCACAAGTTATTTCTATTGTGAATGGTCAACTTATGATGGGGTCGAGGTTTGAGGAGGAGTATCCTCAACATGCATATCCAAGAAGATCTTCATCATTGTACAAGGCCAAGTCATTGTTGATCTTATTTCATGGAAAAAAAAGGATAAGTGAAAGTGATATTCATTGTATTCTACTCACCTATGGTTCTCTCTCTTTGATTGATGATATATCTTGCTTAGTTGAGATTTGCTTATCTCAAAAATCAAGTAAGACTATTCTAGTTTTGAATGAAGTCTTTAGTTTCGAATTAATTCTTGTCATTGGTGACTTGATTATGTTTCCAAAACATCTAGAAATCAAGATATTGTATCATCATTTGTATGCTCTTAAATTGAGTAAGAGCAAGTATGAGTTTAGTACTCATAGTTTTAAAAAAGGAGTTTTTTCATGTTTTGAGGCATTTTGTGAACTTCTTTCGAGAGTAAGTGAAACATCCAATGAGGACACTTACATCCTTAAGAAAGTACTTAGCCTCAATTTGATCAAGTTAGAGTATGGTTTCAAGATTAGATCCATTTTGAATAGAGTTCATAGTGTTTGGACTAATGTAGCTAGTGTGCTTAATCTTGAATATTGCTCAAGGTATAATCTTGATCTGTATGATCTTTGTGGTCATTATGAGGCTTGGAGGCTTGGATTTTTAAGATTTTGGTGCAGCCAACTTCATGCATGTGGACTTTGCAAACCCAGGATCGACATCAGGCATGGAGGTGGCACATTGGCATAGTAGCAAATTGGTGGAATATTTTTCAAAGGCATTTGGAAAATATTTCTGTCAAAGAGATCTTATCATGGTTATGGTAAGGGTGCTGCTATGATGGATCCTTTGTTCGTCTTCAATTCAAATTCAAAGCAAAGCATCCACACACAAAAAGGTTCTTCATCAACAATTGGACCAACCTTGAAGGATTTCAAGTTCAAGATATCAAGCCAAGTTGATAACTTTTTAGGAGGAGTGTGAAGAATAAAAAGCTATCCAAGTTGTCTATAGGGATTGATGAGAAAAATCATCTTGCTTGTGCATTTACAAGTTTTAAATATCATTCTCTAGCATGTACAAACTCGAGCTACATGACATGCAGAATGTCTAGATGGTCATATTTCACTTTGTTCCATTGTATATATCAAAGGTATGTGAATTGAGCACATGACCTTGTAGATTAGGGCGAGTTTGAGTTAGGTAGATCTAGATTTGATGACATGCATAAAAGTACATGACATGCAAAATCAGTTAGTGTGCATGCATGCAACATGCAATCACTGCATGCAACATGCAAGTCAGTATACATGTTCTACACATGTCCAAGTCATCTAGGAAAGTCACATGCAAGACATGCAAATAGTATTGGACACATGCATGTAGTTTTATAGGTTCATGGATGAGAATTTGACATTTGGACAAAGTAGGTAGAAGTTAGGTGCAATTTCAGCATGCAAGCTGTTAGGTGTCAATATGGTAGTAGTTTACACTTGATTAGGTGTAGGAAATGCATTGAATGCGAGGAGTACCACGAATTTTGGCTCTCCTATATATGTACATATCATTCTCATTCATATTTAATGATGAATCAAGCTTTGGTAATGTCATAATGTCAAAATTGGATCTCATGCTATTTTTCTTGTTTTGATATTCTCTCTCTAACTCAAGTAGAAGGCATTATTCATACATGATTTTGGTTATGTATTCCTGGTGAGGGTGAGAGGAAGGACGAGAGGCAGACAACATAATATCACGAAAGTCTGGACATGTGGCATAAGCCTGAGGAAGATCATCATACCAAGAGTGGGGAGACGTAACAAGACTGTAAGTAAGAGTAGGTAAATGAGACAAAGCATCAGCAGTAGCGTTACTTTTACCAGGCTTATAATGAATATCAAAATGAAAGGACTGTAAAAACTGAAGCCAACGATACTGACGATCACTAAGATCCTTTTGTGTATACAAATAACGAAGTGACTAATGATCAGTAAAAACATCAAACGAAACACGATACAGATAATGACGCCACTTCTTTAAAGCAAAAATGATAGCAAGCAACTCTTTTTCATGAGCGAAATAGCGCTGCTCATACGAACGAAGACGGCATGATTCATATGCAATAACACACTGATGCTGACATAACAAAGCACCTAATCCTGTGGAACTAGCATCAGTCTCAACAGCAAAACGCTGGGAAAAATCTGGAAGACATAAAACAGGGGCAGTGGTAAGCTTAACCTTCAAAGTATCAAAAGCTGACTGACATGCGGGAGTCCAAGCAAATGAAGTTTCCTTTTTCAACAGAGCATGCAAAGGGGATGCAAGAGTGGCAAAATGAGCAACTGGTTTATGAAGATGGATAGCAAGACCAAGAAACATACGAACATCATGAACATCAGCAGGCACAGGCCATGAAAGAATAGAATGGACCTTACGAGGGTCGAGACGAACAGTACCATTAGTAACAAAGCATATAGATGATGAATAACTAACAAAACAAAAACAGAATGAACATGTTGAACATGAAGAGAGAGAGTGGTGTTATAAATGAGGATATCGTCAAAATAAACAATGACACACTTTCCAAGCAGAGGATGAAAGGTGTTATTCATGACATTCTGAAAAGTGGGCGGGCCATTGGTAACACCAAAATGAAGGACACGAAACTCATATAGAACAAAGTGGGTATGGAAAGTTGTCTTGTGCTCATCAGGAGGATGCATACGAATCTGGTGATAACCGGAACGGAGGTCAAGTTTAGAAAAGATCTTGGCTTGGCCTAACTGGTCAAACAGGTCATCCATATGAGGGATAGGGTACTGATTACGGATAGTAAGTTTATTTAAAGCACAATAATCAATACATAGATGTTTAGTACCATCCCTCTTATCAACAAGTAAAACAGGAGCACCAAAAGGATTGTGGCTAGGAACAATAAGGCCTTGACGTAATAAATCAGACACCTGGCACTGGACTTCCTCGTGCTCAATAATAGACATATGAAAAGGAGGACGAGAAGGAGGTGATGCAGAGGAAACAAGGTCTATATGGTGGTTGACATCTCGTAAAGGTGGTAACTGAGTAGGCTCTCTAAAAACATGCTCAAATTCATGCAACAATTTAGAAAATACCTGTGGCAAAGGTGGTGCATCCGTAATAGGCTGAACTGGCTAAACAGAAAGAATAGCCGCATAGTGGGCCTTCGGGAGGCTCCGTATGAACTGCTTCCCGAAAATAAGCTGATAGTCCTGCCAAGAATCAATATCGAAAAATATATGTTGAGTACCATCATGAGAGAATGTCAATGTCTACTGCTGGAGGTCTACTGTAACCGCACCAAGGAATGCGAACCAATCAGCACCAAGGATAAGATCGTACTGTGTAAGTGGAATAATATGAAAATCTGCCTGACCAAGGAAGTCTCCAATCCAATATGAAAGCTGCTGATACATCTGTGTGCTGAGAAAAGAGTGTGCGATGGCAACCTCAACATGCAGGGGATGAGGCGTAGTGACTAGCATAGCACGACTGCGTGTAGTAATATGACTGCTGAGAAACGAGTGAGTGCTACTGTGTCAACAAGGGCAATAAACTCACGACCAGTGATATGTACGCGAAGACGGATATGGCATGGACCCGGCTTACTGGCCCAAGTAGCATAAGCAAGCTGAGCATGGCATACAGCTAGATCAGGGAAATCAGGAACAGGCTCAGTGGGTGTGGCAAACTAATCAACAGGTGGGTCATCATCAAGAATATGAAGTCATATGACAGAATCGGGACTATCATCAGGTGTGTCAGCATCATGAAAATAGATGGCAGTAGCAGTGGCAGGCTGTCGGCAATCACGGGCGATATGATCAGGACTCTTATAGCTAAAACATAAGTGCTTCTCAGGGATCTCAGACATCTCAGGCTGTGAGTAGCGACGAACAAAAATAGGACGAGGAAAAAAAGGAGGACGTGGTGCAGAAGGAAGAGTGGACGAAGGTGAACTGATAGATGTGGTACTAGCAGAGAATGGAGAGAAAAATATAGGATGTGTGAAAGGATGCGAAGGACAAGAAACAGAGGAAGACATGGGAGAGTACTTGTCCTGTAGTGCGGTAGCAAGGGAGATGGCATGAGAAAGAGTGAGTGGAAAAAAAAAAAAAAACATCGTACCTGAGTGCGTCCCATAGACCAACAACGTAGCGAGAGATGAGCTCCAATGTAGAAATATTTGAGAATAGATAGGAAAGCTCTGTAAACTGTGTTGTATAAGCAGCCAAGTCACCAGTGTGAGATAAACTGCGAAAGATGTCGCGTTGTCGAATAAGCCACTGAGGATCAATCATCGCTAGGCGGAGTGCTGTCATAAACTCTGTCCAACTAGCAAGGCCAGGGTGTGAAGCCATCTGGCAAAACATGCGCCACCAAGTAGCAGCACGGCCCTCCAAATGTAAACCAGCCAAATGTATCCGCTGAATGTCAGTCTTAGGAAACATAAGGAAGTAGGTCTCAAGCTTAGAATACCAATTCTCGAGCTCATTCCCATCAGAGGACCCAGAATACACAGTAAGCTAAACCTTATCCTTAAAGTCTCACGACAAAGGACCAAAAGATGGAGTCTCAAGTGGTGGAAATGTACATTGTGGGGGAACATGTGGAGACTGTGGAGAAACACTGGACTGTAATGATAGTGTAGCAATCTGGGTAGAAAGAATAGTGAACATCTCTCGTAACTCCTGGCATAAATCAGTGCGTACATCACTCATGGCTTTCCTAAGATGATCTCGGAATTCATGTCGTACTTCGTCAAGGTAAGTGGAAGACGGTATGCGAGGCTCAGAAGATGTAGGGGAAGTATCCATGGTCAAGGAATGCAGGAAGTGAAGAGAGTGTAAGAAAAGCTTAATATCGGAGGGAGGGAACTTTTGTCGTCACCCCAAATACGCTTTAGGTACACAAACGACACTAAGAGCAAGATATAAAAGGACAAATGTCAAGAAAAGGTGTGGAAAGCAAGGAGAAACCAACAAAGATACCTCTCGATAGAGCTCCAAGCGTGTGCGAGGAACTGGCTGGAAAATGTGACCACAAGGAGAATGAAAGTGGGCACTGGACAGCCTCCAATCAATGCTAAAAATATGGCTGAAAATCTGTGGAAAACGTGATGAAATAGGGCGATGGACAGCCTCCAATTAAAACTGAAATATGGCTGGAACTCTGCTGGAACAATGGCTGAAAAATGTGATGTAGGGCGCTGGACAACCTCCAATCAATGCTGAAAAGATGGCTGGGAATCCTCTCTTTGAATCAAATGGAGGATTGAAAAAAAGAGGGAAAAGGATTTGGAACTTGGGCGCCGGAAATAATCTGCCCAAAAAAAAAAAAATTCGGCCGCCAAATCTAGCGGAAGTACTTCCGCTAACTATCTGCTAAAGCTCCGCTAAGGAAAATGCTCTGATGAGAGTTGGTCCTCCTCCAAACTGTGCTGAATGTTGCTGAAGCAAAGAGATGAAAGCCCTCAGCAAAGAGAGAAAAATCAGCAAGGAAAATGGGCACCCAATCAGAAAATCAGATCTGAAATTCAGCAATCAGGAAAGTGCTCTGATACCAAGTTATGATCAAAATCTCAGGTGTTGAATCAATGAAGCATGAAAGGAAGCAATAGACTAAAGCCCTACAAGCAATAGACAAGACAGTAGGTTCTCCCACGAAGAGCCCAAGCAATACCAATCAATAATCTGAAAAATGAGTGTACAAATGCCCCTATAAATACCCTACCAATGAACCCTAAAATAGGAATTCAAAAGTAAAGGGAGGCAAAATGTGGAGGAAAAATAGTGCGCCCTCCTACGGGCCCCCACTCCACATATAGTCATATAATAAGGGCCCAAGGCCAGTCAATGTCATAAAAAAGGACCCAGTGCAGGTCATAAGCATATAAAAAGGCTCTAGGGCCTGTACATGACTAATATAAAATGCGTAACCAGAAATATACATAACCAACAATAAATGTAAAGAGGCCTACGGAATATATGCAAAGTAGCCCAATAGGCCTGTATCCTGTAGTCCGTAACTTTTATTATTTGTTTAATGATGATTCGGTGAGGCTAGTGATAGACTATTTAATGTATTTTAACGTAGGTACAAATTTTAGGGTCAAGGCTAATGATGATTCATAGAATCTAGTGATAGACTACTTAATGTATTTCGGTGTAGGTACAAATTTGTCTCACTTTGATTGGCTGATAAATATAGGTTACACTCCTCAATTCATTATTTGACAAATGTATGGCTGTGATCAGCAAGAATAGGCTATAAATATGGGCATCACTTTTCATATTTTGATTCCGTGATCTTTTATTCTGAACTCCCTCGTCATTTTGTTTTCTTTCTTTCTCATGATATCAAATCGACGTGCGCCTTCACATATAGTGCACGGTCGGATTCATTCAGACGCGTTGAAGCGATATCAGACGTTGACGTGTGCTCGCAAAAAATTTCAGTCTCGTTAAAACGATATCGGATCAATGTGCGCACTGTTGTTCAGTACTCGACCGAAATCATTCGGTCGCGTTGAACGGATATCAGGTTCAATATGGCTAGTTCCTCCATGTCCTCAAATAACAAACTTCTGGATTTTTTGAATGCTAGTGACATTCCATCTGAGAAATTAGAATATTTTTCTAGTATTTTTTTTGCTCCTTTCGATATCAATAAGCTAGTTTATGAGAATCGTTATAATTTAATTTCTCTTCTTGATAATTTTTCTTAGATTATTAGTACTCTTGTTCAGGATATAGATAGTTTTTATTTCGTTCATTATCAAGACCTTGTGCATTCCCAACCATCCTCTAAACATAAACACAATAGAAAGTACTCTAAACTGCATGACCGTTTCAAAAGAAATATATATTGTGGTATCCACAAAAGAATATGTCGCCTTCTAATAAAAGAAATGGCTTTTGTCTTTTACATATCTGTCGAAATTCCAGATGATGAGTCTGTTGAATCTTCTATTGTTTCATTGATCAAAGCATCTGCATCTGCTCCAGTTGATGTAAATGATGCAGATATTGATATAGGGGTTGAAGCTGAAGCATCTATGGCTTTAGATTATCAGAAAACTCTCCCTTGTTTTATAATCCTCTCTGATTCTCCTGCATCTCTTGTTAATCAATTAACTCTACTCGATGTTCGCTTATATTTTATAAATAATGAGAGTTGTATTTCATTTAATGATATAGAAGGTGTTTTGAATTTGAGAGACGATGAAATCCTCTTGATTTTTGCACAAAATTTATCAGAATTTTCTATTACACATATGATGACCTTGAAAGTGAGAGAGATTATGATAATGATGGCAATTGAAAATCTGGCAATGAGGCCTTGGAGGCCATGATTGAAAAATCTAAAGCCTATGAAAAAACTTTTCCTATAGAGGAGGAATTTTTGGAATTCCAAAAAAAATATCCCCCAAGGACTCGATATATCCCCTCCGGAAATGTAGAGGCCATTGGAGGACATGACATTAACAGAGAAAACATCGTTGAATACGATGATTATGATCTGATACGTAAATATTATATTGGTATTGATATTGTTTAGTTTTCTTATTTCAAATACTGTATTAAAGTATGAGTTTGTAGTGTTATGTATCATTCTAAATTTATTTTCTATACTCGTTTACATGATACTATTGAAATAGATGCCTTTGGTATGAGACATGGAGGTGTCCGAGGTGTATCAGCCGGGAGAAAGGATGTGTCTCTATCTCATTATTTGAAAAACTTTCAAAATAATGAGATTTGTATATATCATTCCTCTTTTAATCCATATGCAACCACTGTCATTATGGCCATCAAATCATTATCAGTTTGTTCAGGAGGCCATAACTATGCAAGAGGAACATATAAAATAATTTTTGTGAAAAGGGATTTGGCAATTAAAATATTGGACTATACTGCTAATAAGACTACAAAAAGATCATCTGCAATAGCCCTTTATTCGGGTTACATTGATATGAGCAAAATGAAAAATTTAGAATTTTTGGATCCATATGAAGGAGATTATTCCTTTATGACAATACCATCCGTCTGAATCTCGAAGAGGATGAGGATGATAATTAAACAATTTTCTGTAATAGATTTTTGATATATTACAAGAATCTCTCTTTTGTTATGAATTTGAATGCCTTTTGAAAAATCATAATATTTGGCGAGTTTTTAGCTTAATATCTAGATTGTGCTCTTCTATAAAACCATTGAAAAAGTTGAACAAGACATTTATTTCTTGAATTGTGTCCTCCATGATTTGTAGCCCTATGAAATGCTCTCCTTGCTTGCCAATGAGATTTTTCCATGCCTTGTGATGACCAGATTCTTAAGCTCCTATATTCCTTTGCAAAATAAGTTGCATGATGAAGAAGTATGTGCTGCAAACAATAGTTTTGATTAGTTACATCGGTAGAAAAAAATATAAGCCTGAATGAGATAAGTACCAGATAATGATATAGATTAGCACCATGTAATGAGTAACGTTGTCTTTTCCCCAATAATTATGTATAGATTTTACAAATGTGGTGCAATGATTTTGCAAAGTCGTCATATCTTCTGATGATAGGTTTTCTTTCCTGATAACACCTATGAGTTTGTCTAAGTTGGTCCACACTTGTCTCTTTTCCACTCGATTACTTCCTTCTAGTAGTGTTTGTGTGGCTTGAACAATTTCTCTCCAAATTTTGTATCTGACTCTTGATTCTTTGCATGTGTGATTGAATAAGAATCTTTTTGCTTTAGCACCTCCAATTGATGGCTTATTAGAAACATTTTCTTTTTTTTCGAAGAGTTTCACTTTTTTCAATCGTGACATTCCCTTTATGTAGTCCTGCATTTGACAGAACTATTTCCAACCTCCTAATTGCTGCTTTAGCCACAGACTCCGGTTTATGATTCCATGCTAGTAGAATATGCCAGTAAATAGGTTTTTCAATAATATGAACCTCAGCATGCAATGTGCATATGTGAACATTTTTTAATGGAATTGGCAAAACATTTTTCATATTTGGATTTTCAGCTTCTCGTGTTGGGCCAGTGTTTGTTGATCGTCCCAAATTCATATTGTAGCAATTCTTCATGCAATAAAGAATGGATGCTTTGATGTTGCCCCATGAGAGACATTATACATACATTTTAATGTTTTCAAATCCCCTACAAGGTTCCATTGAATTTGATAGCTTCCATGGTTTTGGACTGTAACCAAATGTCTCTTTATAATCTTGCCATAATTTGTTCTTGAAAATATCCATGAAAGTATTTTATGGTCCTCTTTCAAGACCTGTAGAGAAGCAAGTAATGCATGACAAATGTTAATAACGATATTCTAAATGAAAATTGAAATGTATACCTAGAATGCCGCCAACCACCATATGTGATTTTCTGATTGAACACTAAACGTTCGATCATCTGTATCTGAAATTTTGCTCATCAAAGTGACACTCACTCGTTTCAACTTTTGACCTTTGATGATTTTAGATTCATCCAATTTTATTACAATAATGATCTTTCCATTTACTTGATGTTTGTCTAGTTTATAGAATCGAATAATGTATTTTAGAACATTTTCAATATCAAGAAAAATATTATTGCAATCGTTGTAATTGAGCTCACCATATTCTGATTTGTATAATTCAGTTATATGAAGTGGTTGGCCAACTACTTTGAACATTCCGTCATTATAGTAATTTCTTGTTAATCTTACCTGATATGGATGCGGAAGATAAGTTTTCTTCACCATCATTTGGGAAAAAGCTTCTTCAACTATTTAAAAAAAAGTAGAATAAGCATTTCTGCTAATTTCAGAAACATCACATGCACCTTGTATCACATTTGCATCCAAGTATGATTGAACCTTAATCAAAACAGTCTCTGCAATTTCATTTTTCATTTCTTCAAACCGAGCATTTTTCATCATTTCCTTTGTTGACTTCCTTGGTAAAACATGACTTAAAGATGATCCAATGCATGAACAATTTGTTAAATAGTTCTTTGCCACCAAACATGATCTATTACAAATATATGAAACTCAAATTATGTTTAATAAATAAATAATCCATGTTATCAAGTGCAAATCAAACTTAAATGATATATTCAAATTAAATAAACAGTTTATATGAAAACATACTTGAATGTTTGAATTCTTTTTTTCTGATTGTCGTTATATTCATATGATTATTCATTCTCAATTCTCTAACTATTGCAGCAACATTCTCTACAACTTTCAAATTTTTCCAGAATAATTGGAGTGCATTCCATAGGAAGAGTAACATGCAAATGGAACATTGCCATTGTTAAAAGCTACAAACCGTAAATGCTTCAAACTCCAGTAAATCAACATGAATAGATCTAGCATACCTTACTTTTGTAATGTTTATGTCGCATTGAAAAATCGTCCTGCCTCATATTTCACTATAAGCATACAATGATTTCAAAAGTTTTGCTACTCCCGTTTCAGTTTTTGCATTGAGCACACCAAGACTTTCAATCTTAAAGCTCTAGTCCTCAATTTTGGAACGAGCACAAAGAGAAGTTATTACATTTCATGCTTAACTAGCTATTGTCTGAAGTTAACCATACCAGTTAAACATCGGGCAAGGTCGAAAACTCGGAAAATGGCAACCAAAAGTTACCGGTTTGCATTCTCTCTCTATATAACCTCTCTCTAAAGTGAAATTTCTTAAAGGGCGCATTTTGATCCCATATTTTTCCTAATGGAAATGGGAAAATCCATCTCAAAAGGTTGATTCAAAGAATGTGCCACCCTTATTGGATATAGGCAAAGGGAAAGTCAAGGATGATTCTTCAAGTCCGAATTCTCGCAAGACATCACCATCTAGGAAGTCTTCACCTTCAAAGAAGAATCCATCTTCTTGGAAGTCATCGCCTCCACGATCGATTCTTGCTAAGAAAGCTAACCAAGACTAATCCTTTTGACAAACAACAATCAGAGGAAGTCCACCATGATATGCCAGAGTATTTCAAATGCTATACTCTGGATGATGTGGTTATCATGTTACCAAAAACACATCGTGAACCTAAAGAATAAGTGCCAGAATTGAAAGATGTTTACGATGGCCCAGCTAGGACGCAGCCTATGAATCTTGTGGAACCAGGAGAACAAGAAAAGATTGCTAGCAGATGGCTATTGTTACGAGACGTATAGCTCAATGGCTGTTGATTTTAGAGGAATTTAATTTTTGCATAGTCATTCGGAAAGGGACCCAACATTTCATGGCAGATCACATTTCCCGACTACCAAGTGCTGAAAAAGCAACTGCACCAGTCAACGATGATCTCCCTGATGCATGCCTTTTTCAGATCGATGCTACACCCTTATGGGATGAGGAGATCACTCAGTTCCTAACAACATGCAGAATCAAAGAAGGCCTGAGTATGGCGGCAAAAAAAAAAATTTTGTTAAAAGTGGTGCCCTTTCAGTTAATAGCGGGACAGCTTTACAAAAGGGGCATTGACGGTATAATTCGACGATGTGCTTATGAATCTGAGATACGATCTATCATATCTCAGGCTCATGAAGGCATTGGCGATGGCCATTTTTCTGCTGAAGCCACCACGAAGATTATCCTTCAAGGAGGACTGTGGTGGCCATCTTTGTTTAAGGACACGTTTGTTGTCATTAAAGCGTGTGATGTCTGTCAACGAGCCAAGAAGAACACTAAAGCAGACTTCACGCCACTGACTCCCATTATAGAAGGCGAAGCCTTCCATAAGTGGGAAATTGACTTTGTTGGACCAATCAGTCCAGCAGCCAAACATACCCAGGCAAAAGACTACTCTAGAAGAGGTCCAGTAGCAACTGAAGCACCATATGGTCCAAATTGACCAAGTACGAGACAGATCATTGGGTGCAATGACAGTCGATGCTCCTCTAGTCAAGCCCGAGGATATTCAATTCCAGGCCCCACAGGCCCCAGCCATCCGGATGGAGAAGTACGTGCGGCTAATCCAAGAATGAGAGGCCGAGAAGAAAAATTTTGAAAACATTGTGCCAAGTAAGAGAAGATCATCCTGGAGTCCCAGAAGTAGCTGGAAGACACCAGAAGGCCCTGCAGCAAGTCTTGGACAAGGTGAACCAATTATGGGACACGACGTGCAAGGCCCAGGCAGGCGCTCAATCAAAGAAGCCATGGGATGATGATGGAGCAGGAAATCAGGACGGACAAACCCAACCATCAAGCGGTAGCTCGGGATCGAGAGGCCAGAGAGCTGATGCTACTTCCAGGACTTTTTCCCGACCTCTCCCCCCCACACTTTTAACCCCTCCTCCTACTCTGCTTTCAATTTTTCCGAAACATTCATTCCAACTTACCCTACTTTTTCGTCTTCTCTCTCTCCACTACCTCCTGAGTTAGTATACTGGCCAATCATTTCAGAAATTTCAGAGAGAACCTCCCCGGATGATTTGACGCTGCAGCTACTTGACTTTGGGCACAAGTACAAAACAAGTGCCGATCTTTGCATGCAAGAAAGTGTCGAATATTGCAGATCTATGGCCTTTCTGATGCAACAAGATTGTTTCTGAGATCGAGGCTTAGATCCCATCAAGATCAACCCCAATGTAGCCCTCCAGTCAGAAGAAGACCATGAGATGATGGCCCAGCTATACTACAGAGCGGCCTTCATGTCGTCACGCTATGTGACCATGGTGGAAGACTGAGAGGAAATGGACTTTGTTGAAAAGGTAAGAGAATACTTGGGGCCTCTCAACTTTGGAAGTAAGCTCTGCTTCCAAGTGTCTGAAGCCCTGGGGCAAGAGATGAGCGAGAGAAAGCAAACGACACAACGATGAGACAAGTAGGACTCGCAAGAAGTTCTCAAGAGGGCTGGAATGTAACAGCCAATTGAGAGACTTCCAATTTTGAAAAATAAGTTTTGCGGATAATAAGCACTTGGTTTTACGGAAGCGAACAAAGATCCACACTTTTCCAACTGCCAAGCGGAAAGACGTCATCAGTGTTGCAGTGGGTCCTGCAACGGATTAGGGGACGGTAATGTTAGCAGATTCCAAAGAATCCCCAGATGCCGAGCCAAGTCGAAGACATGGAATATCTCTCACCCATGACTGAGGAGGTCTCAGAAGGAGGAGAGCAGAAGAAGCTGAGAGCCGAGCATGAGGGCCAGAAAATTACTAGCTAGGATGACAGTGAATTATTTATGTGAGCCTACATGGTGTATCCCAAAGAAGGAACGACCATGTAGGAGCTAGCAATATTTCCTAGGCATTGTAAATAAATGTATACCCCCCTTAAATTAGTTAGAGTGAGCCACCTTTTGATGGTGACCTTTAGTGGAAGGGCAAAATCCACATGTAATTTCTAGTTTGGTGGAACTGCCACTTGGGCTCCACATGGCAGCCTTCTTGCTTATTTAAGGGCCCCCCTCTCTTGTGAGGGAGTTTTGAATGTATTGTCAAGTCTCTTGAGTAAATAATGAAGATCCTCCACGAGTTCTTAATGATTGCTAAGCTCCTTGTTCATGGCAATATTCTTGAGTGAAGTTTCTATGAGCATGTTTTGATTCCCTTGTTTTGTGGATTAACTAGGTTCTTGTTTTCTTTCTTGCTTAGTTGTGGATTAAAATTCATTTCTTGTTGTGGAGTAAGGTAGGAATCAGCATGCAAGTAAACTAAATAGGCTGGTTTCTGGTGTAGATCTTGCATACTTTTTTACATTCCAGTTCTTGATTGTTCTTGGGCATTCTAAGCATCAAGAAATGAGTGTTTCTTGATTCTTGGATGGTTAAAATGCTGTTAAGAATCTAGTTTCTGGTTTCTTGTTTCTTGTTTCTTGAAACCACACATAATTGTGACAGTATTGTCAATAATTTGAATCTCGGAAGATCGTGAATCAACGAATTACTGTATTCTTCGGAACCAAATTTTTCTTGTTTTGGTTTTGCTTCTTTAAAAGAATCTCTTCCATATTGGAAAATTAATCAGCAGGAGGAGAATCTTCAGAGGTAATACCAAAGTCTTCATCAACATCAAGCAACATAATCACTCGTCTTCTGATTATGCGTCTGCCTCTGATTACACCTCGATCAGAATTAAGAGAGAGAGAGAGAGAGAGAGAGCACTATGAGTGGAAGATTGAGATTGAAATGTTAAAGGTATTGGCGATTCACGGATCAATTGATGAATTAATAAAGAAAAGATCATTGATCAAAAGATAATCCTAGAAGATTTTAAATCATGCGATCAGTGTTTCTGACAAGATTGTAATATTTCTCAAAAGACGTGAGCAATCATAAGATGAAAATACCACTTGTCTGTACATAATTGCTGACGCACGAAATCATGGGAAGGGAGAATTATCATCTCCCCACGTGCTGAATTTCTTTGGATCAATCTTTGTTAAGGATCAAATTTCTAATGGATAAAAAATATTCGACCTGATCCGATCCGAACGGACTTATTTAGAAATATACAATTTTTGACCCATTGAAAAATAAAATTATAAATCAATTTTTGATCTTATAAATGTTAAAGTTATAAAAACCGACCTTTTTGTACTTTTATATCTGAAGACCAATATTGGAGAGAAAGACGAGAAAGACAAAGAAGGAACGAGAAGAAAGACGAAGGTGCAAAGAACATGAACGAGAATTAAGCTGGGATATTAGCATTGATCAAGAAGGAGCCTTGATTACCTAATACAGAAGGAAAGTCGAATGTATGGTGTACAAAGTGCAATAAGGAAGGTCACCATTATTCAAAATGTAAAGCTAAAATGCAAGTTTCCTATGTTGATATCCAAGCTACATTCAACACACTCAAAGGAAAAGAAATCAGTGTATCCAAACTTCGATCCAATAATGAAATCTCTCTCAAATTGGATTGATTATCCTGTTGACACATATAATCTGCTGTACAATCAATTGTTGCAAGAGCTTGATTCTAGTTAACAGTATCAGTTTGAGAGTCATAATGGACTCCCCAATTTTTGACTGGTTGTGTTGGATTTATCTCCTCTACTATCCTAAATCCTATTTTAATCTGCCTCCATTCATGCTGCATTTTTACTCATGTTGTCGCACAATCTGCATATTTACATGTTAAATAAGACAGGCAAAAAACGTGACTGTCTGCATAAATACAAGTAATTTTCACAAGCAAAAAAGGTGAAAAAGACGACACTGTGTTTTTACACGTGATTTGTGACAGGCAAAAAAGACGACACCGTCTTACAAAATGCCGAGGTGCCCTTACAGAAAAGCGAAGGCACCATGTAAATCAAATCTTAAGGCATTTGTTAGAGTGTCGCATTTTTCACATCTTCACCAATGTTCATTTCAGCAAAGGCTGACGTTGCGGCATTTTCACGTTCATCCCATGCAATTGTGCAAACAGATTTGACAACGGCAACAGCCACCCAATTCTCCTATAGATAGCACATCCACTTTGTACTTTCTTCATCTACACACTTGTAAAATTGTGTATATATATTGAATACCATTTGCGTATTTTGGACATGTGAGATAACACAGCGTGTAAAAATAATAACATCAGAAGCTCATCAGAGATAGACATAGTAGATGCTTTCGCGCATCGATTCTTTGTATTGTCAATTATAGGTTCATTCCTTTTACAGATTGGATTACCTTTGTAGAGCACGCGGTTTCGTCCGCTATTGTCTTGTGCTCAACAGCACTATTGACCTGTATATTTTGCTATACTTAATCTGATAACAGCTCTGTTTGTTCTGCATTCAGATTTGTGTCAATATTGTTATGTTTTTCTACATTCTGTCTGACTCTCTTATTGCTTAATCTGGTAGTTTGTTCTTAGCGAATTATTATGATTCTAGCTGTTCGCGACTAATATTAAGTCTTGTCTTTCACGACTAATTCGCGACTGATTATCAGTCTAGCTCTTCGCAAATCAGTCACAACAAATAATTTGTCTAGTATTTTGTTGCTTAATGTTTGGCTACGTAATCAGATCGACCGTGATTTCTATCACTAACATTCTGTTCATTTCTGATAGGCATAGTCATGCTTAGGAAAAGAGTAATATAGCTCATTCCACTGCGCACGAACACTTTTCGTTCGAGTTCGTTTCTCGTTCGAGTTCACTTCTTTTTGTGTTCATTTCTTTTTTAGCTAATTTTTCGTTTCTCACACTCACACACCCTCTTTCTCCAACAAAAAGGCACTTAGCCAACTAGACTCTGATCTTTGGAGAGAAGCCATGGACAGAGAGTATTCCTTTCTGATCGAGAATCAAACATGGTATTGGTTGCAATATCATTGATTGCAAATGGATCTTTAAGATCAAATATAATGCCAATGGAGCAATTGATCGAAGGAAGGCTAGATTGGTAGCACGAGGATTCACCCAGATCTTGAATGTCGACTACAGTGGGACTTTTAGTCCAGTCATCAAACATTCGTCGATCCGAATGCTCTTGTCTTATGCTGCAGCTGCCGACCTCGAAGTACATCAACTTGATGTACAAACAGCCTATCTGAATGGAGTTATACAAGAAGATATCTACATGATCCAGCCTGAAGGATACGTTCTAGAAGGCATGAAGAATCGTGTCTGTAAACTCCACAAAGCACTGTACTTGAAACACTCTGTCAGGGCTTGGTTTCAGAGGATCAGCACATTCCTCATTGAACAAGGATTTAAACCAAGTACTGCTGATTGCAACGTTTATTCGAAGTCAGTGCAGCAATCCTTCATTATCATCACCTTGTAGGTGGATGATACGTTGCTCTTCAGCAACGATGCCAATATGGTTAAGGATTCGAAACAAATGTTGTTCTCAGAACTCAACATGACTGATTTGGGCAAAGCTCACTTCTATCTGGGAATTCAAATCCATAGAGACAGAGCAAATCGACTGATTTACATCACTCAACAAAGGTATCTTCATAATGTTCTTAACATATACAATTTGATGAATTGTAAATTAGCTCACTCACCAATGGATCCAGGCCTGCATTTGTCAAAGGACCAATGTCTCCAGACCAAGAAGAGGAGCAAATGAGAGAGTATTTGTATCGATCAATACTAGGATCTCTCATGTACGCAATGGTCTGTACAAGACCAGATATCTCTTTTGTTCTTAGCTCACTCAGCCAATACATGGCTAATCCTGGCATTACCCATTGGAAAGCTCTTATTCGAGTCATGAGGTATAATCGAGCTACCATGGACTAGTGCATCTACTATGGAGATGTCAGCAACGACAATCTTCATCAGCTCAGTGGTTATTCTGATGCAAGCTGGGGAGGAGATGCAGACAATCGTAAGTCCACATCTGGATTTACATTCTTCTTCAACGACAGTCTGTTTCGTGGAACATTCATAAGCAAACCTCCATCGCACTTTCTTCTACTGAAGCAGAATACATTGTTGCTTCTCAATCTATTAAGGAAGCGTTTTGGATGAGAAATTTGCTATCAGACATCAATCTGTATCTGTACAGCCCTACAATTTTGTTTTGTGATAACCAAAGTGCTATTGTCTTATTGGCCAACCCTAGATTTCATTCTAGGAGTAAGCACATTGAGATCAGATATCACTACATTAGGGGCAAGGTTCTTGACGGAGAGGTGAGCTTAACGTACTGCAGAACGCAGGACATGGTTGCAGACATCTTCACAAATGCACTTAGTGTTAATGCACACAACAAATTTTGTGCATTGCTCAGTCTGAAGATCAAGGCATTCACGAATCCAGATTAAGGGGGGGTGTTGGATTTATTTCCTCTACTCTTCTTAAATCCCATTTAAATCTGCCTCCATTCATGCTACATATTTACTAACGTTGTCTTGCAGTCTGCATATTTACACGCAAATTCACACAGACGAAGAAAAGACGAAAGAATCACGACACTGTGTTTTTACACACGTTATGGTGATAGGCGAAAAGGGGACACTATCTTACAGAATACCAAAGGTGCCCTAAAAGCAAAGGCACTCTATAAATCTAATCCTAAGACTACTCGTAAGAGTGACGCACTTTTTGCATTGTTATCACCAACGATCACTTTAGCATGACTGACGTCGCACCCTTTCCACGCTCATCCCATGCAACTGCGCTAACAGATTGGACAACGACTGCAACCACCCACGATCTCTTATAGACAGCACATCCACTCTATACTTTTCACATCTGCACACTTGTGATATAATGAGTTAATGAGTAATGAGTGAATGAGTTGATGAGTTGATTAATGAGATGAAGTAGATAAATCCTGGATCTAGCCCCCGAGCCATGCCATGTGAATGCTAGAGGAGAAGAGAGCAACGGGTAACCTAAACCAAAATTGTCGACGGAAGAATCCCTACCCCAATATATAGAAAGTAGATTCATGTGCATGAACTCATGCAATCCCCATGCAGTCCAACTATAAATAAGTCACAACTCTTCATATGTCTCAATTAGAGTGTCTGGGTCCTCTCAAGTTCATTAGTCACAAACAGGCCTTGACTTGGAATTAAATCTCGGCATGACCAACAATCACGAACACTAAAGGGCCAGTCTATCATATTAGGACTATTCCATGTCCTTAACTGAATATGACTGTAACAGTATATGCCGAATCTCGATCTATCTTACTGGAAAGCTCTACAAAGAATATTAAGATACATGCAAGCCACAAAGCACTAGGCTTTGTGCTATGATAGAAACACTGAGGATGCACTAATTCCAAACGCTTATACCAATTCGTACTGGGCTAGAGTTGTGGGCACTCAAAAATCCACCTCTGACTATCATGCTTCTTAGTAGTAGGAGCCAGGAGCCATTTTATGGAACATTTGAAAGCATAAATGCATTTATTTGTCCTCCAACGAATCCGAATATGTCGCAGCTACCTCTGTAGTGAAGGAGATCATTTGGCTCAAAAGATTACTCCATGATCTAAAATTTTCTCAAATCAGACCAACTATACTATATTGCGACATTTAGAGCTGTATAGCTCTTTAACTATTGGTAAACCTCTTGGGTTGCAGGAGTACAACGTCGCCAACTAACATATGTAGCTACATATTAAAATGTTGCTCAAGTTGTGCATCATTGATCGATACATAAGTAGGATCTTAAAACACCAAAACTAGCTTTGGTCCCACCAAGCAATGCCCAACCACACATATTTATCATTAAATTTTTACTTGAGACCCCGAGTGCTTATTTTCAGTCTAGGACCTTTGAGAATATAGTTTTTGCACTCTTCTTTTGAGACACACACACACACACACACACACAATTTTGCTATTTGTTGTATTTTTTATCTATACTGTGAATGAATATATCTATATCTATTATTCAATAGTATACTTACAATTTATGGAGTACAAAAAAATTTGGCCTCATCAAAGCATCTTGTTTTTGTTCTCCTCATCAACGACATGCTTTACATCTATGATGCCTTCTTCTATGCATGCACATAACTATCATGATAAGAAGGGTTTGGAAGATCCATAAGTAAGTGAATATAGGAGGGTGTAGTGTGAGATTGAATCATCAAGGAAAGAGCTAGAAAGCTAAAAATGTTAACACTTACTAAGAGTGGAAAAGCATGGTGTGACTCCTTTGACCCAATGAAGTAGCTACACTACCACACCCTTGTACCCTTCTAGACTATTAATTAACAAACTAGGAAACTAAAGATGGACAAAACAAGGAAATACAACAATCTAGGTATATTTTACTATCTTTCATAATTATTTGGGTCTACATTCTATGTCCGAGGTGGGCAGATCAAGGAAGAGATGAAGCTCAATATGAGATCATGATTATTAATTTGTAAAATTGTGAACATTGAGTCATGAAGATTGGAATTATGAAAGTGAAAACCTGAATTCTAAACACTTCGAGAACTTGAAACTAAAAAAAACCATGCTTGTGTATATATATGTGCATGAAGATTTGGGAGCACCAAGTAATTTTAACAACAATTGTGTGTTACAACAATGTTAACAACTTTAAAAGCTCTTCTTTTACAACAATCTAGCTAGTTTAATGCCCAAAAGCAATACTAGAAACACAAACCACCCCTAAATAAGGTGAGTAATTCTTCTGATCATCTTTAGATCTGAAATTTAGATGTAGCTCTTTGAATGAATGTTTGCAAATATTTCTGTGAAACCCCACCTTCTGCTATTGCGCTCCTGGTTGCAATCTGCAGCTCTGATCTGGCTCTCTTGCCGTTCTCAGTGTGCTGCTGCATAAATTTTCTAACTGCTCTTTCTATCTGGCACCTCTCCACTAGCCCCTTACATCCATTCCCAAGCAACACTGCTGATCTCAGATCCTCTGATAACAGCTTAGCATTCATCATCTGATCAGCCATCTGAGGAAAAGCCAGAATGGGAATTCCCATGGCTGTGCTCTCAATAGTGGAGTTCCATCCACAATGGCTCAGGAATCCCCCAACGGAAGAGTGAGAAAGAATTTGGAGCTGCGGCGCCCATCCTGCAAAGATCTTTCCCTGTTTTCTAGTACGTGCTAGAAAGTGTGGAGGAAGGATTTGTGAAAGATCGTAACCAGCTTCTGATGGGGCTGATATGGGTGATCGCAATACCCAAAAGAAAGGGTGGCCACTGGCTTCTAGTCCTAAAGCCAGCTCTTGTATTTGGTTAAGAGACGGTATGAAAAGGCTGCCGAAGCAGACGTAGAGAACTGATGAAGCTTGTTGATCGTTCAACCAATTTATGGCTTCTTGCACCTCTGGCTTTGGCGTATATTCGTTTTCCGAGATGTGATCTGCAATAGGCGAACATGCCCCCTATTGGAAAGATCTCCACCATGTTTGGATTTAGTTTCGAGTTACTGCGCAGAGCTTGGAGGGCTCTCTTTTCCAGCTCTTCATGTGTGTTGACCAGAACACCAGCAGCTTTGTGGATATTGCTGGCACTCTCAACAACAACAACAAAAGGCACCATGGGAAAGTTGTCCAGAAGGAACTCAGGAAGATCATCCACCTCTAAACAACCAATTCCAGGAATACAAATTGGCTCATCGCTGTCAATGAAATGCGTAACTGCGTCATCATGATAGTGGGAGGATGAAAGACGACGGTAATCTGAGAGGATAGTTGGAAGGTAGAGATCGAGAGCTAAGTAGGAAGCCGAGGATGGGTGGAATGCATACCAGCGAAGATGAAACTGTTCAGCTACTTCTCGCGCCCAGCTCAAAAAATCATCACTGACAATGCATATTGGAGATTTTGCCAGACTCACGAGTTCTGCAATCAGTTTCTCAAAGGAGTTCCTCATCAAGTCAGCGCTCCTCCATGCCCAGCCAATACCCGGTACAGAATCTGGCTGGAAATTGGGTGGCCTAGGCTCCTCTTCTGAAAATCCTACCAGCTGAAAATCGGTGTGCTCGTTAGATAATCTACGTTGCAGTGTGGAAATCTGATACTGTGCACTCACAAAAGTGATGGACACACCCTCGCGATTGAGCCTCTCAGCCAGATTGAGAGCTGGTTGGATGTGGCCTTTCAAAGGGAAAGCAAAGAGCACGACATGCAGCAGACTGGTGTGCTGTTGTGCCGCCATCGTTGATGGGTACCTGTAACCTCAGTTCACCGTCCTGGGTTGATATCTCAGATTCAAAACTACTTTTGTTTCATTGTCAAGTGAAAATCACAGGAACATTCTATGATCATCCTGAATCGATATCTCAGATTCAAAAACTACTGTTGTGTCATTCTCAAATCAAAATCGCCTGTGCTGATGTGTACCATCCTTCATGGATCTAGTTCCAAAGGGCCACAGTGGCGCCATCTTCACTGTGGTCCTACACGATGAACACTAACAGAGAGATTACAGATCAAAACCAAAGCTTATGCTGGGCCATCCTCCGTAAGTACGAACTACGAACAGTAATCACACAGCATCTGAAAGCTTCTGCTTCTCAACGTTGCAGAGCTGCTGTTTTGTGTCTTGAACTGAGATAAAGATTTTATGAGAGAAACTGCTGCTGCCATTTTATTCTCAATAGAGATCATGAACTAAACGGAGTTGCTGCAGTGCCAACTTCAAAATTGAAAATATTAAACCAAAACAGTTGCTTCTGAACCATGTGCATTAATGGAGACAAGAAAGTTCAAACCAGGAAACATTTTCAAAGAAACAATTAAACAAAAACATAACTCGTCTCAAAACCGAAGACAGCTTATATGAGGTTATACAATTGATAACTATTAACTAAGAATGCATATTCCAGAGGGCAAAGCATGATGGAGATCATGTCTAAAATTAATCACACTTCCTGTGTGTCTTATAATTTATTTCTAGGAATAGCTTATTCCTCCAAAGGGGATGAAAGGGGGTCCCCACCGTCATCAGCAGATTTGTGAGTCAGGAAATTTTCCATCATTCATCATGACTATGCGTGGCTGGATGACGCTCAGGTCTGCCTTGCACCCACATGAGTCAAGAGACTCAAGACTCAAGAGTCCAATGGAATCATGGATTGTGCAGTGAAGACTCCAATGGATTATGGCACTGCAGTGGCAGTGGCAGAACCAACCTAATGCAAGGGTGGGTCAAATGTTAATCAAGGATCATATGGCAGAGCACCATACTCATTGGTCATTATTGAACAAAATTTCTTTAACCTTATAAAAAACCTTCATGCCTATAGGCTATAACCTACTATGGAATGTGCCGAGCACAGGCCATTCTGCCCGATAAGGATTTTCAGAATTATTTAAGAGGAGCCGAGCCTAAAAAATTTTGGAAAGCTAAATCGGCGGGAAGAATGGCCTATGCCCAGGCGCTTTCCATTGCGTAATGGGTACCTAATGCAACAAAAAAGTGCAAAACCTACGTTTGAAAAAAAGCACATATATTTTGTGCTTTTTAATCTATTTAAAAATGGGCATAGTATTTACAAGGTATCCATTACCATCTTAAAATAAATCTTTTAACTCGCAATTTCTCCCTCATGTGACAATTGAGAGAGAGAGAGAGAGAGAGAGAGAGAGAGAGAGAGAGAGATTTATGCAAGAGTAGGCTAGGCATTCCATGATGGTAGGAAGCTACTTCTAAGAAGTATTAATTTTATACCACTCCATATTTTCCATTTATTACCCTCCTTCTAGCCCCGTCGCTTACTCGCACGATAGCGATGATGGGCGAGCGAGTCTTGGGCAGCCACGTGTTTTCAGATATTTTCTGTGGCTGCCCACATTTTTCATGCGACCCGGGAACCGGGACCCGATTTTTTGCGGTCCCGAGAATTTTTTGTGGGTCATAGCTTATTGCCATCTGGCAAGTCATCTATTATCCCAAAATAAACTCCAGTATTTTCCACATGAGCTATATATGTGAAACTCAGCACATTGCCTTGCATGTGCGTGAGCAAGGGCATGTGCCAACGTGCAGATGGGCGTCGGGACCCCGTGAGGTCGGCCGAGGACCTGCTGGTGGCGCCGGGACCCACCAGTGCCAGTGGTCTCGGGTCTCGGCGCCACGCCGGAGCCGAGATCGCTAGCTCCTAGTCCCGATGGCGCCAATGGGTCTCGGCACCCGAGACCACCGATGTCGTCTTTCGTCGGGCCCGGTGGCGCCGGGACCCGGGCACTTCTCTGCCCTGTCTGTCCTTACTACATGGGCGGGCATGTCCATGCGTCCAAAGCGCACAGGCCCGCTCGTTACTCCGGTCTCGTGCAAATAAGCGCCAGCGCTCCATCTAGTGTGAAATGTAAACCCTAGATCTTAAATACTCAAAGTAAACCAAACATAAACTTTGTCGAAATAAATACTTATACGTTGACATGTCTAGAAAGTTTAAAACTTCATAAAATCACATATCACTAAAAAATAGACAACTAAATCTAGCCCATTTAAAAATATGTAGGTCTAAAATAAATGCTCATTTCAAACAGTTGTGTGGCAAACTTGGCCTACCACTAGAATATTAGTCTAGTTGGAGCTTTGCACGACATGTATGTGTATGCTAGAGCACACCACAAGCTTATGAACCTTGACTTGGCATCACTTTGTGATGTAGCATGTGCATGTTCAAGGTGCCCTACATAAAAAGTTGTTCTTTGTTTAATTATTTCTATAGTTAGAATAAGTTGCGTTGACCTAGAACCTCGGTGAAATGCACTAGCATATCATTATGGATGCATTGAACATCCTTAAGTAGGCATGCTAAAAAGTATCCCAAGGTTTCAAAAGTGAACTATGCAATAGTGTGCACTCTCTATGTTTGCATAGTTCTTGAAAAAAAATGCTTTGAAAGAGACTTTTTCCATCCTCTCATGCATTTTCAAAGCTTGGCTCAACTGGTTAGCTTGGCATCCAAAGTTTCTTTGGTCCCAGGTTCGAGCCTCCCCTTGGAAACCAAGAAGCATCCTCTCATGCATTTTCAAAGCTTTAGATACATCTCACATCTAATTACGTGCAAATTTGCATAAATGTTCTTAAAAAGTGTCTTGAAGGAGAACTTTTCCATTCTCACTTGCATTCTCAAAGTTTTCAACACGTCTCACATCACATTATGTGCACATTTGTTATTAAGTTCTTTGGAATATTCTTTTTGTATTCTCACATGCAGTTTCAAAGTTTTTAAGACATCTCAAATCAAATCATGGATTCTGAAATGGGTTTGGCCTTCTATCCATCTTGTACTCAACGGCTTTTCTTGAAGGTCTAAGTTGCAATATAAAAGTATGAGATTTTCCAAGTGCTTAGACCATGCAATATTTGTGCTAATCATTGGGTGGCCATAGTCGCCGCACATAGTGATGTATGTTGAAATTTCATGCTCAAGCCCAATTCCATTAGGTAATGAGCATCCTGAAATCTGTTTATACTTATTCAGAAAAAAAAAAAAAAAAACTACAACATATGAAGGAAGAAGAAGGCTCAAATTTCCATACAGAGTATCGAAAAATTCAGGATCGAATTTTTTTGACCCAATGTCAATCCCATCAATGAAGGTTTCGGATCGGATCTGGTTTGGATTTTTTTGACCGTGGAAAAATCTAAGCCTATGTATATTTTTTGACCCAATGTATAAATTCCAACCCTTTGTACTGTCAACTCGGAAATCCGACCCACGTTGCGATGTTGACAGTCCGCCTACTTCTGTACATAACTCTCAGCCAAAACAACAGCTACCTACTACAGGACAAGTGTGATTAATCAAGTAGATCAATGTCAGCTTTCAACATCTGACTTCCAATCATCAAGGAAGATCTACTGGAGTCAGCGCTCTGATCATTATCATCCTGCATGCGTTTTGTTGTAAATAGGTAAGTTAAGTTTTTGAATTAGTAGTGTTGATCTATCAACGAACTTAGCTGGAGCCGTTTTTGCGCCCACTGATTTGCGCCCAGCTTCAAGCTTTTGAACTCACATTTCTAATTTATCTGAGTGCATTTTTGTCTACATTGTTGGTTCCATTGTGCATTGCAGTATTCGTTTCTAATCACACTAAATATCAAAGACTCCCACATCAATCATATTCGATCTGCTCAAACAGCCAAGGATGCATGGGACATCCTAGCAACACTTCATGACATCAGAGATGTCACATCTAAACTCCATCCGAGGATGAGGTTCTTCACATTGAGGATGTCTAATGCAGACACTATTTCCAACCATTTTAATATCTTCAAAAATCTCATGGAGTGGATGACTGCAATTGGATCGAATATTGAAGATTCAGATGTAGTAATGACTCCTTTATCGAGTCTTCCTAAAGCCTATGAAACCTGGGTCATGGCCATTTTGACCCAACAGCATCTCACTCTAACTAGAGTCATTTTGATGCTATTACAAGAGGAAATCGGAAGAAATGCGTCTTCCTCAGGCTCAAGATCTAATCCTCAAGCTCGATACACAAAGAAAAATCAAAAGTTCAAGTCAAAGAAATCCACAAAATCTGGTTATTCAGGAAAAAGGAGAAACATGCAGTCATGATCGAATTTTGGCTCTGGGTCAAATTTTGGCTCAGGGTCGAATTCTGGCCCAGGGTCGAATTCCTATGCAGAAACTCTTTTACAAATACTGTAAGAGGATTGGTCATCTCATCAAGGACTGCAGAACACTCAAGTACAACAATGAAAAGAAGAAGCAGTTCCAACAACAAGCAAATGCTGCCTCAACCAGTCACTCGATCCAGCCTAAAGAGGAAGATGAAGCTGCCTTTATTACCAAGATCAGAAATTTTCAAGATATTGATTCCTGGCACTGGACTTTGGAGCAATTCAGCACATGACCCATCATTGGGACTAGTTCCAAAACTACAAGCCTTTCACCCATTCTAGAATTGTGCAACTTGGTGACAACACAACTCACTCCATTGAAGGTGAAGGAACAGTTAGGGTCGAATTTCAGAGTGGTGTTGTTAAGTTGTTGTCCAATGTCCTTTGTATTCCGAACCTTGCCAAGAATCTGCTTTCTATAAGTAGAATCACTGATTCTGGTCATAGGGTCAAATTCGATACATAGGGCTGCACTATTCTTGACAAGTCTAGGAAAGTCCTAGTTTATGGCAAAAGTTGTGGCCACCTTTGCAAATTAAGTCACTGTTATTTTGCAAGTAGTCAAGCTCTTATTTCTACTTCTGAATCAAATCATTTGTTGTGGCATTTCAAACTAGGCCATTTAAATTTCAAGAGTATTCAAGAAATGTCAAATCAGAACTTAGTGCAAGATCTTTCCTCTATTAGCAGATATGATTCTCCATGTGAAAGTTGTATTCTCAGCAAGCATGCTAGAAGTCCATTTACTTCAGATTCAGTTCATACTTCTAGAGATTTGCTAGATTTTGTACATAGTGACCTTTGTGGCCCAATGCAGACTTCTTCCACAGGGGGAGCTTTTTATTTTCTTACTTTCATCAATGACTTTTCTAGGAGAACTGCTACTTACTTTTTGAAGAATAAATCTGATACTTTCAAATTCTTCAAGCAGTTCAAGACATGTCTAGAAAATCAGACCCAGAGAACAATCAAAGCTCTACGTTCTGATGGAGGATACATCTCCACTGAGTTCAAGGAATTCTGCAAGGCCTGTGGAATACATCAACAATACTCCACTAGCTACTCCCCTCAGTCCAATGGAATAGCATATTGAAGAATCGGACACTTATTGAGAGTGCCAAAACCATGATGGTCCATGCTTCTCTTCCAAAGATATTTTGGGCAGAAGTTGTCACCACAACTGCCTACCTACAAAATCGATCCATCACCAAGGCCCTGAATGGCAAGACACCCTATGAGGTGTGGACTGGATTGAAGCCATCACTCAAACATATTCGAGTGTTTGGATGCATTGCCTATGTTCAGATGCTTGAAGATTTAAGAAAGAAGCTGGATGACAAATGCAGAAATCGATTTTCATAGGCTACTCCCCAGATCACAAGGCATATAAGCTCTACAACCTAGACAATCATAAGACCTTCACAAGCAGAGATGTCATATTCATGGAAGACCAATTTCTCGACCATAAGGGGAAAACTCCAGAAAAATCTGACCCAAGGATCGAGAATCGAAAATCCGACCCAAGGATCGAAAATCCAAAATCCGATCCAAGGGTCGAACAACAGAAAATCGATACTGACTCGGATAGTGAGTCAAAACCTCAACAACAGCATCAAAAGATCAAAATTCAACCTAGAAGATCAAATCGACCCAGACAGCCTCCATTCTAATTCATGGATGATTCGGCCTATTACTTTGTGCAGGAACCAAATGCAGTTTATGAGGCAATGAAAACACCTGATGCTGACCAGTGGAAAGCTGACATGGATGCAGAATTTGATCCTCTGATCGAGAATCAAACCTAGACTATAACTGAGCTGCCAAAGGATCGAAATTCGATTCCATGCAGGTGGTTGTTCAAAGTGAAGTATGATGTTGAAGGGAAAGTAAGTCAATAGAAGGCCAGATTGGTAGCCAAAGGCACAACTACAAATATAGGCACATTGCCACGCACATAAGACGGGGACCAGATTTGACCCAACGGCCCTCTCGTGGCAATGTCCGTGACAATCGCGTGGCAATGAACGCGTGGCACTACCACACCGTCAAAGTTTTCCGTCACCGGCGCTTCTTCCAAACAGATTTTTTTTTTTGGGGGAGGGGGCTCAAAGCAATTCAAATTTTAAATCCGCATGGCATTTTTTTTCCAAAATGCTAAATTTTGCCATGCGTGGCAAAATGATTAAAAAAAAAATTAAAGTTTGCCATGTGTGGCAAATTTTTCCAATAAGCTTAAATTTGCCACGTCGTGGCAAGGTTTTTGAAAAAAAAAATTTAGGACAAGGCACTACCATGCGTGGCAGTGCCACGCAGAAATATTTTAACAAAAAAAAAACCCGCAAAATGTAAAAGGTGGGGGCCTCGACTGCATTTGCAAATAGATTTTGTGAAGAGAAGCTTTGGGGGGGGGGAGAGAGAGAGAGAGAGAGAGAGAGAGAGAGAGAGAGAGAGAGAGAGAGAGAGAGAGAGAGAGAGAGAGAGAGAGAGAGAGAGAGAGAGAGAGAGAGAGAGAGAGAGAGAGAGAGAGAGAGAGAGAGAGAGAGAGAGAGAGAGAGAGAGAGAGAGAGTTTTGTTTGTTAGTTTTTCATTATTTATTGATTTGTTTATTGGTTGGTTAGTGAATGATTGTTTATTGTTGGCTTTTGTAGAAAAAAGCTATGCAATTTTGAAGGAAATGAGACAATCCAAGCAAATGCATAAGGTATGTTAGGCATTCTAAATTTTGAAGAAAAGCTTTTTTGAGAGAGAGAGAGAGAGAGAGAGAGAGAGAGAGAGAGAGAGAGAGAGAGAGAGAGAGAGAGAGAGAGAGAGAGAGAGAGAGAGAGAGAGAGAGAGAGAGAGAGAGAGAGAGAGAGAGAGAGAGAGAGAGAGAGAGAGAGAGAGAGAGAGAGAGAGAGAGTTTTGTTTGTTAGTTTTTCATTATTTATTGATTTGTTTATTGGTTGGTTGGTTAGTGAATGATTGTTTATTGTTGGCTTTTGTAGAAAAAAGCTATGCAATTTTGAAGGAAATGAGACAATCCAAGCAAATGCATAAGGTATGTTAGGCATTCTAAATTTTGAAGAAAAGCTTTTTTGAGAGAGAGAGAGAGAGAGAGAGAGAGAGAGAGAGAGAGAGAGAGAGAGAGAGAGAGAGAGAGAGAGAGAGAGAGAGAGAGAGAGAGAGAGAGAGAGAGAGAGAGAGAGAGAGAGAGAGAGAGAGAGAGAGAGAGAGAGAGAGAGAGGTGTGAGAGTTTTTCATTGTTTATTAGTTGGTTGATGAATGATTATTCATTGTTGGCTTTTGTAGAAGAAATTAATGCAATTTTGAAGGAAAGGAGACAATCCAAGCATATTCATGAGGTATATTGTGCATTCTAAATTTTGGTAGATTACATTTGAGTCATAAAGTGCATTTTCATAGTATCTTCAACATGGTGAGATTGATGTAACAATGATTAATGATTTTTGATCTAACAATGATTCTTTGATTTGTATTCTAACAATTATCATTTTGTTGATTGATTTGTAATCTAACAATGATTAATTGATTTGTAATCTAACAATGATTTGGTTTTCATTGTTTGCTTTTATAGAGAAAAAAGAGATACATCTTAGAAGGAATTAAAGATCATCCAAACAATAGATGAGGTATGTTTTTATCATCTTAAATTAGTGTTTTTGTTTGTTTTTTATTGTTTGTATATATTTACAACAAATTTATACAAGATAAAATAGAAAAACATAAACAATAAACAATCATTCCATACATAATGAGATAGAGATGATCAAATACAAAAGTTTATATTCATAATTCAAAAAGTGTACATATTTGCATCTAATTCATAAAAAGAGCATTGATACTAATACCCTTTTTTTCTACTTTTGCAAATACTAAAAATACATCAAATCTAAGAAGTAATAGTAGGCTTCTTAGTCTTCGCTATCTTCTCATCATTGTCCGAAACTGAATCTTGTCCTTCATCTTCGCCTTCGTCCCCTTCATCTTCATTCCCTTCTTTTCCTTGGTTTCTTCCCGTGCTTTCTTCCACAAAGGAAGCGGATGCCCTCTACATACACATTCACAAAACAAATTAATAATTATTAGCCAAACACATGTCATAAAAATGAAATGAAATACAAATTGTGTATCAAAAATATGAGAAATACAAATTATGTAACAAAAATTTACCCTTGGATGTATGCCTTGTGCCGCAAGATGATCAACCAAGGCACTGTAGCCTTGGCGATATCCAATATTGTACTCAACATTTGTATACTTACGTCATAATCTTCAACCTACATCAACACAAATCAATTATTAAAAAAAAGCAAAAAATTATTGGTAAACAATAAACATATGAAATGCAATAAGCTAAAAGAGAATGGCTTACAAATTGGGCATGCATATTGGCCTTGCCTCCCGATCCAAGGTGAGATTGGCATAAAAGATTAATCCTTGATTTTGTTGTTTCTCTTTGTTGCTTAAAGCGCTCGGGATTAGGATGCTTGGATTCATAAACAACTTTTTCCAAATCTTTTTTAGATGTCCATCCCAGCCTCTTCTTGCCTTTACTACATAATCGTCTTGATGATTAGCGCTTATGATGAATATGCATACACATACTCGTCTTCGCCCATTTGTCATTAAATCGATTTGGTTGTGAAAACTCACGGTACAATATATCAAGTATCTTGTCTTTGTCCCCTTGGTCTTGTTGCTCCCAAGGGTTAAACCAATCGTGACCAAAGTATTCAAGAGTAAGGTCATGCAATCTATTGATGACGACCTTACCCCTAATGTCCATGATGATGGAACCATCCTCATCAAGGTCATAGAAAATATTTGTGGATTCTTCCGACGGCATCTCCATCGAAACGAATCCACGATCTTGTTGATCGAATTCTCCTTCGGAAAGACAAAGGGCTTTCATCCTTTGCCTTTCCTCGGGAGATAGCATAGTATAAAAATCTCGCACTCGATTGGAATCCGATCCCAAGGCTTGTCCTCTTCCACGAAAGATGATCTTGGCCTCCTCCTTGATGCTCCGCTATCGCTAGTAGACATGACTATTGAGAGAAAGATATGTAGTTGTGAAAAGAACTTGGAAAGATATCAAATGTGAAAAATGAAAATGTGTGTGTGTGTGTGTGTGTGTGTGTGTGTGTGTGTGTGTGTGTGTTGTGTGAGAGAGTGAGAAAGAAAAGCAAACTTCTCATGGGATGATTCGCTTGAGAGGGCCTTAGTCGAACATATGTTCTAGAGGTAAGCTGCAGTGGAAACAGCTTCAACCCAGAAGCTCTTTGGCAAAGATGCGTGTGCCAGCATGCATTTGGGTGACTCGAGCAGGGTACGGTTCCTCCTCTCGGCTAAGCCATTTGACTGAGGCAAATAAGTAGTGATAAACTGATGTTCAATGTCTTGGCTTTGGCAATATTCCTTGAATTAGTTAGAGATATACTCTCCATAATTGTCAGACTCAGGACTTTGATCTTCTTACCAGTTTCTTTCTCTGCACGCTCCTTGAAGATTTTGGAGTTGAAAACTTCAGATTTCTTCTGGATGAAATACACCATCGTCCTTCTGAAAAATTCATCAATAAAAGTGATAAAGTATTTTGCATCCTTTAATGAAAGATTCCGCATTGGGCCACAAATATTTGTATGTACAATATCTAACAATCCTCTAGCAAAATCTTGATGGATTGATCTAAATGGTTTCCTAGCTTGTTTAAAGACTAAGCAGTCTTGACAGACATGTATCTATCATTGCCCACATTCTCAAGTTATTTTTATATGTGTTTGATTTTCTATTTCTTGGGTGTGACACCTTTGCATTTACCAGTAGCTCAAGGCGGAAGTGCTTATGGGTGCTATGCCAATATGTCGAAACCTTGCCAATAGCCTAATGTTGTAGCATGTTCACTTTAGATTAGAAGATGCACCATATCATCTTAAACCAATAGGGTGATAACACATGAAAGCTCGAGACTATCAAAAGAGTCATGAATAGTTTGTTTGGAAAAGATATCCATTAGTTGAGACCCATCCGTATGTTAAGGGCATGCCGATTCATTTAGTCTTTGAAATTTACATGTTCTGCACTCAACTTGCCCTTTGTTTAAGTCCTCTCTTTAGTTGGGCTTAGATTTGAGTCTTCTTATGTTGAATAATGTTAGCATTCGATATACAAGTAGTCTTCTTTAGATATTTCTTCATAAGGGGTCTTTTATTCTACATAACTCATCACCTTATAAGAATAAAATTGAATACATTTGATATTTTGATAAATGTTTTGTATCAGGGTATTACATATCTCCCTCCTCAAATGTGCGGTGACCTTGCAAAAATATAGATTCGAGGCTAGGTGTAATGATCATTGAAAATGAACTTCAAAGCAACATTCAAATATAGATATTCCTTCAAAACACCAACATCAAGAAGTATATATATATATATTCAAGAGTGATGTAGAATGCAAGTGTCTTATAGACACAAAATTATATAGTCATGTGTCGGGAATATGTTAGTATCTTCAACTAATTTTTTCATCTCTTCAAATTTGTTTCTAAACTCTATACATTTTGGCTCTGTATATTGACTAACTACTCTATTTCCAGCTCTTGCATATTTGATTTGAAGAAAACTGCCATAATAAATCACATGTGCCACCTCTTCATAATTGAGGTTATGTCGATGTGGCATGACATTTCTCAGAAAATCTACAATTAGCTCAACAAAATTTCCATTTATATATAAATCTTGTACAGCTATAAGAACTTTGGCTATAAAGTTGCCTAAAATTGACGTTGTGTAAGTCAAAATTTTCATGTGCAACTTGTCAATTCGACAATCTCATATGTTACAGGCCACACAAGGATACATCCCACTAATATAGATAATATATTTTATTAGCCTCAAACTTATCAAAAATGACCTTGATTATTTTCCTAATCCTAACAAGATAATGTCTCAAAGTCCCTCTTTGTTTTAGATCAAATAATTTGGACCTTGATCTCTAAGCCAAATCCTTTGGTATAAACTCCTCCCTTGAAGCTCCTTAGGACGATGATTGGCCACACCATGTTGTGAGAAATTGTCAAAAATTGGCAAATCTAACTTGATTAAACCATGTAAATTTGTACATAGGTGGGTCCCACACATGTGAATACATGTTGCCACATGTGTAGGCTACCCTAGATAGGTTAGATATCATTCATAGGCTTAGTTAGGTTTGTTTGGTCATAATTCCTAAATTATAGGACCAAATTTCTTGAATCATGGAGGTGGTTGATCTACCTAGCCACCAACTTGGCGAAACTCTAGGGTTAGGTAAGATTGACAAATCAGGGCAAAAATAGTCAATCATCTTCCTTATTACATGCTGGATTTTCACCCAAATCGAGGTGCGAAAGAGCTTTTGTACATACAATCCATCTCTCCATAGTATTGCCTTAGAATTTTTTAGAGCAATTTGGCAATCTTGACTTTCACGATGTACTTTGTGATTCTTGTGATCCTAATGACAACTAAGTGTCATTAACTCTCTTCTCTATTTATAGGCTATACTGAAGGTCGTACCACACGTGTGGGGGTCGGATCTTCATGTGGATCAATGATTTTTTATTGCTCTTAAAGATGTGTGTAGAATTGCTAATCTAGATCAAGTATTTGACATCTAGTTTTGCATTTGAAAGATAATCAATCAATCAATCACTCTTGGGAGCCATTCATGTGAAAGATTCAACTAGTTTGATCATATTTGCTATATTTCCATATTTGGCAAATTGGGGCCAACTTTGTTTTTAGACTTAGAGATTGACTTTTCAAAGTTTATTAGTCTAAATTTCAATTGAATAAACACTTTATGAAAGTGTGGGAAAGTTAGAAGGCGAGTTTGAGTAGATTCAAATTTGAATGTTGGGTACTTTGAATCTAGACCCAAAAATAGTAGGGTTAGCATTTTGGACGGACAACCAAGTGGCCAAATAGGGATTGGACCTGTTATAAAAGGAGGAAACTCGTAGAGAGACACATCTTCTCTCTTCTCTATCTCATTTCATGCTTATACATGGTTCTCTTGGGTTCTACAATCCATTGGTGCACTATACTTGTGATTGCATGCAATTCTATGTGTAGAATGATCTATATTTGCTATTTTTGGATCCACATGTGTGAAATGTAGTAGCTTGTTGGTTTTGTATGGACAGCAACAGTACATTATTGATGGGGCAAAGGAGATAGAAGAACGCGAATGGAGAAGAGAGCAGGAATATTGCGGAATAGCTCTCCCGTTACAATCAGGTGCTAGATGCAAAAACAATCTAATAGAATGCATATGCTAAATATAATCACAGCTTTCAGTGTTCTAATTTCCCAACATGATCTCTAAAATTAATTCATACTCACAAAACGAGAGTACAATCCGAAGAGATTAGAAATGGTTTGTGTGTGGTATTACTGAAAAATGGATTCAATGTGAAATTTAGTTCTAAAATAGATTGAAATAGCAGTGTGATATCGCGAGTTCCTCAAGCATCAAAGACAACCACCGTCTGATCAGAAGCGAAGGAGTCATAGACGTCCATGTTCTGATCAGAGCATTGGAGAGTCTACTATCTTTGAATCCTTCTTGGATAGTATTAGTAGACGTGAAGTGAATTGTTTCTTATCTTTATGTAGATATGACAAGACAATGAAATTGAATGCGTTCCAATCTAGATTTGTTGTTGATAAAGCAATTTCATTGTCTAGCTATTTTTGTAATTGTTTGAATAGTGTCATAAAAGATGAAACATCATTTTTTTTGGAAATCTTTGTGTCCACATACTTTGTGCATGATCATTCCAATGTAAGCATCAAAGAAAATCCTACATCAATGATAGGAGTAATGGTAGTTTGTTGCTCTTCAAGTAGAGATTGTGGAATCTACATGTTTTCCACCAAAGAAGCTGTCAATGGTGGAAATATGATCTTTCATGAGTGGAAGACTTGCAAACTTGAAAAATCATGTATGGATCGGCACCTTATTCAACTTATTGATGGCTTGGAGTCAAGTCAAATGCAAGGAGCAAGCTCAAGACCCAAGGACTCCAAGAAAATCCTTGAGTAACAATATGGAGCCATCAAGGCTCCCATATGCATCAAGCAAGGCAACTTGGATTTAGCAATATTCCTTATGCACTTTATAACTTAAAAGATATATCATCAAGTGCACAAAATGCCTTGGAATTCATAGCTTGGCATGATGTATAGTTTTGAAGTGTGCTATATATATATATAGACACATCTATGGAACATCTTGTAAGGGATCCTTAAAGAGGTGTCTTAAAAAATCTAGCTACAAACAAAGAACTTTTAAGACTCTAATAGAGAATGATGTCCGAAAAAATTTAGTATCTAACTACCTCTTCACAATGTATGCAATCCATGATACCATGAAGTCCCTATCACTCACAAATAGTAGACTTGCATTCTTAATAAATGCTTCAGTAAGATGATACATGCCATTTCACCCCAAGTCTTGTTAAGCACAACGCTAGGAGGCCATGCCTTACATACTTTATAGAATTCTTATGATGTGAAAGTTACCTTAACACTTAAAATTCTTTATTTTGTCTTACACATTTTTGTTTTGACCTTGTACGAAAACTTGAGGTAAGCTCACAAAATGTGAATGTGTAATCAATTACATTAAAAGAAGATTTAATAACTCACTATGGCAGGATGAATATCAAAAAGGAACTTAATGTTGATGATTACCCCAAGCAGATAGTAAATTTATAACCTGCAACTTCAATTTGTGTTTAAAAGTTGTCATGAACAAAAGATGGTGCTAAAAGCTTGTTAATCTCAAGGAATAAGAACCAAACTTCTACCATTCAGTGAGGGATCTAAGCTGCGCTTTAAAGATCCCAGAGTAGCATATCTTGTAAGTAGCTTTGTAAATATAAAAGTCTAATTTTCACAATACTTTCTTTTAGCTTTCAATCAAGAAAATACAAATCATGAACATTAGGACTGAATGAACCTCATGATCATTCATAACCAGACTTGTTATACCACACTTCCGTTATGTTTTTCCATGTTTTCTAACCCAAGTTTAGTTTTGGATGACAATTTACCTACAAGACCATGAACTATGCATTTTTGTAGGTTTCCAGATCTTATGTTTATTTTATCATTATAAGAAGTGCATTTTATCGTGGACAGGTTCTCACATGTTGGCTGTGCAATGAGTATCAAAAGATTATCCTTCAATATGGCTCTTCAGAAGCTTTGGATAACTATCTCCTATAGACTTCTTCATAGTTTTTTGCTTCATTGCAGAATTTTTTTAGCATTCACATCTTTTAAACTCCTGAGTGTTTGAGTCATTGCTAGCTCAAATATAACATTCACTGCAATCTGGAGTGCATGCAGCAACTAAAAGCTCAAAAGATTGTCATATACCAAGATACAAAATCACTATGATGGGACTTCATTTCTTGATTGATTCAACCCTCACAGCCTTGCATGATTCAGTCCTCACAGCAGCACTATGCCACACCTGCTTAGTATCCCTGTATTTAAAAACCTGGCGAAATAGACCTTTAGAACTCAATTAAAAAATCACGTTAGCTCTATTCTTTTTTGCCATTATATAGTTGTCCTATAACTTGATGCATTTCAGCACTATTTAAAAATCTGTGCTAAAAAACTTCAATGGTTCTCCACAACTTTCAGAAACACAAAGGACCAAATAAGTAGTTCCTTGAAACTAATAGGATGGTACAACAATAGAAATGAAAGCCCCTTTACACTGCCCTTGGGTGCCAGGGATGATTCAAGCCACGCAAGGAGAAGTTCAACCACTTACAAACAAAGTTTCATCTTCACATGTGCATAATGGTGCAGCAAACAACATGATAACTTCGCAGTGTTAAAGCTATGAATTACCTTAAATCACCCTACATAGCACAACTCCAAAAATAGTCAGCAAAGATGGTGAGTACTCGAAGCAGATTTCAAAAGTATACTGCAATTTGTCATTCTATGAACAGCTGTTAGTTCCTTGATGTTGTAAAGGATGTAGATTGAATAGAAAAAGCATTACAAAATGCTTGGAGATCGTCTCTTCTCTGCAATAAGCTAATTCCCAAGCACCAAACACCTTAAGGATTGCAGAGCCCGTAAAAGGCACTGATATCAGAAAGTACTTGCAGTACAACATTTCACACACTCCATTGAGTTCATCTTTTGTCATTAAGCACCTTCAGGATCCAATTGAAATGAGAATACAGAGCTAGAGTCAAAAGCCTTTGATAAGAAAAAATTTCAAGATCTCAAACAAGAGGTATATTAAAATACCACTGTATCAGTCTGAACCAGTTTTACTGCAATGCAAGTGTTACGGACAATAGTACGTAGAAATACAAATACAATATGTTACAACTATACAGTTAATGCATTCTAGCTCCAATTTGAATTTTAGCACTACAGGTTGTAACCAGCTCCTTATGTGTCAGAAACATCGAAGCCTTTCAGAACATCTCCTTTCGAGCTCTTTCACTTTGTGCCAGTGCTCAATAGTCAACTTTTGTTCCCCAAAGCTCACTGACATAAGGCGTGCCATAGACAACCACCTGCGCAGGTATACAGTTAGCAGCTCTCTCTCTCTCTCTCTCTCTCTCTCTCTCTCTCTCTCTCTCTCTGCGCAATAACGAAAGCTTGTGCTAAGTACCTGTGGAAGGTGTCAGTGTTGATACTTCGATCTTCTTGGCGAGCTGCAACAAGATCATCCTCCAGTATCTGAACATGGAACAGACTATAAATATACACTTATTGGATGCAAATGCTCTCTAAAACAGCCTTTATTACATAAAATCATCATGAAAGAAGAGTTGAAGTTCTACCTTCTGCAATGACGGCTCTATAATATGTTCTAATTCTCTCACAAAAGTCAAATAGGAGCGACATTTGTTTAGCTCTGATTCATCATGTGTGAGCTTTGATTGGTTTCCTGTGCATCTAAGAGGAACAATTATATCTGCTGGAAAAAGCTTGGATTTCGCATGAGAAAGTATGAGTACAGGCACATCGATTGGCATCTCCATTTTGTGAAACTCAAAGTCATACTCCACCTGAATAGACAAAACAATTTATGAGTCTTGACAAAATGGACTCGTCATATCCACTGCCCTTGTTTGTATCTTTAACCTAGGCATGCATACAACTGGCAATCAGTTTGAATTACACATGCTTTAAAGCTCAAGGAGTTCTAAGGTTTTGCCTGTATACAAATAGTCCACATTCACACAAAAGTCCGCTCGCAGCATGCTAAATGAGGTCCAAATCTCACAACCTTTGGATTGATTGAGATGATTCAAGTCCAAAACAGCGAGTTATGATTTTCCACATTTTCATAGAGCCTAGGAAAAGAGCAGTCATTCAAATAAGATTTAAGAGGACTTAATTACTCAAGCACAAAACGTCTTCAGACAAACTGGGGACAAGGTAATTTGACATCGTAGTTGCCTGTTCCAGAACAGAAAGCGTTCTGGTACAACACCGTCCCAGAACGATGTTCTGGAATTCGTTCCATTCCAGAACAAGCCTTGGAAAAAAAATTACTACATTTCCTATTTTTAATTTATTTTTATTATCAGAATTTGAGGCCAAAAGTACATGAGGCTCCATCAATACAAAATGCGTTGTTGGACATGTATATGCTTTGCTCTTCATATTAAAGAGAAACAACAATGGCATTTGGGCACTGAACTGGGAGATCTAAACAAATTGCAGTCAGCATCTTTGCCCTGAAAATTGGGTCTCATTGCTTACACAGCAAAAGAGCTTTTTTTAACACTAATCAAACCATCAAAAAATGTTTACTGTTTGAATGTATCTCAATTGGCATGCATATCCTTCCAACAAACCAGAACAAAGCAATAGCTGATCAGCATAGTGCTCATTGTTTCAGATTTCAGATCAGGGCTGCTGGATCCATGAGGCCAAACGTAAATCCTCCAACTATACAAAAAGTCTCATAGAAGTTGGCTCATTTGTTTTTAGTACGTGCTACTTTTTAGATATTTTTTTAGGGTATTTTTTGAATTAACACATTCCGGACCAGTAAGTTCCAAAATGCACAGTGTGTTCTGACCCATTTTGGTTGGAACTGATCTCTGAAAGATTGGGCAGAGCCTATATATGATGCTATCCTGATTTAAAATGTACATTGAGTATAAAAGGATGTGAGCCTTACAGAGGGAATCTACCATATTTATTTGCTGGGACTTTCATTATTTTCAAAAAATGAGCTAATTAATTTACAGTCAAGCATATCTGGACCTTTTGCCATTCCATAAGGTTCTTCAAGCTCTGAACATTTTGTACTCCTGTCGCATTTAGCTGTCCTGTTGTCAAGGCAGTCTCGTCCAGAATCAAATGTGTGCCTTCTGCCAACTGCAACACACCTGTAATCAACCTGTACGATTTTCCAATTTATGCTGATATTAGCTTAATTTGGAGAAGTTACTAGCAGCAAAAGGACAACAAAATATGATACTATTGAGCTCCAAAAATAAAAACTTGCTAGTGCATATTAACAAAGCTAAGAAACAAACAGAGAACTGTCAATAAATACCAAGTATGCATAAAGGTGTCAAGGTGAGATCTAACCATTTCATTAGGCATGGTCATCTAACCTAGGTAGGAGATTGATTCAAATTTTCTAAGGATAATTTCAGTTGGCCAATTCATGCCATCAAGTCTCGTCAAAATCATCCAGACCAAAGAGTAATAATACCTGTTGGATTGGTAATCTTTTTTTGGAGAGAACAGTGCTCTATTTAAACTCTCCAAATAAAGTGGCATGAAATGTGAACAAGGAAGCAGAGCCGCAATTGATTCTGCCAGATTTTGAGCAAAACATCTTTCCTCTGCATTGCATCCTGTGAAATTCAGAGAAAGCTTCCCAACTGCAATCGGGTCCACACGCGCATGCACCTAATGCAACAAAAAACATGTTAACAATCTCGGGTTGCAATAATCAGGAATGATGAATACATCCAAACAATGAGTTTTCTAGGTAAGTGTAAGAAAATGTTTATACACAATGTAAGCTTCAAATATTTAAAGCAGTTCCATCTCATGCTAACCAGTCACAACGTAGTTTCAGAAGCAATTACCTTCGACAGCAAATGTATGAGCAAATACTCTGCAGCCAGACAATCTCCACCCAGCACACTGGTAAGTCTTTGTAATAAGGACTGTCTTGCTTGCTTTACCACTGATGGTGTTTGCTACAATAAGGAGAACAAGAACCTTCATAAGTATTCTAGAGCAGCATGGAATCAACAAAGACCGCCCAAACATTTCTTCAAAGCAAATGCTGTATCAACCTTGCAAATGTGATAAAAATATTATACAATAAAGGCTTACTCTGAAAATCGTGAAGTTCTCTTCCAGGCAAGGAAGAGTTGAGAGAAAATTATGACTGGAAAGTTTTCTCAGAAGGATGCATTGCAGTCGTGGTACCTGCAAAAGAAATCACTTATCATACTCAGAAGGAAAGAAGAGATGCACAAAACATAGAGAACTTCACATTAAAAGGAAGATACAAAACTAGTGTAGGACCTTGCTTGCAGGCATAAGAATTGATAAGTCTTCATGGAGTAACGTTGTTGTAACGTTAGAAAGCTCATGCTCAGTTTGAGGAGCTGATGATAGCTCTGGATCAAACGTAAGAATTCCAATGAACTCCACCACATCATTCAACTTGATACCAGCATCTGCTCCATCATACACCTGCAACACTCCAGTAATGTCATGATTGTTGCTCCTTAGAAAGAGGCTTACCCTCTGCAAAAATTCATTGTTAATGAGCAGCACAGTTTTACATAAGAATCAAAAGTATATACAATTACCTGTGTCTCTACATCTAACAACAGAATAAAAATCAAATTAACAACTTTAGCAAACTGCTGAACCAAATCAGAAAAATTATTACATCTGTCACATAGTAGATTACAAAGAGTTGCTGCAAAGACTGAATGCTATGAACTTAATCAAAGATCATTGGCAATAAATGAAACATAAGGTAGCAAATGGCATTCCAATGTAGAACACTCAATGAAAACCGTGAACCGCCCATAGCTCAAGAAGATCTCCTTCAAAGATCTCCACTCGAATGCCCAAGCTGAGAGCTCATCAGTCTACTGACTAATGAAGGTCTTAGCTCTACTTATAATAATCCAGAACTAGCGCACATGCCAAAATTACCCGAGATAAGGGAGCACGGAATTCAAATATACCCTCCAAGATTGGTGAGCCCATCATAGGTCAAATAAGAAGCTTCTGCTGCTGAAGTGATAAGTAGGCCCAATCATAATACTTTGGCACCAAAAATAGCTGCAAGTCCCAATGTATGGAAATGTATGTATGGACTACGTCCATAACATTCCATAACCCTTAAGTTGCCCTTGATGTGGGTATAGAAAATATCAAATGACTGGAAAAGATTGACTTGGCTCTCAATGTGGACTATAAAATACAGTTACTACAAATGCTGCAAACTATAAAACTGCAAAAATGCATATGCTAAAGATGTTGATGCCATTGATAACCAGGACTGCATATGGTGAGTGTGTGCCTGCCAGAAAGTATCCAAGTTGAACCAAAAACCAGGATATGAAATGACTGTTGAAGTATGACATGACAGTTTTCACACTATACAGATAAAGTAAGAAATCCATAGAAAAGGAGCACAAGGAATGTCACAGACATTGTGTGTGGTCGCTGCTCATATGTACAATGTCAATACATTGAACCAAAAGTATGACATAAATGCATCAATATGAACATCAAGGCTCAAGCAGCCCACGAGCACCAAGAATGTCCCATATCATCAACAAGACTGGACTGCAATCCAGACCACTTGGATAGACAGGAATGCTAGATAGCATCAATAGGATCTACAAATATAACAAGTACCTTTGCGAGGACTACATGTACACCAAGTTAACCTACTAGTCCAACTATACAAGAGGAATGCCACTTGGCCCCTTTGAGAGAGTAGGAGGGCCAAAGGACAATGCAAATACCAGCAAGGAAATCCCAAAGATACCACCATCCTGCCACTTGGACCCTTTGGGAGAGAGAGGGCTAGAGGATGATGCACATATGAACAAGGATATCCCAAGTTACACATGCAAAACAGTGCAAGTAAGAACTGGTGCGACAGTGTCCAATGCTAAGCACTTGATTCACACAAGCCATCAATACATGGCCAATGTTGTGCACCAGCATGAAAAATGCTATTGTGTGCAAACCACAATCTTATATAGATGGAACAAGGAACAAAGTACAATGCCAACCAGTGTTGCCAAAGAAAGGTATCAACAAAATGTTTCTACATATAACAATAACCCAAGTCAACCCACCAGACCAAGGGTGCCAAATATATGCATAAATAGATAGCACTATGCTTGCAAGCAAACCTAAAGCCAATCTGATAGACCAAGCTTGCCATTCAAATAGTATATTGTAAAGCACAAGAGATACATAGGAACACCAACCAAATAGATCTCAAGCTCCAATGCAATGGAACATGTTCTGGGGGGATTGCATTCCTGGACACTATCCGGAATGCTTGTAAAATTGAAAAAAAAAAATTGGGTTTGGCTGCGACCTCCTGGAGGAGAAAAACTGTTTCATTTTTTTTTATGCAGTAACTTAGGAATTCTTGACTAAAGCTCAATCTTATCTCCTCGAGCACCCTTAACCCTGACTCATCCTAAAGCCACCACATGGCACATACCACTTTGGCAAGTACCTAAGACACGAGTATGCCTGCAGAAGTTGCTAAAACCGTATGTCACTCATGTATTCGACCAATGCCCCAATCAACATATGACATGTCCTTTGACTGGTCAACTCCTATGCTTTAGGAAATTAGTCCAACAACCTCTAATTAAGACCCAATACCCTTGTGCTACTTACAAGCAATAAATAGGTGTCCAATGACAAAAATTGACGATGAAAGCGATATTGAAAAGTGCAAATATCAACACTGTACCTCTGTGAGAAACATCGGTACTCAAACACTTGTACTAGATAGAATCAGCAATGAGTTAAGTTGTGTTGCTACAAATTGGTAATAGCTGCTACAAGAACTAACAAGTGTCAAGCAAAAGTAGGACTGGGAAGTGAGGCTTGTAAGCACTAATGAGAAACTGCTATCAAAAGGAACTGTGAAAGAATGACACTTGCAATGATAAAAAATGGAAACTAAACAAATGTAAAGCAAATTGAAGCAACAATCTCCCTCACATCTAGAGATCAGATTGACAAAACTACAAAGCACAAGAGAAGCAATTCACAATAGAAAGATGAATGAACCAAAGCATTTCATAAAATGACAAAAAATTGTGAAAGTGACAAACTAACTAGTAACAAAATCTAGTAGAATGACCAAAAAGGTGGATTGGTGGTATCTTGAACTACACTAATCAAATTTGCAAATTGTTATGTGCACTAGAGGCGTCTTGCTATACAAAACACAATGATCTAGAAATTGCCTAAAAGACCAGTTCACAACACAATATAAGCATGTGAGACATTATGCCATCAAATGTGGACAAAATAGGCCATCATCACAAACAGTATTGATTGTCAAATGACAATAGAGAAAACAACTCAGGGGTACTAAAAATCATTATGTTACGATACCTCATTGTATAATTATTTTGTAGTGGATGTAACATTTTGCTAACTGCCTTGTTAACACTGGATTAACAAAACAGCACTTAGCATGAAACTGAGATTCATGTCAAGCTGTCATCAGAAGTGCTTACTAAGTTGCTGGATACAGAGCATAAAACTGCTATGACACAACACCTGAGTACTAAAACAGGCCAGACTCATCAGAAATACCCACGCAAAATGTACAAACAAAACAGTATTCTCCAAGTATCAAGGTAGTATGATCCTTTCGTATTGACCTCTCGGAACTTCTCATTGCAGAAAAGAGATTATGCAGACATGAACCTGTAGACAGTTACGAAGAAGCCTAATGCAGAAAAAATCGTTAGTGCATGAACCTTTAATGCAAAACATACTTCTGAAAAGTCAAAATATCCTGTAGGGATATTGTAAGAAGAAAACTTTCTCAGCCTACCAATTATCAAGATTATATGAAACTTCAAGTTTAAAAGTGGGATACTTTATCGAATAATTCTCAGATTCATGTATAGAATCAAGACAGTTGAAAATAAACCTTCACAAGGCATGGCCGCAAAACGGCTTCCCCCAAAGGCATATTGAAGTCGAAGCTCTGATACGCATCGGTTATGTTGCAAGATGTTGCAGATGTAGTGCTGCCCCGCTGCAGTCAGCATGATAGTCAAAAACAAAGTAAGAAGAACGATCAAATTTCCAAGTACAACCATAGTTTTTCACTCACCTAACTCCTGGCCCTCTATCGGTTTTCTCCTTAAAACGGTCAGACTTTGACCTTCATAAGGTTTGCTTGAACCAGAGATTCAAATTCAAGTACCGGCAACAGAATAGGTCTGAAAATGAACAGTAATGAGCAAAGAACCTCTTTCAAAGGCGTCAGAGAGTTACCATTCTCTTGCCCTCATTGAAGTTCTCTTTGAATGTATCGTCTTCATCCATGTCCTGTGGACCCAGATGATATCGAGCGTAATGAGTCACTTAGAGATCAGATCCAAAACACAGTCGACGATAAATAAACCGATTACTTATCAAGCAACAAACAGGAGATGCCTAAGAATTTGATTTACTAATTATGTGGACCCAAACTTCAAAGACGACCCAAACAACCAGCAAAATCTATTGTCAAGGATGCTTCAGATGACCAGCCATGGACATTTAGTTCCAGAGAAAAATAGAACAGAACAGAATTTAAGAATTGGGAGTTCAGACCCTCAGATGGAGTTGCAATCCAAAACAGCAAGGTCCCTAAAAGTTTTAGTTGTGACAAGACAGAAGGAAATTTAAAAAATGAAGCATCCTATGGAAAAGCATATACCATCCTATTCGATAGCTATGGAAGGTAATGAGACAACTAAGCATCTCACAATATCATGTGAGTGTTTGGAGAATTCAAAAGCACTGACTAGTGTGCTTTCAGGTTCAGATTATCTTTGACCAACATATAGTTTGGACATCCAAAACTTTGATCACCAATGCATTCTAATATCATATAGCACAAATAAACTTTGTTCTGATAGAATAGCAGAAATCTTGAACAAATAACTTTAGGTATGATTCTTTACTAAAATCTAGAATATCATTGGTTAAACAATTATTAAATTCAACTTAATTTCTTTCATAGGTTTACAGTTAGATGTCCAAGAGCTGGAGAGTTTGCCTGTTTGTTTTTCAAAACTACACAAGAAACCAGATATGCTGACAACAAGGCAGTATGCTCTGACACCTTTGTTATTTATCTCACCTGTCATGGTCTATATAGTTCACCCAGCACATGTATTTCTGTGTAGCCATTTTTGGTACTTGATCTTCGTCACATTATTCTGGCTACATTCGAGATCATCTGTATGTTTGATATTGTTCTCAAATTGCCATATTGCCATTTTGGCATTAACTATTGTATTTGACACTACCTATATCTTGCATCAGCTATTGTGTTTATTAACCAGCAATCATAAGTTCCACCACTATGGCTTACTAATGACAATATTGGGCTCTATGTTTGGTTGGGACTCCAACTACACACTCTTCGTCCTGTTATATATTACAGCTACTATGTGGCTTCCTTGGTTACAGCAAAATTTGATTGTGCACATGCAGCAATATCCTCCTATAGTATATCGTCGCTGTTCTAGGCTACGTGACTTGATATTTCTTTGGATGTGGCATTCGTCTACATAACTAATGTTGGGATGTTCTAATGATTTTGATTTCATCTGGCTATGTTGCTTCTTCCATTCCGTATGTGATGCCTTAATACTGAGATCTCAACATAACTTTTAAGTGAATGCTCATGAAAAGATTTCAATGTGTGTAGGCATGAGCTACTGGATTTTGGTTGTCCAGGAGCGCTACTCCGAGAAGGACAGTTTTAGCCTGTCTCCAAGTGGGACAACTATGGAATTGATGTTCTGAGGCTACAGAAGCTTGTCATCTGCATATTGTCACAAGATTGCACAGCAAGCGCATGCGAGAGGAACTGGAGTCTAATCTCTCTTATTCATACGGAATGGACTCTCCACTGCACAATTAGACAGGTTGGTGTATGTGGCTCTTGAAAATGCTAAGAGAGACAAGGGAGCCTATCTTGGTAAATTGTAATCTCTTTCTCAAGCCTATAAGCTAATAGATTTGAATGGTCAATGATGAGCCCTCAGCCATATGGCATAGAATAATGTTATTATACATGTACAACGTGTTGTGGCCCCACCTCCTAAATGGCAGTGCGAATATGTGTGACCATGTAATCGCCAGTCACTGCCACCCCATAGGTATTGATGGATCTCAAAAACATTGTCCCCATGCAAGAAGACACCAAGATATTCAATATGTGGCACTTCCTTGCATCGCTCCAACCATTAGATATGATGGTGCAGCCATACCTAATTCGCAGGAAACAACATCGTAGCAAATTGCAATGATCAATGATCAATTATCAATCATGATTCCACTTTCTTTATCCTTAAGACTTGGAAATTAAACATGAATATGACATACCACATAAGAGATGTCATAGCAATTTGCAAAGTTGAAGTTCAAAGTTCAAACCCTATAACCTAAATCCGAAATGGCAAAATCCGAACTTCAAAGTTAAAACTTAACTTGAAACTTCAAACTTGAAAGGGCAAATTGAAATGTTGAAAACTTAAAACTTGAACGGGCTAAGCGTATTAGAATGCATACTAGGCTCATGCCCTCCTAAGGGGCTCTAGCTACTAGTCAAATGAAGCCCGCTCAGCAACAAGTGCCCTCATCCTAAGATGCTCAAAAGACAGCCTCGGCCACACCTACTCGATAGCACTCATTGTAGTCATCATCTTCCTCCATGCCGAACTCCTAGCTAGATGATATGGCAGGTCACAGGTGCAGAACAACTGTGACACTACAATCTCCGCTTCCGCCATGGCAAAAGTTGGACACATAGTAGTCCCTACCTTGAAGCTGTGTATTGTGGGCCCATCTACCTCTCCCTCTCAATGGTGGATGATGTGACATGGTGGGTGAAGGTGGTGTCGAGGAACCGATACCAGAAGGCGGGCCAAGCCGACTACTAGGCCCTGCCTCATTGAACTCGATCTGCCAAAGAAAAAAAAAATTCAATTTAAGTACCTGGTGAATTGAAGTGACTAGTCTACGATTTAAAAAGCACATTCTTCAAGTGAGTCACAACCTAGTACGTATGCATGGGAAAATTGGCAATCAGTCAGTAAGAGTAATGGTGGACAATGGGGCAACCCATAACTTCATCAATTACACCCTAGTCAAGAAGCTACAACTCGCATAAACACCTAGTCAACATAGGTATATAGTTTCATTGGCTAAGGGTCAAGATCAAGGTTACAAGCTGATTTGGATCGACCGATTCGAATTGGGCCGATTCGACTGGTTTAAACCGATTCAAACCGGCCAAGCTGGTTTTAATTGGGAAACTATTCGAAGCGGAAAAAAATTCCAAAACGTTTTTCTGGGTTTTTTTGGGTTTTTTTTTTCCGGTTCGATCTAGATTTCGGTTTGAACCAGCTTTGAATGGTTCGAACGATTCGAACCGTGGTTCGAGGTTCAAAACTCGATTCGTGCAACTATGGTCAAGATAAGCATGTGTGGAAAACCATGGTCAATAATTTAGGTCTAGAGATTCAGAAAACAGTATTCCATTCAGGATGAGTATCTACTTTACAGAAACAAAATGTGTTCCCGACTTGGAGGATTTTAGGCGCCAAATATTGTATGAATGTCATGACAGCCCTAGTGCGGGACACCCAAGAACTCAGAAGACCTATGAGCTTCCTTGTAGGCAATTCTTCTAGCCCAATATGAAAAAGGACGTCCAACAATATGTAACCAGTTGCCAGAAGTGTCAGATCAATAAAGCGGAGCGTCTAAAGGCAGGAGGGTTGTTACAAGCATTAGAGATACCAACTGGTAATTTGTAAATGGGAAAGTATTTCCATGGATTTTATAGTAGGCCTGCCCAAGACCCAAAAGGGTCATGATGCTATATAGGTCACAGTTGACCATTTGACCAAAATGGCTCACTTTATTCCAACCAAAACAACCGTCAGAGCTCTAGAGTTAGCAAAGTTGTTTATAGACGGGCTATTTATATTATACGGTCTCCCTTCCGACATAGTCAACGACCGGGACAATAAGTTTGATGGAGGTTTTTGGAGGGCAGTATTCCATCATCTCCATACCAAACTGAATATGAGTACTACAGACCATCCACAGACAGGACGGTCAAACAAAAAGAGTAAATGAGGTGCTGGAGGATATGCTTCGTGCATACATCAACAAAAAGCAAACTAATTGGGAGGAATATCTTCTGATATTAGAGTTTGCTTCAACAATACCAAACACTCAGCTACGAGATACGACCATTTATGTTGATGTACGGTTTTCAGCCACGCTCACCCACAGCAGTAGGGCTCAAACAAGAAAAACTTGAAATAGCAAAAAACTTTTTGGAAGACCTAAACTAGATGGTAGAAGATGCTAGCATAGCATTAAAGCAAGCCCAAGATCGAGCTAAGCAGTATGCAGATCCGCATAGAAGGGATGTTCAGTTCTCCCCTTGTGAGAAAGTCTTTCTTCGAGTCCCAATTGACTCTAGAACCCTCAAAACAGGAGTGTGTGCTAAGTTGTCTCCTAGGTATTGTGGTTTGTTTACCATTACCAGAAGAATAGGCAAAGTTTCCTATGAGCTAGAACTCCCAACCAGTACTAAAGTCCATCCAGTATTCCATGTTAGTCAGTTACGAAGGGCTTCAACTAGATCAAAAATCTAGTCAAGGACAGTGTTCTAGTTCCCCCCGTGGATTCTCAGCAACTTCCACATTAGCCAAACAATATCCTCAGTTCTAGTACCCTATATCAAGAATATTTAATCAAGTGGAGGAAAAAGGCAGCATACTTCGACAGTTGTATCCAATCTTTGTCTTAGAGGACCAAGACAACTCTTAAGGGGGAGGGAGTACTACAAGACTGTAACAGTGCCAACCCAACAGTACTTCTAGGTGTAACTAACCACCAGAGAGCAAAGGACAGTGTGGGTCAGAGGCATGCATGCATACCATGCAGTTTGTATGAGGGTCAGTAATGCAAGTACAGACACATGCAGACACATGCATGATAGTAGGGGGCCATGCAGTCCTTCAGTGCTGGACTGGGACCCCACATGCCATGTATGCAACGTGAACGGTGGGTGTCAACAGCAACTACCACCTACCACATCCATGCAAACTTACACTGGGCTAGGAGCTGCATTCTATAAGAGAGTGCATTGGCTGGGTGGATCAGACTAGCTTTGCCTTCGACGTGGTTATGTTGTTCCTTAACAGGAGGGATGAGAGTTTGAGTGGCGATGATGAGGGTCTAGAGCTAGAGCCCACAACTACATCACAGATGACTAGGAGGAGGCTACGTTAGACATTACCAATGTTTCATGGGTCCGTTTCGTACGTCGTTTCGAAACGCGTTTAAAACGGGAGGTTTAGGTTTGAAACGGGAGACTTTTTTTAGGCTTTTTTTTTTAAATGTGTTTTGATAGGTTTTTTGGGGTTTAGACATGTCATAGAAAGACTACTACCAAGTAGATACATCCAATTTCATGAGAATGCAGTTTCAAGAGGAGAAACTGTGTATGGTCGCTTTCCTCAATAAAAAAAATTACATGTTTCGAACATAAGAAATGTGCTTCAAAACGGGCCCATTTCGAACGGGGCGTTTCAAACGCATTTCTTTGTTCGAAATCCGAAACGCGTTTCGATGAAACATTGGCCACATTACTAATTAGCCTTTGGCTATCAGGATTTAGCTTTACTTCCTCATTGCTCAGGCTTTACTGCTTACGAATTAGGATTTTACGTTTATGTTGTTTATGCGGTGCAGACTAGTAGATACTAGATATTGTAAGTTGTAAGTCGTAACACTTTCTGATTTGTTGTTGATGTTTATGGAATTATGGATTTTGGAAGTTGGCACTATATGTGCCATCATTCATGTATGTAGTATGATTTCAAATTTGTCACTTGAGTTTAATTTTGGTAACATTACTGTTCCTGAATATTGACTATAGTCTTTAAAATTTAAATGATCTAGATTCTATGGACATGTCGTCGCATGTGGCATTATCAACTTTTAAGTTTGAACTTTGAAATGTTACTGCAAGTTATCAAATTTCGATGTTAGTAGTTACATGAGATTTGAGCATTGAGTCTTGAGTCTGAACATCAATGTATGTACTATGTACAATGTACATTGTATTATCATTTATGACATATGTAGATAGCAGTACCTGTGGCATGTAATGATGTACATTGTATGTGCTATCTAGCACTTGTTTATGCCATAATAGATTATAGAAGGCTAGAAATAAAATCCAAAAAAAAGAACTCACGACTAGCTCCAAGAAAAAACGTGAGTTTATAAGTCTCGGCAACTGGATTGTTTTTGCACATTTACATAAAAGCTATTCTGGATGTGTAGATCTTGCAAAAGTATGAACATACGCAAGTTCCAATCGTCAAAGAGGATGTTTCACGGAATCTTTTTTCGCCGTGAGGAGCTACACCACTCATGTACATGGATACATCTGTCTTAGAATCAGGAGGAAGAGCTTGTTTTACCCAAGTATTTTCTCCCGGAACCTGTGAGCCAAAAAAAATATACGTTGTTCAGCAACTATCATCTTAAAATCCCTCAGAAGACAGTCAAGGCCAAAGGTGAACAAAGAACCTAGAAAAAAATTTAGAGATGAATGACGACCATATGATATTTGAGCCTTTCAAATTTACACAACAACACTAATTCAGCTTTGTATGACAAATGATACAGAGAGCAAACATCAGCTCAAGTCACAGACATACAGGGACACAATAAAGTATACGCCGGTCCCAGATCTGCTTGTCATTCTCTAGTTCAACTGGCACACTTGCCACATCTGTGTACTTGGTTGTCAACCACTTTGCACCATCCTGCCATATGTGGTGACAACACTACTAGAATCATAACCAAATAAGAAACCAGATCCAGCTAAAACTAATTAACTCTTTCAAGAAGATCTCATCAATTTGCTATTTGGTTGTACTTCCTGCCTCGGGAAAACAGGGGTACAGAAGCTATACATCTTCAGCTTACAATTTTTTTCCAAATATTTAGCATGTTCCCAGCAACTATACAGCCAAAACTTCGTAACAAATTGACCAAAGATATGTGCACAGGACGTTATCTATATATAGCAGGCACAAAAAACTGAGAAGACAAATCCCTGGAACCAAATTTTTGGAAGATTTCAAATCATATTATTTGATGCAAACATGTAAACATGAAGGCATCTGGACATGAAAATGATGTGCAGCACAGAACAAAATTGTGACTTCCGACAAAAAAGTCAGCAAATTATTCTAATGTACTGTATATGCATTTCAAATGTTAGATGCAAACGCAGGTCCAAAAGGAACAGAAACTGCTTGCAAAATAACTGAATCTGAGGAGGTGAGGACTCTTTCAAGAAAAAAAATTCTGTGGTCGAAAGTTGGGCTCAAAGTGAACATTCATCAATACCATCTAAGGAAGATTACAAATTGCAATCAGAATTACCTTATAAGCACCAATGTAGTACTCCACATCAAACATGTCTTGTACCTGAAGTATCATTCGCAAGTAACATTCTAAAATGAGCTTGAAGCACAAAACTTGGACTCAGCTGCTAAGAGATCCACTATAACTGACAATAGATTACCATCAAAGTTAAGCATCTGGTAAATGGGACTATAGAATATCGACAATGAACAGATCGCTGAAACACTAGCTTCTGAGTTCTTTCGAGTGGTAGAACTTTCACTCGTACAGTTTCAGACTTCAGAAGGATTACCATCCCACGGAATCGAACCAATGAGTTTGACGAGAGTAAGCTGATGTCCATGGAGCCAATATCAGGAACCTGCATTGATGCACATTAGGGTTGAGCTGTACACTTCTTGAGACTATTTAGGAAGACAATAGAACAAAATTTCAAAGAGACAGAAAAACACAGTTCAGAGGCCCAGAAACCAAGCCCATTAGTTTGCTACGGGGAAAGTGATCGAAGATATCTAAAATAAGCTGTTGCTCCTGCACCAGACAAAAAAATCGTTACGAGCAGGTGCGCAAGTCTGAAAATGTCTTTGCAACTAAGTGTAAATTAGTGGGTCTTCTTGATTGGCAAGCAGCTAGTAATTGTCAATGGTGGCAGAAACTTTGCACAAAATTATAAGTAAATCTGAATACTTCACAATAGAGATTTGATTGCAGTGCCAATGTAACAAAGACTTGTCATTTCCAATTTACCCAGAAGAAGCAAAAAGAATGCCAAAGCAAAAGGTAGGAAATAGGCTGATCAAAAGCAAGAAATTGTTTGAGCAAAATGCCTTAAGGGAGGATGAAACTCTAGTAGATGTTTTAGGCAGCATGTCTATCTCTTCCACAAAGTCCTACAAAAGCTGCTTGGGATATTTTTCAGTTGAAAACAGACAATTTTTCTCCATCAATATAGTCACCTAGATTCTTGTTAGCATGTAGTTAAAAAGGATCTACGCACAGAATTCCAATCCCAGAGCAAGAACTTCAAAATCACAATACTTAGCAGTATGAGATGACTATCAAGAAAATAACAATCCATTGGGTTGGGTGTAAAAAAAATTGTAGTTCAAAATCGAGAATTGTGGAAGGTGCTTGAAACTTGGTCCACTGACTTTATGCAGACTAAATATATACTAGGAAAGGCTCAATTCCATCATTTAGCTTCATTGAAAGGTTCAAGGTAATCAGTTACCATGCACGACACATATCAGCTCGCTCTCTCTCTCTCTCTCTCTCTCTCTCTCTCTCTCTCTCTCTCTCGCAACATCTCTCTTCTTGTAGCCGTCGGCATTCTCTGCACAATTCTAGCATTTTGTTGCACGTCAAAGAGAACCTCACACTCTCCACATTCGACTTCAAAGAAAGTTGAGATAATTAGTCAAGGTCTTTGATTTTTCTCGAACAACCAACGACTTAATAATGTGTTCCCAAAACAAGTAATCCAAGACCACTAAGATAAAATTGGAAATTATGTACAAGTAGCCTCATGTGTGATATGTACTTAAAAAAAGCCAAGTGTTGTTTGAAGGCCAAGTGAAACAATTACCTTCTGAGTTAAGTATTTGGGGGATAAAGGAATGAGTAAAGAGGATTTGGGGCCACTATTAATAGCCATCATTGTTGGGTGAGTTGGATTTAAGAGTTCTTGTTACTTTTTTCAGCAAGGTTCAATTCCAAAAAAATGATCTCTAGTTCTTAATAACGAATGGATAAACTTTTAAAAAGAATCTCTAAATTATCTTAGATTGTATAATTTTCCCTCAAAATCCCCCAAATGTACTTAGATTTATACCTATTTTGTGAGATTGGAGTATATCCAAATTCACAGATTTAATTTGAGAAGTTAGTGATGTCATAAGATAAAGCTTAGAAAATTTATAAATGCAACAGAAGAAAGTCAAAGAAGTACTTACATCGTTGGGAGAAAAAAGTCTATATTTGTAACTAGATCCCGTAGCTTTCTAGGAGTTAGAACACGTATAAGCCTGAAATTAGGAGGTGAAAGTAAGAGTTCATAAGTTTTTACGAGATGGAACTTATCAATACCCAACCGAAGAGAGGTGAAAGGTGCGAGCACCTACTTAATGAAAGTAAGTTGCACGTTAGAAAACAAAGTCATGTTCAAGTAAATCCTCGATATACTTAAATGAGTTCTGCAAGTGAAGACCCTATTGCATCCCTGGTGGAGCACAACCACCGAAAATGCATTATTGGCACGTTCTTCTTGTCTCTTTAGCAAAATCATCGCATAAAGTTGTACAGCATATTAAGTGTTAGATTTTTCACCAATAAGCACAAGCCCTATCCAAAGTCGTGGTCTTGTATTTGGAATCGTAAAGCTCATCAACCTCTGAAGTTCACTCATCAAAAACAGCTCAGGTGCATTTGATATTTACTTGAACGAGGGAATATCACATTGCAGATATAAAAGCTGCGTGTCCTTAAAGAACATAAACCAGGACGCTACTTGAAGAAATTTAAGACAGCAACTGTGAGCAAACTGGTACACTCTAGAGCTTGAGCAATATGGTCCAAAATCTGCATTGTGTTGAGACTGCCGTTAACTTCAGGTGAAGAAAAAGTAAAAATGGAAAATTATTCAAGCGCATAAAACAAGGCCGACCTGCCAAATGACTCCGTCCTGCAAAAGAAATTTTTGGAACAGATCTTTCACACCCCAGTCGGTCCTGGAAAGCTCTTCCAAGGATGCTCCTTCCGCACAAGCTCTATCAAACATCGTTCTGACAGCACCCAAGGGGTTCGCCAAACAGTCTATTGCCATCCCAACCATTGCTACCGCCGCCTTCACAATGCTCCAGGTCACAACGCTCAAAAGATGACCGCCACCTAGCAACGAAACAAAAAACACTACATCGTTGCCTTCGACATATATATATATATATATCCAGCAAAGCAACAAAGGAAGGAAGGAACAAGGAAGCGTAAAGAAAGCCAAATACTGAAAGATCATACAAGATTTTTCTGAACAAACGATCAGATTGTGGAAATATCTACCTGCGAACTGTAATAGAGTGTCGGGCTTAAGCTTAATCTACCACAAGATCGCGAAATCCTTCAATGTATTACGATCTCGAGGACGAACGAGCGAGCTACAGAATTGGCGCCAAAAATACTAGGCATTGATTGGTCGAGACCTTTTAACTTGGACGAGAGCTTCTTTTTTCTTTTCGTTTTTTAATGCGACATGGGAAATGGGCTCTTCATTCAGCTGTGGAGACTTTTAATTGGGACACACTCATAGCTTGCCCACATGAGGTTTTCTTGAGACATTTCCTCTAAGCAAGAAACTTGTGCCAAATTTGCTCCATGTGGGCAAAAGCTTCAGCTAGGAAGCATTAGTTCCTAGCTGCTTCATGTGGCCAGGTTCTCACTTCCACCACTGAGCCTAGCCCTTGGATTGTAGAGGCATCTCAATTTCCATTGTAGTTGTGGTTAAGAATAGAGTGCTCCCAATAATGGTGAGCCTTGGAACCTTAGCAATTGGACGTCCTTAGACATATAAGAGCCATGACATAGATCGTCCGTAGCAACACCCACACTAATGAAAGTGAGGATGTGGTAAAATGACTTGCAGACATATTGTTAGCTTGTTATGAAACTCCTCACATTCACATTTGTGGGACTATAAATTTAATTCTCTCGTGTTGTTGGAACGAAACTTGTAGCCAATATTAACATTGGCTTAAATTGCATGGTCTAAAGTAGTGCAATAGAAAACTACACTTCTAGCAGCATTGTTTATTGTGTGCAACATGCCAAACATCTTGCTTAGGCATGTTATTGCTTGCTTACTTGACACTTTTGCTACCACAAAGAATAAAAATAATAATAAAAAAAATTGTGTCAACCCGAGCTCCAATGAAGATAGTCCATGGTACCATGTATGTTGTATCAACGACATGTTATGGGAACCAGTGCATTCCACAACTTAGCACTTAGCCTACTCATTCCATTCAACACATCGTTGTGCAAATGCCAACTTCAAAAGATTACTCAACCCAATTGTTTATTGTTGAAATTCAGTGTTTAGGACCCTAAATGGATCTACAAAAGATCCTCAAGAGTGATTGGATTCTTGGTTAATCAATCTATCGCAAAACTAGCACTCGAATCTTGATCTAGATTGGCTATTTCGATCTAATCAAGCAAAAACAATCTAATTCTAATCAAAACACTATAGAACGACCTCACACATGTGAAGTATAGTCTGTAGTACACCTAATATCATAGAATCAACTTTACTAAGTTTAAATTGCATTCACATCAAAAAATCTCAACACAAATGGTGTACAAACTCAAAATTGTCAAGTGCTCCAAAATCATGATCTCTCCCACATTCAATGAATGACTTGCAAGTACAAAGAGGATCCTATCCTTGGCTAGCTGAGTAGGTATAGCACGTGTTCAGGTACCAAAAAATAGTTAGGGTCAATTTGATCTAACCATTAGATATACCATATATGGTAGTTAGATCAACACCAACTTCCTTGATTTTTGGAGGTAGCTCCTAAATTCTAGAAAACCTGACCAAAATTCCTATCTGACTCCTATGATTAAGACTTAACTATCCTAGGCCTATCCTCACAAGTTTGAACATGCTCACACACATGTGGATTGGAAAATGAACAATAAACTACATGTTTATCAAGCTAACATTTGCCAATTTTCACATTTATTACATTTCAAGAGAACCAAAAGTCAACAAAACATCCATTTATAAGGTGATCGATGACAAGGCAAAGTCATTTCATCAAATTTGAAGCCACAAGAGAGCCAATCCAACCAAATTAGCTTAGCAACAAAGTCAAGCTTCCATAAGGGATGACCTTGAGCATGTTGTCATTAAAAGATTTGAAATTGGGCCTCAACTTGCATAAGTCGTGGAGGTGAAACCAAAATGGTGAACCCCAATGAGTCATCTTTGTTAAGCAAAAGAGAGGCACATTCACGATGAAATGGATGGATGTCTTGAGGCCGGTTGGAATGATGAAGAGTTTGAATTCGATCCAGACTCCATGTTGCTCAGGCTTGTCAGGATAAGCTGACTTTGTAGATCTCTTGGATCTGAACTTTTGATTTTTTGAATATAGAGCCTGAGGATCCAATCCTGAGCCTTAGGAGGATGCAGTTCTTTTGATCTCCTCTTGTAGAAGCGTCAAAATTACTCTTAATAGAGTGAGATGCTCCTAGGTTGAAAATGCCATAACCCAATTTTCGTAGGCTTCAGGTAGACTCGATAATAGAGTCATAACAGCATCGAAATCTTCGATGACTAAGCCAGTCGTAGTCATTTGCTCTATAAGGTTTTTGAAAGTGTTGCGAAACACTATCTACGTCAGACATTCTCAGGGTGAATAATTTCTTCCTCAAATGAAGTTTGGAAGTGACATCCTTGATATTGTAGAGGGTTGCTAGGATGTCCCATGCATCCTTAGCAGTCTAAACAACACGTATATGGCTAGTCTGGGTATCTTTGATATTGAGAGTGATCATGGCAAATGCCTTGACATCTCTCATTTGGTGATGATGGCTGCATCACCTTCTGGTTTGAGTTACGTGCCATCAACGATGTCCCACAGTTCTTTGGCTAGTAGTATGATCTTCATCTTGAACTTCTAGAGCCTGGTAGTTATATCACACCAACAGAAAGTTGATATTCATCGGCTATTCCCAAGACCACAAGTCATACCTAGACACTCATAAATTATTCACCAGTAGAGACATCGTTTTTGTGGAAGACAAATTCTTCGACCACAAAGGAAAAGCTCCATCGACTTCCAATTCCAAATTCGACAATTTCGAACTCGGAACTGATCACAAGCTCAACACCGACTCCGACAATGAGTCTAAACCTCGACAAGTCAAACCACATCAGATGATCAAAGTTCAACCCAGAAGATCGAACCGATCCAGACAGCTTTCATTCCGATTTATGGATGATCCAGCCTGCTACTTTGTGTAGGAACCAACCACCATTTCTAAGGCAATGTCGACATCTGATGTTGACTAGTGGAAAGCTGCACTGGACACTGAATTTGATTCTCTTATCGCTTTGGCAGCTCAATAACAGTCCATGTTTGATTCTCGATAAGAGAATCAAACATGAACTGTTATTGAGCTGCCAAAGGATCAAAACTCGATTCCATGCAAATGGATATTCAAAGCAAAGTATGATGTTGAAGGAAGATTAAATCGATACAAGGCCAGGCTTGTCGCCAAAGGCTTCTCCCGGATTCTAGATCTGGATTATTTGGAGACTTCAATCCTATCATCAAGCATACTTCGATTCAACTTCTACTCTCCTATGTAGCTGCAACTGATCTCGAAGTCCATCAAATAGATGTCTAGACTGCCTTTTTCAATGGGACTATCGAAGCGGATCTATATGTCGCAATCAGAGGGATTGTGAAGATGTGTATTTATTAAACAACGAATATACATCCGAATGAAGCAATATATATTCACATAAGAAGACAAGAGCTGGATACATATATAATGAAGGGACCTGCCTATATTTTTCGCGACATACTAAATATCGCATATAAAGGACAAGTCCTCAGCAATGAAGCGACATCTACAACAACCCTTAAATAAAGACACTTACATGAAACGACTCGATTCGAATCGACAATTCTAACTATAGTAATCTAAACTCATGGTTAGATACATCTTTGCGGTATAATCTACATACGTGTCAGATATATATTGGTTAACCTTATTCAGTAAAGCGACACGCCTCTAATTTATAAAGACGTGATTGTTCGCTCTGAAGATGATAAAGAGAAGACACGATTCATTCTTACTCACCAGGAGATATAGTTTATGTATTCGCTGAGAGATAAAAGTTTATGTACTTGTGAGAGATCTTCTGAAGTACTCTAACAATCTTTCTTATATAAACCTATCTCTGGTCAGACAGTTGCATAAGTACATTACAGTCTATGCTGTGTATCCGTAAAAGTGTTCTAACGAACTGTCTTAAAACTAACTTATTCGTTCATTCGAATATTTGTTCGACACTCGAATACTTATTCGATACCCGAATAACGTTTATCATCAGAAGTCTATCTCAATCATCGATAGAAAAGTATGTATACAACTGAATTGATAGTCCCTGTCTGAAGATTTGAGATAAGATATCTGTATTCTGAATATCCGAACATATGTTTGTAACATATTCGAAGATTATACAAGAGATTTAACTCTGAGGAGAACACTAGTTGTTGAGGACTACTGTTTAACTTTTGTTAATCCAAGAATAAGATTAACTTATGATCACTGATGAACGAATACATCGAAATCAATCCGAATTCTTGCCGACACCTTAATCAGATAGACTGGAGTACATTCGTACTACTCTGATAACAATTCTCCTGTAGAACACCAATTCTTCGATTCAAAAGAGAAGACTGATATTCCAATTTTAAACATTCATTTATCCATTAAGTAATATTGGTTACTTAAACCAAATGTCTGTTTGACAACCAGACTAATTCTCCATTTTATATCATACGAATAAGTCAGAACAATATCAACATTATACCATAAAGAAGCTATCCTCTTGGGGATTCGACACTAAATACTACAAAACTACACAAAATACAATTGGTTTTCCACGACATAAGAAACCAAATTTTGGCGCCGTTGTCGGGGATAGCCAAAAACAAACATGTTGATATAAAACTGACAAAATCACCGTCATTAAAAAGTATATGTCAGACAGAGCTTCCCGACTCGAAAGATATTGAAAGATTCGAGAAGATTTTTTCAGAAATTTATCTGGAAGTTCTGATAGAGCTGAAACTTATTCGGATTTGTTAAAACCAGTTGCCAAACTAAAACCGAATATGGAAGGCTCTGCACCTCGACTTTCTTCAATTTTGAAGATCAGATACGATTATTTCAAAGGAGCAACCTCAGATGATGCGGACAGTTATGTTTCGCAGTTCGAATCAATTGCGAACGCGAATAATGAAGGTTCGGAGGCGGACAAACTGAGGATTTTTCCTGGTCTTCTCAGAAAACAAGCACGCATATGGTACAGCCAAGTCGAACCAGGACGAGTGGCTACCTGGTTGCTGCTGAAAGATGCGTTTCTACACCAATTCAGAGAAATTGGTTATTCATCCAGAGTACTCGGCAGACTCAACAACATAGAGAAGAAGAGTCGAGAATCTCTGAGAAGGTATACTCGTAAGGTCAAGAATCTTATTGGAAAACTAACTGGAGTATACCCCGTTGCGATGCAGATTGAATGGTTTCTGTCAGGTTTACCACCGAGTATAAATCGATACTGCAGACAAGGTGATACGACTACCTTAGCAGCAGTCATTGCAAGTGCTGAAAACTATGAGACTTCTAAGCTTGCTCAGAAGAGAAAATCAACTAGACGAAGTCGAAAGTCTAAGCATGTTTTCAGTGGCAGTGAAGAGGATTTGAAGTCTGAATCCAGTTCCAGTTCCTCCAGTTCAGAATCCGAATTACTCGACTCATCCGACTCTGAGACTGATGAGAGAGAACGAAGTAGTAAACAAAAATCCAAACGAAAGGACGATAAAAATTCGGAGATGAAGCCAACAACATCAAAGGTCGAAAAGATTTGGAGGAGAGATCTTGCAGATATTAACAAAAAATTCAACGATCTAAAAGTTCAGATTTCAGAGGTTGCTGACAAGAGACCGAAATCATCTTCTTCCAATTCAGGACTATGGTGTACGAGGTGCGGTGCATCAGGACATTCGAAGGAAGATTGCAGAACAGTGAATATATCTTACGTTGAAGATCCAACACAGGAGGTGCTGTTTATTTTTCAGAATAATGATACACCAACAAATTTTGTTTAAGGCACGACTACACCGTTCCAGCAACCCAAACCCAAATTCGGACCGAAAAGATATAATCCACCCGAATTTGTAACATCAACAACAAAGACTTCGAATTTTCCAAGACCAGTTTCGGGCAATTGTTAGAATTGTGGAGAACCAGGACATTTTTCACCAGACTGTCCGCAACCACGGAAGCCAATTGGGTATGTACCTCTATGTTCGAATTGTAAAGAATCAGGCCACAAATATCCTGATTGTCCCCAACCACAGAGGCCAAGACCTAAATACCAGTATGTAGCGACACCTGCTGCAATGGTAGACTCGAAAGGAAAAGTTTCGGCAGATGCGGTTATACAAAAAATTGATCTTGTGGAAAACCAATCAGCGAGGACAACTGACCAATCTTGGCCAAGTGATATGGAAACAATATTCAAAGTAAATACGAGGAGTTCTTCGAAAGATGACTCGAAAACCAACTCGAAAGGTTCCTCGAAGAAACGCAGAAAATCATCTAAGAAGAAGGGAACGAATAAATCCCTAACAAAAGAAGATATTAAAGATGATCCCGACTATGATCGAAATGCTAAAAATTTGTTTTCAAAAGATATATCTGCAGAAGCGAAAGAAATAATTGAAGAAGAACTACAAAGAGCAGCTACAGAAAGGAAAGTCACATTCGAAGAAGGGAACGAATCAATTCATAAAACCAAACTGTCGGAAGCCATGATTGACAAGCCGATATCGAAGACGAAAGATTACGATATCGTAACTGATATTGGTTCTCTTCGTCCAAATATCACATTCGAACAATTGTTGGCAGACAATACTTACTATCGCAGGCAGTTAAAAGGACTTTCTACTCCAAAGAAGAAGAAAAGAAAAACCTTGCCAGAATTAGGAGTATTATCTACTGATTTGGGAGATCTTGGCGCACCGGAAATTGACATTACTATTGAGGGATGCTTAATCGAACATGTGCCGATTGATTCAGGTTCGAGCGTCAATATTATTACTGAAGAAACTGCTCACGCTCTGGGTTTGACAGATATTCGACCAACCAACCGAAATATCAAGTTGGCAGACTCAACACGACGAAAGCCTGTCGGAGAGCTGGAGAATGTTACTGTGTATATACAAGCCAAGCCTTTTACCATGAATTTTATTGTTATCAAACCAATGGGTTTGCCTTCTTACTCTGTGCTAATCGGAAGGCCGTGGCTGTATCAGTCAAATGCTAGTGTTCATTGGAAGTCTAGGGAATTAAGATTTCAAACTGGCGAGACCAATAATCGTGGAAAACCAGCAGAGGAGATCATTACCTGGAATAAAGATAGATACGAAGGCGAAACTCCTATGACCGACACTAGCTATACTTCGGAAAATTCTTCTTATGCACTAAATATCTTCTCTAATGTTTCAGATGTCGAAGTTAAATTTTTTGAATGCTATGAGAATGATAACGAATCAGATAATGCAGAAGAATGCATCGAAGTTTGCAACACAGAACTAGATGAACTAGTTATTACTGAAGACGAATCAACAGATTCGTACAAATCGGACGACTCGGACGAATCAGACGAAGAAATTGAAAATAAGAATCAGTCTGTCGACACGAACATATCTATGGAGACAGCAATGCGCGAAATTCATGGATATTCAAAGTCTAGTATGACAGAAGGTATGATTTTACTTGATTCAACAGAGCAAATTGAACTTGCACGGGGCAGATGCGTCCATGTTGCAAAGTCCTTGGGAGAAACTGAGTTATCTAAATACACTGAATTGCTTAAAGAGTATCAGGACGTTTTTGCATGGTCGCTTGATGACTTAAAAAGGAATTCCTGCCGAATATGGTGAACATCGAATTGATGTAAAGGAGAACGCTATTCCTGTTCGTCAGAGACAGTATCGACTTAATCCAAAGTACTCTTTAATGGTAAAAGACGAACTCAACAAATATCTAAAAGCAGGAATTATTTATCCTGTCTTAAGTAGCGAATGGGTGTCACCTATTGTGGTAGTACCAAAGAAGAAGACTGGCAAGATTCGTATATGCCAGGACTTTCAAAAACTCAATGCAGCTACATTGAAAGATCATCATCCGTTACCATTCACTGATTCTATTCTGGATCAGGTAGCTGGACAAGAACGATATAGTTTCTGTGATGGTTTTTCAGGCTATAATCAAGTTAGAATGCGAAAGGAGGATAAAGCGAAAACCACATTCACCACCGATTGGGGCACTTATGCCTACAATAGAATGCCCTTTGGTCTCTGTAATGCGCCGACGGCTTTTCAACGAATTATGATGCTGATTTTTGCCGCGTTTTTACGATTTTTTCTCGAAATATTTATTGACGACTTCTGTGTATACAACGATAGCAAATCTCATATCCAGAAACTGAAGCTAACCTTACACAAGTGTCGAGACACTTGTCTGTCACTCCATCCCGAAAAATGTTTCTTCAGAATGAGAGAAGGCATTCTTCTAGGACACAGAATATCCAATCGAGGGATCGAGGTCGACAAAGATAAAGTCGAAGTAATACGGAATTTGCTTATACCAACAAATCTTCGCGAACTTCGAGCCTTTTTGGGACATGTCGGTTATTATCGAAGGTTTATCCAGAATCATGCCTCAATATCTGCAGCACTTACTCACTTATTAAAGAAGGAAGTGGTGTATCTTTGGACAGAAGAACACCAAAAAGCTTTCGAAAATCTTAAACAGAAACTGATCAATGCACCGATCTTAAGACCACCTAATTGGTCAATTATATTTCATTGTTATGTGGATGTGTCAGCATTCGCTATTGGTGTATGTCTAAGCCAGAAGGACGAACGAAGAAAGACTATCCAATATATTATGCTAGTCGACAACTCAGTTCTTCGGAGAAGAATTATTCGGCGACAGAACGAGAAGCACTTGGAATGATATTTACAGTTAAGAAATTTCGACATTATTTGCTGGGGTATGTTTTTATTTTCCATGTGGATCACTATGCTCTGAAATATCTAGTAAACAAACCAGATTTATCAGGACGAATAGCTCGCTGGGTTCTGTTATTACAAGAATTCACTTATACAATTGAACTTCGCCAAGGGAAATACCATACCAATGCGGATTACCTTTCACGAATAAGCACTGGAAAAATTGAAAACCCATTGAATGACGATTTCCCAGATGAAAATTTGTTCGAGTTATCTTCATCGAATTCTTTTTATTCTGATATTATTGATTATCTCAAAGATCAGATATATCCTGATGGATATGACTTGGAGAAGAAAACAGTGTTTCAATACAAAGTTGCACCATATACAATTATCAATAATATCTTGTATAAACTTGGTGCTGATAATCAATTAAGAAGGTGTCTTGAAGCCGAACAAATTTCGAGAGTCATCCAAGCCTTACATTCGGAAGATGCCGGAGGTCACTTTGCCCTCAAAAACACTGTTAAAAAGATATTAAATGCCAAGTATTGGTGGCCTACTATGTTTAAAGATGTCTCTATCTATATTCGATCTTGTGATCCATGCCAAAGGTCTGGTAAACCAACTAAAGCAATGAATTGGCCATTGACACCAATTTTACCGCTCGCACCATTCGAAAAATAGGGGATCGACTTTGTCGGGCCAATCAAACCAGTAACCCGACACACCAAGTGTCGATATATCTTGGTAGCAACGGATTATGCGACAAAGAATGTGGAAGCTGAAGGAACGAAACGAAACGACTCGAAGACTGTCGCAGCTTTTCTTTTCAAATCTATTATTACACGATATGGTTGTCCTTTAGAACTTGTCAGTGATCGAGGAACACACTTTCTGAATGAAACAGTTCGACACCTGACAAATTATTTCCAGATCAAACATAGGAAGACAACACCTTATAATCCGAAAGCTAATGGGTTAACAGAGAGAGCAAATGGCATATTATGTAAGATCCTCAATAAAATTTCTGTTGCACATGCTTCAGATTGGGATCAAAAGTTACCCTCTGTTCTCTGGGCATATAGAAACACTGAAAAGATCACTACTCAACAGACCCCTTATTATCTTACGTACGGAATGCATCCAATCCTGCCTATCGAATTTGAAATACCTACCTTCCGAATACAAGCAGAATGGACAGAGGCAGACTGTACCAACAAACGGTTATTGATTATCGAAGAACTTTCGGAAGCTCGAACACGTTCACTCGAACTTACAAAGAAAATTCAGGAGCAACGAAAGATTAAATATGATTTTACACTTAAGATCTGCGATCTTAAGACCAATGACTTTGCCCTTGTTTATGATAGTCGTCACCAAAAGTTTCCGGGAAAACTTCATATGAAATGGTTGGGACCGTACAAAGTAATCGAAGTATTCGAGAATGGTTCGGTACAACTTGAGTCACTCGAAGGAGAACTCCTACCTACACGTATTAACGGCTCCAGACTCAAGAAATATTTTATTTAACGAATATCATCCGATCATTCATTCGAATATCATCCGATCATTCATTCGAATACCACCCGAACATCCTTCGAATACTATCATCCAAACATCATTCGAGTCTTATTTGCGTATTTATTAATATTTATTTATTTTCATTTTTATTTATCTATTTATATTACTTATTTATCTATTTATTTATTTTTGTTTATTTATTTATTTACTTATCGACTTAATTACTCATTCATTACTCTCTTAAATTCAAACGGTCTTAAGATACTTATCATGTTAACTTTCACCGCTGTCATAAAGATTTCGTTAGATACCGCCTTAAGTATAGGTTTACAGTTGTCAAATCAACTATGCCACGTCACCATCCTCTTCTTCCATCCTTTGTTACCATAAACCCCTTACTTTCTAATTTTTACTCTTACACTTTCAAAATTTCCTTTGTGCTTACTTGCGATCCATTTTCCTCTTCTACGATTGCGATTCTTGCACACAACCATCCGACAAATATGGATACGAGTTCAAGCAGCGCCATATCATGGAAGGTTCACGCCTCTATTCGGCTGGCGTCGATTCAGTCCTTGTTGGACCGTTGCCGGTTGGGTAACATGAAGGTGGACCCCTCTATTGTGCTAACCAACGTCAGTGAAGAATTCGTGAATTCTATCCACGAAGTCACTGATGTTGATTTCAAGGTCAAACTGCGCAACACCGCCTGCTTGATCAACGAAAGAATTTTCTCTACAGCCCTTGGATTACCGACTGATGGAGTCTGTAATTCAACTTCTAAGGATGCTGTGGAGGAAACAAAATATTTCCTAGCAAATTGCTATGTCCCCAGCAAGGGATACAAAATCTCGATGATGAAGGACACTCAGCTGAAGCTGCTTTGTAAGTATGCCAATCAAGTCCTGTTTATCACTGATACTGATGCAACTATTTCAGTACAGAACTTTGGCTACTTACTAGATGCGCTTGAGGAAAATCCCGTCTGTTTCGGCCTGATTGCCTTCAAAGCTTTCTGAGGTGGGTCAAACACAGAAAATTCACAGTAGTCGGAGCTCATATCTCTCGACTTTGTGAATATCTTGGAATTCTAACGGAAGCCGAGCAGAATAGCTTAGTCGGCAGACTGGTTCCGACAACAAAGGTGGATTTCTCAAGCCTTCTGCAGTCAGCTACTCCAAGTATTGCAGCAACAGCCATGGAAATCACAGAGGAAGCAACTCAAAAGGAGCCTAGCACTGGCTCAGAACCAGTAAGATATGAAGCTTCACAAACTGAGCCTATGCAGGACGACAGTGCTGCACAAGCTCATTCGCAGGAGAGTCCGAGCCCACCATCTCTCGAAATTATTACAGAATCGGGGCAGGACAGAAGCAAAGCTGCGGATGAAGACACCACCGAATCAGAAGAAGACCCTAATGCATTTCAGAATCAAGGGTTGGGTGATCTTTCTGAGGGGGCCAGACAAATCATACAAGAAGTTCGAAGGTATGATATGAATATTCAACGAGGAATGATGCAATTATTCAAAACATCAGATGAGATGAAAGAGAAAATCGACGAGTCAAAGACTCGAATCGAAACGCTCGAAGCAGACAACGCAAAGTTGCTTGAGCGAAATCAATCATTGGGTCGACAAGTTCAACAGTTGACCCACGAAAATGATTCTTTGAAAGCGACAAACAAGGCGATTGATACCAAATTTGCAGAAGTGCAGAAATTCTTTCATGCTTTGCAGATGGAGCATGAGAAGGTCAAATCTGCTAATGAAAAGTTGCAGATATCACTTCAAGAATCTGCCCTGAAAAAAATAAAGGCAGAAACTGCCTTACAATTATGCAGCACTTCGGGCACTGCACAAATTGATCCTATGAAGCTGAATACACTTCAGGATCAGATACTCGAAAATTTTCGCATCGATTTTCTGCAACTCCTCGAAGACGACAAAGCTCTACTCGAAGAGGAGTTAGCAGAGCTGAAGGAGTTGTCGGCAATCAGAGGTTGTACCGGGCCAGATGCACATACCGAATATACAAAGGCTCTGGACACAATCGAACAGCTGTCAACCGAACTTAAATCTGTAACAGCTTGTTCGGGAGTTGCTGATCATTTGGAGTATGCATAGGCATTAGTGCAAATATCAGACCTGCAAAAAGAAGTAAGAACTTTCAAGCAGCAGCTCGATGATCAGAACTTCGCGATTACACTTCATTCGCATGAAATGACAGAAGTACAACCAAAGACAAAGCGCACAAAAAGAAGTCAGTCGAAGGTATGTGCTGAACGTTTCAAAGGTTTTTCAAAGAAATTTTGGAAATGGACGCCTCATCACCTTAACGTCGAATTGCAATGGCATGTCGATTATTTGATGCTACCAGGCACAGTAGGCATTGCCTTCGACGATTGGAAAATTGAGTGGGAAAAGGACGACTTTCTCTGGTTATGGGACCAGTTAGACATAGAGCAGAAAGGATGCTTATGCTGGGCAATCCTACAGGGAAAGTTTAAAGTCTGTCCATTCGGGTCAGTCGAATTATATATAGGATCAACCTGTATGTATGCTTTAGAATATATTCGAATCAAAGAACTACAATTTTTGGAGGTCGACGATCGAAAACGACAATTTTGGAGACGACACTGTCAATTCGAACTGTACAAACCAACGGAGCGTGCGGACATAGCAACATTCGACAATGCGGGTTTGCTGATCAATATAAATATGGCGTATCCTGAACTATATGAGATCTACATTGACTGGGAGCGCAATTTTGCTGAATATTTTGCAGAAATTAAACACAGTCTGCAGGATCGAACGAAGTCCCGTGCTTATAAATTATTTTGTACATATTCTTATCGACAGTTCGGCACATTTGCAGCAAAGACCTTATTTTTTGTACAAAATTTGTATATTAAGTGTAACTATTTACAGCATTCAGCACGATTCTTTCGAGAGATCAGATTAAGGAACGATTCGGAGGAAGATATCAAATTAGTACAAGAATTATTTGATGGCACTCTTCTTCCGATACATTTAGAAGAATTCGGAAATCTTGCTATTGGCAGATACTCTCGTTCTCGAGAAAAACTATTATTACTCGAATGTCAAAGGGATTTAGACCTCGCTCAACAATTATATGACGAGATGTATAAAGACTAAAGAGTTATTTTTCCAAATCCTTTACCTATGTGATGCTGTATCTGATGTTTTCAAATACTTGAAGGCAATAACCATCAATTCGAATAAAGTACCTACTGAAGAAATATCTTTTAAAGACGAATTGATCATCGAACCGAACATATTCTTTTCTAATCAACGACCAAGTCTCAAAAAGAATACTGTTTGTTCACGAGGACGTTTCACATTTGAGGAGGGAGATATGTGAAGATGTGTATTTATTAAACAACGAATATACATCCGAATGAAGCAATATATATTCACATAAGAAGACAAGAGCTGGATACATATATAATGAAGGGACCTGCCTATATTTTTCGCGACATACTAAATATCGCATATAAAGGACAAGTCCTCAGCAATGAAGCGACATCTACAACAACCCTTAAATAAAGACACTTACATGAAACGACTTGATTCGAATCGACAATTCTAACTATAGTAATCTAAACTCAGGGTTAGATACATCTTTGTGGTATAATCTACATACGTGTCAGATATATATTGGTTAACCTTATTCAGTAAAGCGACACGCCTCTAATTTATAAAGACGTGATTGTTCGCTCTGAAGATGATAAAGAGAAGACACAATTCAGTCTTACTCAACAGGAGATATAGTTTATGTATTCGCTGAGAGATAAAAGTTTATGTACTTGTGAGAGATCTTCTGAAGTACTCTAACAATCTTTCTTATATAAACCTATCTCTGGTCAGACAGTTGCATAAGTACATTACAGTCTATGTTGTGTATCCGTAAAAGTGTTCTAACGAACTGTCTTAAAACTAACTTATTCGTTCATTCAAATATTTGTTCGACACTCGAATACTTATTCGATACCCGAATAACGTTTATCATCAGAAGTCTATCTCAGTCATCGATAGAAAAGTATGTATACAACTGAATTGATATTCCCTGTCTGAAGAATTGAGATAAGATATCTGTATTCTGAATATCTCCGAACATATGTTTCTAACATATTCGAAGATTATACAAGAGATTTAACTCTGAGGAGAACACTAGTTGTTGAGGACTACTGTTTAACTTTTGTTAATCCAAGAATAAGATTAACTTATGATCACTGATGAACAAATACATCGAAATCAATCCGAATTCTTGCCGACACCTTAATCAGATAGAGTGGAGTACATTCGTACTACTCTGATAACAATTCTCCTGTAGAACACCAATTCTTCGATTCGAAAGAGAAGACTGATATTCCAATTTTAAACATTCATTTATCCATTAAGTAATACTGGTTACTTAAACCAAATGTCTGTTTGACAACCAGACTAATTCTCCATTTTATATCATACGAATAAGTCAGAACAATATCAACATTATACCATAAAGAAGCTATCCTCTTGGGGATTCGACACTAAATACTACAAAACTACACAAAATACAATTGGTTTTCCATGACAGGGATACGAACTGAAGGGTAAGGAGCACCTAGTGTGCAACATTCACAAGGCTCTCTATGATTTGAAACAGTTACCAAGAGCCTGGTTTCAAAAAATCAATGCGTTTCTAATCGAGAATGGTTTTATTTCAAACTCGGTAGACTCGAATGTTTACTTCAAGTATGTTTACAATTCCTTCATTATCATCACTCTTCATGACAATGATACGTTACTGTTTAGTAACAATTTAAATTTAAATCTCAGCATATGCTATGGAGGCAGCCAATCTGTCAATATTCTTGAAGGTTACACAGATGCAGACTGTGAAAAAAGTAAATCGATTTCAATGTCCATAACGTCAAACGCTCTGATACCATTGTTGAAGGGTTATAATAAGCTTGGATGTGAGTCCGATTCTGTCTACTAGTCTACTGCCAACTACAACAGATCTGCAATCCTCTAGAGCATGGACAAACACTGCTGACCTATGTTGTAAGTTGTTTTAGCATTCAACAAGATGAAACCAATGTGCGAAAGGAATAGTAAACAATTGACAATGAACATATATCAATCGGACAATAAGGCATTCAATGACATTTAAGATAAGAAAATCATCTGCATAACATCTATTGTATTAGCAATAAATTTCTTGATCATTGTTGTGACAAACCCACACAGCGCGTCGGTGTGAAAGACAGTATCACTCTCACAAACTGTATGTAGTTGTCTCGCTTACTAGCGAACTTCTTGGACATCGGCTGGCAACATTATGCTTAGCTCACATTGGCATTCAACCAAATTGATGTTCAACATGTTCTCTCGTGTTTGATTTGTTTATATAGATAGAGAGAAGAAGGTTTAATCTGATATGAGATTACAAGAACGAATGATTAAGCACGTCCTAATGGTATCCGGATTGTCCGTGGAGGGTGACGTCCTCCTTGTACGTTTTTGATCTCCTTTGTACTTTGAAGCGTGAAGATCCGCCGCCTTTCAATCTTTGTCTCTTCTTTATCTTTCATCCTTGCCATTGAGCTTTTCTGGATCCACGAACATTTCTTCTTCGTGTTCGGGTATCCTCCAGTCAATGAACATTTGACCATCATCTTCGGGTCTTCAGTCCTCGAAGCTTTGGTCTTCGTGTTCAAGCAGCTCCCATGCATTTCTACGGACTTGATCTCTAAAGTTAGCAAAGCTTTGTGGCTCGAAACAGATTGTTTCTTCAGACTGGGCGAGATATCGATACCAGAAGACCAACTTCTGGATTTGTATTCTTACTCAACCAAGGCCCAATCTCATAGAACAGCCGAAAACAAACCTCAGTAGCATTATCTTTCACCGAATCATAAGACATAACTGCCACAAATGCTACCAAGGAGGCAATTTGGCTAAGAAACCTACTTGCAGATATCGACCTTGCTCATGAACATTCAACTACAATTTATTGTGATAATCAAAGCACAATAGCACTCTCTCTAAATTTGAGATTTCACTCTCGGAGCAAACACATCGAAATCAGGTATCACTACCTTAGAGAAAAATTGCTGCCTTAATAGCTCTTTTATAGCCTTTTAGGCCAAAATAGGACACCCTCCCAGTTATAATGCCCATCGTCAAATCAAAATCCCTGAGAAAGGATAAATCCCCATCGTAGAAATTTGTGGGGCAAGTTATTGCATATCCCAAAAAACCTCTTTTTTTAAAACAATTTTTACAATATTTGTTGGAAGTATTTCTAGTTTACGCGATGGCTGAATCTACTTACGGGTGTAGTATAGGGATGTAGAGATTCGTCCACTTTTTAAGTTTCTACAACAAGCTTCAACATAATATGAAAAGAATCAACCGGAATGAGATTTTACAACAAGCTTCAACAGAATACGGAAAGAATCAACCGGAATGAGAACACTAAGGCTTATTCAACTAGTGCCCGTAACATAAATAAAGCTAATTAATGACAACAATAAAATTCCTTGCTAAGGCAAACCCAACTAGCAAGATTACTAAATCCTACGTAACACCCAAAGGGAGATAATAAGCATTGCGGCTAAACTAAGCAATAAACACTTAAAACCATGCCACAATTAAAGGCCAATGAAAGAAAGCAAGAGGAGGCCCGAGCACCTTCGCTCAAGCTATGCACCTTCCAATGGGAACATAATGAAACGCAAGATAATCACAATAGTAATTTTGCCTTAATCACAAAGTGTTGTTTACAATGCAAATACCTCTCCTTTTATGGCAAGGAGGGTCTTCTAGAAGTGTCTATTAACTTATGGGACTAATATGTTTCTAGCCTTTCTAGAAATTTTAACTTAGGATTTAGAACTTCAAAGTTCTTAAGTTAGGAAAACTTAAGATAAAATAGATTATGTTCTTGACCTTGGTGGCAGGAAACGGTTCTCGCCTTGCTACTGGATATTAATAAGGATTTGTGCGCATGTAGGAGGGAGCTTCGATATACCGTGCCATTGAGGTCTTACTTTGCAAGAAGAGCTGATGGCGCCAGAGAGGTTGTGGATTCAGGAGTTTGACTGCTTTTTTATGTGTTTTACTCTGGTCCAGATCTGACAGTATGTAGCCACCTCGCTCTTTTGTTGTTGGACATTTCTTGACAAACTCCTGAGAGGCATGCAACTCTTTGTTCGGTTCTAGGGGCATGATTCTATGCCGAATGGTTGGGGCTTCAGAGGCAATCTCGTGTTGAATTTGTGGATTGGGTTCAAGAGAGAGAGGAGGTGAGGGGTTAGCTTCAGCAATTCTTTGTGACTCAGGAGAAAATTGTCGTGGAATGAAAGGGAGGTTAGTGGTGTCGAGAGGGTTAAGTTGTGGAAGGAAAAAAGATAATGTTGGGAACTGGTACCCCCAAAGCCTGACGGATTGGTTAGTGTTTGAGCTCCTTGCCCCATGGGTTGGCCTTGAAATGCGGAGCCTTGAGTTGTAGGAGGAGGCTGTTGGAATCTTGCTCCATCTCCACCATCTGGTCCATCAAAGTGGTGCCCCAAATTATGGAATTGGGCGTGCTTTGCATGAACCAATGGTGTCCACTGGACAGCGGCCTTTAAGCGTTCTTCGAAGGTGGCTATGTGCTGGTTTAAGGCCTCGACGGAAGCAATGTATGATTGTTATAATTTTGAGTGTTGCTCCATCGTGGCTTTCAGCTTTTGGGCCAACGTTTGATAGGCCACCACTGGAATGGCAATTCCCTCAGGAATAGCTGGTGGTGCGAAGTCGTTGAAGTCCACCATTTCCAATTGTTCCTTCATAGCGGAACGTGCTGCTTGTGAATTTGCTACAGCCTCATCCTTTTCGGCTTTGAGGGTATCGATGGTTTGCTGCATGTTGGATACCTTCAGTTGGAGCTGGTTCTGGAGGTGGAGTAGCATCTGCTGCTGTTGTTGATTGTAATTCGTGAGGTTCTGAATTTGCAGCTGTTGTTGTTTGTTTTCCTCCTCAAGCCTTACTTTTTCTTTCTGAAGGTCCGCCATAGCACCATCATGGAATTGCCGCATAGCATACTGTCCCCCTAGGGTGCCGAATAGATTGTATTGGAGCTCATTCACCAACCATACCGCTTTCTGGGCTGCAAGGGGTAACTACTCCCAAGGACCATGCGTGTGCAATTAGGATACGACATGGGGTTAAATGGTAGAAAATCAGGAGCAGGGCTAGACGGAGGTGTATGAAAAGCAGGTGGAGGTGATTGTGAATTGAGGGGTACAAGAGGTGGGGAGTGTAGTGGGTTTCTTTCCTTTCCTAACCTGAATCCAAGATCTAGTCAATCTAGCATCAAAGAGAAGGAAGTTAGTTGTCACACGTAGGTTCGTTCCCATGAGAGCGATAGTATAGTTCAGATTTCAACATGAATGGAGGATCTAACACTAACATTCATTAACCCTAAATCCACAACAATGATAGAAACTTACTCTTCTCTCTCTCCCTTTCTCTCTCACAAAAAGCATAAGAAATAGCAATCCCAATAATGATCAAATCCAACAATTAGCAAAATCCAAAGAAATCATGAGAAATGGAGGAGAAGAGAGGAAGAGCAAGGACATTCATCAATCCATTTCTAAAGAGAACCAATCTGCTTTATTGAAATGAGGAAATGAACATGAGGAACAACTCGAGTTGGTCCCTTTTTATAGTAGAGAGGAGGACCCTGGCCTCTGAATCCTATTGGTCCAGTCTTACCTCTCTTTTTATTCAAATTTAAAAAAGTGTGGGAACTATCAAAATTGGAGGGAAACCCAACTTTATTCACTAACTTGACAATTAGGCCCTGCGACATTTAAAGTTTCGCAAAAAGGCCTAAAGTCCTTTATTAACTTTTAACTAATCAATCAAATAACTATGTGATCATCGGGTTGGACTTACACACGCAGGGTGCCAAATCCCTCTCACTTATTAAGTAGGGTTAGGGTTGCCTTGGGATCCGCAAACCTTCCAACAGTATCCCCCACCAAAACTGGTGGCGGTCCCACGACACCTGCAATATGCAGTTATTGGGGACTTTTATTGGCTTCGCGCCAAATCTTAATTAAATGATACTACACCTTCTCCATAAAGTCAAGGCGTGCAGTATTGATATCCAAATTATGCGGTGTTAAAAATTCACAATTCTAGCTTGACTAGTTTTAGTCATATGACTTGTAAATAGTTAGATGGTCATGATGTGGCTTGTCACACGTGCCAAATAGCATAGGATTCCATTCATAAGGATGTTCTCAAGTAGACCTAAGTGTTAGAACCTTTGGAATGAGTCCAAATTATGCTTAGATACAAGGGAGAAAAAATAGGAGCTATTTTTGGTAATTTTTGCATAGTTGAGGGATCTCCAAGATTCCAACCCTAACTTTGTAGGGATGAAAGATCCACCAAAATTAGCATTAGGGATAGGTTTAGGGCTACTCATACCTGCCAAAAACCGTGATGGATCATGTATATATAGGTGATGTTATCTCACCAAAATTAATCAAGCAATTTCATGATTTTTCTCTCATAATGGTGCAATTGCTCTCTATGTTCATAATTGTTTGAGTACTTGTGATTACTAATGATTATAGGATTGAATGTAGGTCTGGTGTACAGTACTCAGACTGTGGGAGGCCATACTTTCACACGTGTGAAGCCTTCTTCAAGGATTTGGGCCATTTAGTGAGCTTCAAGCATAGATTTTTGATGGATTTTGATGGTTCAACTTGTGCTAATCTTATGAAATCATAATCTATTGTTTCCCTCATCATTTCAAGTGTTTTAGGATCCTTATTTGCTGTAATTTTTACATGGTATCAGAGCCTAAAGGCTGAAATGAGCTAAATCCTTGGTTTTCATTCAATTTGATCACAATTTTTGATCTAAATCTTGTGTAGATTGGATCTTAGCATCTAGTATTGATTCTAGAACTCAAAGTGAGTCAAATACATTGGAGATTGGTGTTGTGTGACTTCATTTGCAGGTGTTTAGGTGTCTAAAACCAGAAGCAAAGTTGAATTCAATTCACATTACCAAGATAGCAAGTTTTGCTTGCTCCAAGCATTGATTTCTAAGCGAGTTTTGGAGGTGATTTCATAGAGGAGGCTTTCTAGCATTCAAGGAGAGGGAAGATCAGAGTTTTGGGGACTCTTCAAGGCTGTTCTAAGGTGTAGTAGGCACCTCCTAAAGTGATTTAGGTTCAGTCCAACCATTGCTTGACTTATGCACCAAATTAGATCAATTTTTCATCAATTTTGATCATTTTTTGCTTGTGATTGGATAGTAGATTGTGTTGCATCCTCATTAAGTTCCATTTAGATCTTTTACAAGTGATTTTGGAAGTATATTAGGTTGCTGAAATTCACTCTTGATCAGATCATTTGGAAGCTTTAATGTTCTTTATAGAAAGAGGGGCAATTCTACTAGTATTGTCTACTTCAATCAAGCAAGTGCATTGTTTCTAGTATTCTATGATTTGATTTTGTTAGAGATCATTCTTAGATCTTTATAGGAAGTCTATTAGTGATCTTTTCAGGTCCCTAAGAAGTGGGATAAGGTAGACCTTCAATCAAATCAATAGAAGTAACCTTCATTTGTGTCAAGTCCTTGATTAGGAGACTAGATGGCATCTATAAATGCATATCTTTTGGATACTAATGAAAGGCTCAACAAAACTAACTATTCCATATGGAAAGTTAGAATGGAATCTATCATGATCATGCAAGATCTGATGGAAATTGTAAATGGTAAGGAGGGTGAACCTATTCATCCTCAAGAAAAAGCCAAATACATCAAGAGGTGCAATGTTGCACTACATTGCATAAAAATGAATGTTGCAAATGAACTCTTAAGAGAGGTAGGAGATTGCACTTCAGCTCAAGATGCTTGGGAGACTTTGCAAAAGGTCTATGAATCCAAGAACCAAACTAGAATGTTATCTTTGAAGAATCAAATCTATAGAAGCTATCAAAAGAAAGGAGAGAGTGCACATACTTTTGTCCTAAGAGTAAAGGAATTGAACAAAGAGCTAGCCTTTATAGGTGACCCTATCAAGGATGAAGAGCTTGTTCAACTCATATTGAATGGACTAAGCTTTGAATTTGACAATTTGGTTCAGGGATATGCAATTATGGGTAAGCTACCCATACTTGAAGAACTCCAAGGCACACTCATGGCCGAGGAATCAAGAAGGATCCAAATGCAAGAGAGGATGGATAGGCCTTCCATCCAAGGTGGAGATGACCAAGCTCTCTTCACCAAAGGCAAAGGCAAGTCCAAAGGCAAAGGATCAACATTCAAGAAGTCTACAAAGCTTGAGGATCAAGAAGGACCCCCAAAGGCATCTCCATCAACCACCAAAGTCAAGAAGGACAAATCAAAGGTGAAGTGCTACTATTGTAGCAAGATGGGGCATTATGCCTCGGAATGCTTCAAGAGGAAGCAAGATCAAAGCCAAGCCAACATGAGCAAAGAGGAGGAGGAGGAGAGTTCACATGAGGACTCTCTCATGATGTCCATATTTTCTTCAACAAGCTTCAAAGGAGAAGATCCTTGGTGGATTGACTCGGGTGCTAGTTCACACATGACTAGTAAAAGGGAGTTTTTCTCTTCTCTCTTATCTTATGATGGACCTATAAAGTCTATCTATACAGCAAATGATGAAGCTTGTAAGATTGAAGGAGTTGGTAGCATTCCCCTTTGCTTAGGATCTTCCAAAAAGATCAACATAGAAGGTGTTTTGTACATTCGTACAATAACAAAGAATCTACTAAGTGTTGGCCAAATGGTAGACAATGGTTTCAATGTTGACTTTGCTTCAAATGAATGTTTCATCAAGAAGAATAAGATAGTGGCTAAGGGCACTAGACTTGGCAAACTTTATAAGCTGGATGCATTTGTGGATACTAATGTTGTCATGTTGGCCGAGAAGAGCAAGATATCTGCCTTTACTTTATGGCACAAAAGACTTGGACATGTCAACTCGGGTTCCATGGAGGCTATGATCAAGGAGGAGTATGCTTTAGGCCTACCAAGGTCTATTGGGAAGGAAGACAAGGTTTGTGAAGCTTGTGCCTTATCCAAGGCACATAAGAAGGTGTTTCCTAACTCCATCACAAAGTCATCTCATCCTCTTGAACTCATACACTCGGATGTGCACATTGCTAGCACCAAATCTAATGGAGGTTCATCCATGTTTTTAACCTTCATTGATGACTACTCAAGATATTGTTGGGTGTTCTTACTTTCCTTCAAGTCTCAAGTATTTGATACTTTTGTAAAGTTCAAGTTGTTTGTGGAAAAGCATCATAATCATAGCATCAAGATTCTTAGAAGTGACAATGGTGGAGAATTCATCTCCAATGAGTTCAAGGCCTTTTGTGAGGAGGAAGGGATCAAGAAAGAGACTTCTTGTCCTTACACTCCTCAACAAAATGGAGTTGCTGAAAGAAGGAATAGAACATTATGTGAATGTTCTAAGGCTTTAATATTAGATGCTTGTTTGCCCAAATCCTTTTGGGGTGAGTCTCTTGTATGTGCAAACTACTTGATGAATAGGGTGTCTTGCAAAGCAATTGAAAGCAAAACTCCTTATGAGATGTTGTATGGAAAGAAACCCAATCTTAATCACTTGAAAGTTTTTGGGTGTATATGTTATGTGCATGTTCCATTGGAAACAAGAACCAAGGAGGATCCATCTTCCACAAGAGGGATCATGCTTGGATATGCAAGCTCAAGCAAGGGCTACAAAGTCTATCTCCCATCCTTGAACAAATTTGTTGTTTCAAGGGATGTCATCTTTGATGAACATCATATGCATATGCTTGAAGAAGGCTCAAGTGCTCCAACAATCAAGAAGAAGATGGCCGAGGAGCAAGATCTTGGTTTTGAGGAGGAGCTCATGGAGGAGCAAGCACCAAACCCACCTATCACACCAAGGAGATCTTCAAGGGCAAAAGTGGAGCCATCAAGGCTCACATATCAAGGCAAAGGACAACAAGTTGAGGGTATCTCATCCACTTCTTATGCTTTATCTAGTTTTGAAGAACCGTCTAATGTTGAAGATGCATTGAACTCCAAAGAATGGTATAAAGCTATGTTGGATGAGTATGATGCCTTGATTGAGAATGAAACTTGGTTGCTTGTTGAGAGACCTCAAAGGAATGTAATAGGATGCAAGTGGGTCTTAAAGCTTAAGTTGAATGCAAATGGGAGTGTTAACAAACATAAAGCAAGATTAGTTGCAAAAGGTTATGCTCAAGAGAGAGGGATAGACTATGAGGAAACTTTTGCACCCGTGGCCAAGATGGTCACAATAAGACTAATCATTGCACTTGCATCACATTTTGGATGGATTCTATGTCAAATGGATGTCTCTAATGCTTTCTTGAATGGTTTTTTGGAAGAGGATATCTATATGGAGAAGCCACAAGGGTTCATCAAGCATGGAATGGAGAACAAAGTATGCCATCTCCAAAGAAGCATCTATGGCTTGAAGCAAGCCTCGAGATCTTGGAATTCAAGACTACATTGCTATCTTATTTCACTTTCTTTTGTTCAAAGTGAATATGATCCCACTCTTTACATTAAGTTTGATGATGTTGGTATTGTACTTTTACTCATTTATGTAGATGATCATCATTAGTGGAAATAGTGTTGATGGTATTGAAAAAATCAAGATAGATCTATCCTTAGAGTTCAAGATGGTAGATCTAGGGTGTCTTCACTTCATCTTAGGCATAGAAGTACTTAGAGGGTCTGATTTTATCTTTATAAGTCAAGTAAACTATGCTCAAAGTCTTTTGAAGAAGTTTAAGATGGAAGTATGCAAAAGTGTTGACACACCAATGGAGCAAGATGTAAAAGTGCCAAATGAAGATGATGAAAGATCCTTCATGGACATCACTTTGTTTAGGCAACTTATAGGTTCCTTAATGTGGATCACTATAACTAGACCAGATCTTAGCTTTAGTGTATGTAGGTTGAGCCAATCCATGCAAAAGCCATTGAATATCCATTGGAAAAAGGCTAAGAGGATTCTAAGATACATCTCGGGTACATTGGATTTTGGGATTCTATATAGAGGAGATGTGATTAACCTTCATGCATTCAGTGATTCAGATTTTGCAGGGGACAAGAGGGATAGGAAATCAACAAGTTCCTATTCAACTTTCATAGGAGAAGGTGTGGTTTCATGGCTTTCAAAAAAGCAAGAAACTATATCTCTATCTTCAACCAAGGCCGAGTACAAAGCTTTGACAACCACTACAAAGGAGGTACTTTGGATCAAGAGATTATTGGTGGAACTAAAGATCATGGATTCAGAGGAGGCACCAATCATTTACAATGACAATATATCAGCCCAACACCTTGCATCTAACCCAATCTTCCATGCAAGATCTAAGCACATTGAGATATGCCATCACTTTGTGAGAGAAATGGTGCAAGCCAAGGAGATTGCTTTGGAGCATGTTCCAAGCAATGAATGTGTAGCTGATCTACTTACTAAACCACTTCAAAAGACACCTTTTATGAAGTTCAGATCATCACTTGGAGTGATTAGTAAAGCAATGATTGAACCAAGCTAGATAGTGAGGAGGAGTGTTAAAAATTCACAATTCTAGCTTGACTAGTTTTAGTCATATGACTTGTAAATAGTTAGATGATCATGATGTGGCTTGTCACACGTGCCAAATAGCATAGGATTCCATTCATAAGGATGTTCTCAAGTAGACCTAAGTGTTAGAACCTTTGGAATGAGTCCAAATTATGCTTAGATACAAGGGAGAAAAAATAGGAGCTATTTTTGGTAATTTTTGCATAGTTGAGGGATCTCCAAGATTCCAACCCTAACTTTGTAGGGATGAAAGATCCACCAAAATTAGCATTAGGGATAGGTTTAGGGCTACTCATACCTGCCAAAAACCGTGATGGATCATGTATATATAGGTGATGTTATCTCACCAAAATTAATCAAGCAATTTCATGATTTTTCTCTCATAATGGTGCAATTGCTCTCTATGTTCATAATTGTTTGAGTACTTGTGATTACTAATGATTATAGGATTGAATGTAGGTCTGGTGTACAGTACTCAGACTGTGGGAGGCCATACTTTCACACGTGTGAAGCCTTCTTCAAGGATTTGGGCCATTTAGTGAGCTTCAAGCATAGATTTTTGATGGATTTTGATGGTTCAACTTGTGCTAATCTTATGAAATCATAATCTATTGTTTCCCTCATCATTTCAAGTGTTTTAGGATCCTTATTTGCTGTAATTTTTACATGCGGTAGGAAACAACGGTGGGCTCCGGCAATCCACTTGGAAGTTGTTCATGAGGTGAAGTGGGATTCCCAAGAGCTTTTTATCATAGCCGCATGGAAATATAGTCGAGCAATCGGTAGCTGATCTTTGATTTGCTCTGAGGCCATCGGCTTATTTGGATCCAATGCCAGGGTAGAAAGGCAATCGTCCCATTTGGTTGCCACTGACGCCAACAAAGTTAGATCTTTTGCAAACATTGCCGATTGTCGCACTGTTGGATCCGGAGAGTGGACATACTCTCTGATATGCCTGTAAGGCCCGGTGGAAATCCACTGAAATATTCCAGCTTTAAGATTGGTGGATGATTGGCCAATTGGACGTATGGACAGTGATTTTATCCATAGCCAATCCCAAATTTTTTCATTTTTGTCTTCGCGACATTGGCACGTAATAAAAATCTACCCGCAATTGGCGAGGGCTGACGACGTAACTCCTAATTGATTCTGAAGTTTTCTCAAAAACCGTGATTCTCCATGTCGGTTGCTCTCGTAGTGCAGGTATTTTGTCCAATTCTTTGCCGGCCTCCATCTCGAAGGTCTTAAATTTGAGAACCCATCCACCACACGAGGACTCATGTGGATGCTACATTAAGAAGGTCTGGATCTGGTCCTCGTCGCTGATGGGCCCTATGAATAAATGGAATGTCCTTGATGAGGATTGATCCGCTTGTACTGCCGGTATAGTTGGCGGTTGATCTGCTAGATCTGGAGCTCCTCCATGGTCCATGCTCGAATCAACCCCTGTATCCATCTGTACAGCTTCTTGGCGCAAAGGGGAGAATTGCGGCATGATCGGAACGGGGATTTGTGGTTCAGCTTCCAACACTTGAGCGACGACTTTTTCATAGGTGTTGATGGTTTCTTTTGCCTTTTCCAACTCGGTTGAAGCTGCTCTTTTGAACTTATCAAAGCGACCTTGGAATTCTTGAAGGGCCACTTTGTATGTTTCCACTTTCTTGAACAAATCTGCAATTTTCGTCGGTGTGACCGGATAATCGGGTATTTGTGTTTGTAGATACGCATCACGCCCAAGGGTGGTTGCATCCAATTCACCTTGAAGCCGTGTGCTTTCTTGTTCGGCCATTTGTAATTGTCCCTTCAGCAGCTGCACCTGTTGCTTGGCATCTTGTACAGTCTTATCTACCTGATCATGTGCGGTTGTCAGGGCATTTTGCAGGGAGCTGATGTAGGTTTCCAAGTGATCAGCTTGTTGCTGGGCCAATGTCTTTTCGCTTTCAGCCTTTTCTTCATGTTGCTTGGCTATCTTCACCTCTCGATCCAGCTGGACAATTTTTTGGCTGATCAGAGTGATTTCAGATCCTAAAACAGAGATCCTCTGTTCCATTTCTTTTTTTTTTATCCAGCATAGACTGGATCACTTGCCCAAGGCTTGAAACTAACCCGAGAGCATCACCATAATTGACAGTCATGGAGGTGACAGCAGCAGGAGACCCTAATGATATTGTCCGTGGTAGGCGTGGAATAGGTGCCAAAGTCTCTTCTTCTTTAAAAATATCCTCGTCTTCAAACCCTTCAGGCACCGTGGTGTCGAACTGCTTTGGTGACTTGACAGCTATGTCGACCCGAAGTGTGGTTGGGCTACCTTGTGTGGGTGGTTGTTGACCGACATCTTTGACACCAACAGTAGCTTCATGGATATGCCCGAATCCTCTTCCAGGGAATTTTTGAGGTTCAAAGGGTGCTGGGCTCTGGGGCATTTCAAATATTTCGGTGGTCCCAAGGGGGTCAGAATCATCAAACATATCCATGAAGAAATGTGTGTTGGGTGAGGTTGTTTCAGTGTGCGAGGGTGAGGCGGCCTGGGCAGCTGTGATGGGAATGGTAGGCCCAATGGTCACAGACTATCCTTGTATGGGAGCAGAGGTGAGGGAAGCATCAGAGGCGAGGGGAATGGGAAGTTCAGTGCGAATAATAGCAAGGGGTGGAAGCGCAGCTGACGAGGTATGCCTAGTACGACATCGTGACACGGAAAGCGAGTCATGAATTACGATCTTGCTGCATGGACGACGACGACTATGAGAATTTGAGGCTTGGTGAGATGACTCGGTTGGTGCTTCTTTGTAAACCGAAATCATAGAATCCAGGTGGAAGCCATGGATTCTATTTTCTAAGTGAGAAGTAGCTAAGAGGGACAATAGAGAGCCAGCGGCGAACTGCTGCTTTGTATTGGCCTTAATAGCTTGCTTGAGCTCACCAAAAACTGTCTTGAACTAGTTATATGGTTCAAGAGGGGCTTTGGCCAACTTGATGTGGGACTCCACTATCCTGTGAAGGATTTGAGATGTGATGCGATCTTTTCTGAGGTTGCCAACCATCAGGAAATAACTCAACAATTGGGCAGCGGCGTGGATGGAAGGCTCAGTGATGGCTTCCAGAAGGTACCCATCATTAGTCCAATGCAGATCGTTAGTGAGGTCAATGTATGGCTTGATGGCCTGTTTGGCGTGCTTGTGATTGGGTGAGGCGTGCGTACCAGATGAGATTCCTATAGCTGCAAGTGCGGCCTCAGTGATGCGCACCTTGTGTGTGGCTCCTTGGAAGGTGATATAAAACTTGGATTACTCTTTTTTCCACGTACTGAAGGCAAGAGTGATGAAATCCATATTGATGCCTCCCGAAAAGGCTCTCTTATGAATACCCATTGCAGTAAGTAGAGGCTCCGCAAGGGTCATCCACTGAGTGACCATGCTTGTGCTAGGAAGAATCATGATGTCCGTTGTAGATGGGAAATCACGATGGATAGTATAGCGCGGAGACTGGGAAGTATTAGTAGACGACATGATGATCAGAAAGGAATTATAACCGCGTGAGAGTGTATCAGAAGGCAATGCAAGAAATTTGGAAGGCTTTGGTCGCAAGAAAAATTCGCAAGAGCTTCGCTAGCACAAGTGAGGAATGAATCGAATTCAGCCAGCTTATAGGGTCCATCACATTGAATAGTAGTTGGGTTGATCAGTTTTGAAAAAAAATTTGCAGGCATGTACAGTAATGTAAAAATAGGCTATGAAAATATCGGCGAAGGTTTATAGGAATCTGAACCTATCAGACAAACGTTTTCCAAGACTGACGAAGGATGAACCTTCGCCCACGAGGGTCCTTCGCCCAGGTAATGTCATAAATGTTTTTTTTTTTACAATCTGAACCTATGGACAGCCTGATTATGACATTTTAAGATCATCTAGCAGGTCGGCGAAGGTTCATAATGACGTTATGATGCTCGGCGAAGGTTCCCAAAATGGCATATCACTGAACATTCGTCTGACTCAAAAATTAAATTTTCTCTTGTCAGAAACCTTCGCCCACCTCAATTTAGATAAATCAAGGGTGGATGTACAGTTTGAGAGCTCAATGAAGGTTTCTGATACTATATTGGCCAAATCTGCCCAAAACAGTGGTTTTTTAAGTCATTTTCCATAAAAATACTGTGCTTCCTTTCCCTTATGCTGATGACTTCTTGACTTTTGCTCATCAGTCTTTTCTTATTTTTTATTTTTTAGTTTTTTATTTTTTTATTTTTTTTTTTTATTTTATTTTCTATTTTTTATTTTTTTTAACTATCTTTTTCCAAAAAAAGTCAACAAATTAATTACTGAAAACAAAAAATTGAAAACACATAAAATGAAAAATATATTGAGATCAAACTTGTTAAACTGGCGGAGCAGGCTGCCGAAACTTGCGTAATCGGCTGTCATTTATCGGAGTATCAAATCGTTTTCTATCCAAGTGCTCAAGAATTACTACACCATAGTTTAGGATTTTCTTCACTTTATACGGGCCTTCTCAAGTAAACTTCAACTTACCCTTGATCGGCTTGGTTTTGTACGTGAATGCAAGAGCTCCTGCTTCCAGATCTTTCTTGTGCAATCGCTGATCATGTCATGCCTTGCGAGGGGCTTTCTCTGCTGCTAAGGCATGAACTGCCATCAATCGGATTTCACATAATTTGTGCAACGCATCGTGGCGAAGTTGTAAAGACTGATCATCATTAAATCGTTATGTTGTTGCTATGCGTAAAGATGGGATTAAAAATTCAATTGGCATAACAACATCTTGACCATAAACCAGTTGAAAAGGTGTTTGATTTGTACTATTTTTGTAAGCGGTTCCGAATGTCCATAATGCTGCATACAGTTTATGTTCCCAATCAGAGCGACTCGCTTCAACTGTCTTTGTCATAATGGTGCAGATAATCTTATTGGAAGATTCAGCTTGGCCATTCCCTCTGGGATAATAGGGAGTACTAAATATGTGTATAACAAAAAATCTTCCAGCAAACACTTTATTGTTTGATTAACAAAGTGTGTACCTCGATCACTGACAATTTCGATCGGACATTCAAATCTGATTATAATATTTTCAAATAGAAACTTGGCCGTAGATTTCGCATCAGTCACTTTGACAGCTTTGGCTTCAACCCACTTGGTCATATAATCAGTTGCGACGATAATGTAGCGGGCTTGAGATCTCAGGATGAATAGGACCAACATAATCCAGTCCCCATTTTTCAAATGGTGCTTGCGATAAAACCGGATGTAAGGATTCATAATTATGTCGAGTAGGCCGTCGTGCTCGCTGGCAGACATCACATGTCTGAATAAAATGTTTTGTGTCCTTATGAAACGTAGGCCACCAACAACCAGATTGCAAAAGTTTGTGAACAGTAATATCTGTAGAGAAGTGTCCTCCACCCATGCCATCATGTGAAAACATGATTAGATCCGGTACTTCATGCGGTAAAACACATCTTTGTAAAATATTATCTGATCCACGATGATACAATTATCTTGCAATTAATTGATAAGGTTGAGCCTTATGAATCAATTGTCTTTTTTGTACTTTTGTCAAAGAGTCATTCAATTGTCCAAGCATCAGGTACTCAACAATATCTGTCGCCCACTCAGGTATTGCTTCAACATAGAACAACGCAGCATCTGGTAGTTCGTCATCCACTTCAGTATTAATTGGTGCGGATTCAATTCGCGAAACATGATCGGCTTGATAATGTTGCTTCTCCTTTCTGACCACAATTTGAAAGTCAAATTCAGTCAATAATAATAACCATCTTGCAATACGTCAAGTATTACACGTCTTATTTACCAAGTAAAATAATGGTTGATGATCCGTATAAAATACAAAGTGCGTTTCCATAAGGTAGTGACAAAATTTTCGAACAGAAAAAATCATGGCTAGCGCTTCACGTTCTGTTGTTGAATAATTTTTCTGTGGATCTGTAAGCTGTCTTCTTGCAAATCGTATAGGATAATCCTTCTTATAGTCACATGGCTGCGTCAAAACTGATCCAATGGCATATTTTGAGACATCCTTATGAACATGAAACTCTAATGTCCAATCTGGAGAACGCAGTATTGGTGCTCAAGATAATGTTTTATTTTAACTTTTCAAAGGCTTCTAACGCCTCTACTGTCCAAATAGGAACAATAGTTAATTTGTATATAGGTCGTGCTAAATCCGAAAAGAAGATAATAAAAATTTGATAGTAGTTTGCATGACCCATAAACACATAAACTCCTCGAATTGTTGTTGGCGGTGTCAATTCCACAATAACTTTGATCTTAGAGTAATCGGTGGCAATACCATGTCTTGATATCACATGTCCAAGCACCACTCCGTGAGAAACCCATATCTGACATTTTTCTGGATTTAGAGAAATCTGATATTTGTAGCATCTTTCAAAGACTTTCTCCAATCGATCCAGGTGGTCTGTATCTGTACTATGAACTCCCAATTCGTCCAAGTAAATTTCAAGAAATTTCTGCAGATAATCTTCAAAGGCAAATTGCATTACTCTTTGGAATGAACTTGGTGCATTACAGAGTCCAAACGACATTACTTTGTAAGCATAGGTGCCCCATTCTGTTGCAAAAGCAGTTTTGTGGCGATCGGCATGTGCAATCTTAATCTGGTTGTAACCACTAAATCCATCCAAGAAACTATAAGCCTCCGCTCCAGCAAGAGGATCCAAAATGCTTTTAGTAAAAGGTAACGGAAAGTGATCCTTCTATGTCACTTTATTCAATGCTTTGAGATTCACACAGATTCGCAATTTCTCATTTTTCTTAGGAACAATGACAATCGGTGAAATCCATTCGGTATGCTCCATCTCATAAATGAAATTGTACTCAAGCAATCTCTGAAATTCTTTCTTTATCAGATTTGCCACATTAGGATTACAACGATAGAACTTTGTATCCTTTGGTACTGCATTAGGTACTAAAGGTATGGTATGTTCAATGACTGATGTCGGAATACCCTTCAAATCTTGATAAGTCCATGCAAAACAATCTTGATACTTGATAAGTAGCAAACAAAGTGCTTGATACTGTTCAGGAGTAAGTTGTGATCCCACTTGTATGATCTTTTATGGTTCTCCTGGTTCTGCAAGATTCATTGGCTGCGTCCTAGCTGGGCCATCGTAAACCTCTATAGATTTCGGCATGTGTTCTTCAGGTTCACGATGTGCTTTAGGTAACATGATAACCACATCATCTAGTGTATAACGTTTAAAATGCTCTGGCATATCATGCTGGACTACATTTGCTTGTTCTTTTTCGAAAGGACTTATCTTGGATCTTCGTTTAGTCTTTTTAGCAGAAATTGATCGTGGAGGTGATGACTTCCGGGATGATAAATCTTTCTTCTCAGGTGAAGACTTCCTAGACGATGATGTCTTGTTGGAGATCTGACTTGAAGAATCATTCTTGACTTTTCCTTTGTCTTTATCCAATAGAGGTGGCACTTTCTTTAAATCAAACTTTTGAGGGCGATTTTCCATTTCATGACCGTATTATAATGTTGTTTTTCTTGTTTCTTCGTCATCGAACCTGTCATCTCGTCTCTCTTCAATATAACTGCTTTGGCCGATTTGATTGTTGGTTCATCAAGAACATTACGCACTCCAAATTTGGTCGGATCCATATGATGTAGAATCTGTTCATCCGTAAGTTCTGCATTGCCATCATAACTTAATCATGACATCTTTGACATTCTTATTAATCAACTTAGGCTCACATTTAGATCTAAGATGTTTCACCCTTTCGATGTAATCTCAAACCATTTCGATGTAATCTCAAACCTATTTTAATTTTACTTAAAAGTAGAAAAGGGTCTTCCATAAACTTCCGCGGTTTGAACCATGTGATAAGGGCTCGTTTAACAACCTCCCAATCTGTACGTTCAGTTTTATCTTGGTTATAGTACCAATCTTGTGCTGCATCTGGTAAGGCCATAGGAAACATCTTAAGTTTATCTTGAGGATAAATCTCACCATAGACCTCACAAGATTCAGCATAGATCTGAAGAAATTGAACTAGATCTGTTAATCCATTATATTTGAGTAGATCCAATCGGGGTGCTCTTCTAACAATAATTGGATTGACCTCCTATGGAGCACCTCCAGGAGCAACTCCAGGGGCAGCCATTTAGATCAAATTGATAATGTGATTGGATATAGATTTTTCCAAAAACTATCTCAGATTAGATCTACTAGCTCTATTCTACTTTTTCAAGAAACTGATTCTATATGATGAAAAACTAACCAAAATTCGATCAATCAATACTTCTCAAAAATGATAATTCTCTCAGAGTCCAATTCAGAATATATCAGCTCTGATCCAAATTTTGACAAAGAACTGATCTGGAAAATCAGAAATTAAAATTAGGACTGGCGAAGGTTCTCTAGGCGAAGGTTGGCTCGGCGAAGGCTCAACAGTGCTATTTTGGGATAAAACCTCTATGAACACTCTTCTGGCAATTTCTTGAAAAATAACCTTCGTCGACTTCTCAGATGGAAGATCTGACACAAATAAAACTATGGACAACCAGACGAAGGTTTCTGACACAAGAAAATATAGTTTTTGTGATCTAGCGAGGGTAAAAATCAGGATTTTTTGTAATTTGATAAAGATAAATCTTCGCCGAACTCAAAAATAGTATTTTTTATATAAATAGAATGTTCTAAAAACACGACGAAGGTTTTGGCGAAGGATCAAAAGTAATATTGGTATTTTTGCAAAAAAGTGACTTTTTTGACAAAAATATGACAATATGACAATTGATCCTCTTAAAACCTTTCTATTTTTGGTATTATTCTTTGTCGACCTGGCAGTAGATAGATCTGAATCACATCTAAGCACAGTGAATTGGGCGAAGGTTCTTTTTCTGTATTTTTTAGGATTTTGATAATTTTTGGTGTTTTTTGGTGGTTTTTTTTATGTTTCTCAAAATCTGCTAGAAATTAATCTTCGCCCTTCAAACTGACGGTTTTGTAAACAAAACCGAAGGTGTTTGCAACTTGGCAAAGGTTTTTTGAAAGAGGGTAAAAAGTTTTGGGCTCTGATGACGCTTTTTGCCTCTTTTTGACCAATTTTGACAGATTTGACTGATTTTTGTTATTTTCTCTGATATCTTAGATCCAAATGGATCTTAAGATTAATGATCTAAATAGCTTTCCCTATTTAATAATCATATTAGATTTCAAACAAGCAAATCCACTCAAAATCTAGCAAAATCAACCCCAAACTATGCCTACAATGTAGTTTTAACACTGTTCATGCCACGACAAGATGCCTAATGCAAGCTAACCATCAGCCAAACATGCTGCAAACTGAAAAATTGGCGTTGCTCCTCGGCAACGGCGCCAAAATTGTAGTGGATTTCTTTCCTTGCCTAATCTGAATCCAAGATCTAGTCAATCTAGCATCAAAGAGACGAAAGTTAGTTGTCACGCATAGGTTCGTTCCCATGAGAGCGATAGTATAGTTCAGATTTCAACATGAATGGAGGATCTAATACTAACATCCATTAACACTAAGCATTAACACTAACATCCATTAACCCTAAATCCACAACAATGATAGAAACTTACTCTTCTCTCTCTCCCTTTCTCTTCACAAAATGCCTAAGAAATAGCAATCCCAATAATGATCAAATCCAACAATTAGCAAAATCCAAAGAAAGCATGAGAAATGGAGGAGAAGAGAGGAAGAGCAAGGACATTCATCAATCCATTTCTAAAGAGAACCAATCTGCTTTATTGAAATGAGGAAATGAACATGAGGAACAACTCGAGTTGGTCTCTTTTTATAGTAGAGAGCAGGACCCTGGCCTCTGAATCCTATTGGTCCAGTCTTGCCTCTCTTTTTATTCAAATTTAAAAAAGTGTGAGAACTATCAAAATTGGAGGGAAACCCAACTTTATTCACTAACTTGACAATTAGGCCCTGCGACATTAAAAGTTCCGCAAAAAGACCTAAAGTCCTTTATTAACTTTTAACTAATCAATCAAATAACTATGTGATCATCGGGTTGGACTTACACATGCAGGGTGCCAAATCCCTCTCACTTATTAACTAGGGTTAGGGTTGCCTTGGGATCCGCAAACCCTCCAACAGGGAGATACTGCGCGGCGGAGATGTTTGGATTGGGCTAGTGGTGACAGTGGTTGATGGAAGTGCACTTAGTAATTGTAATGCAAAATCATATACGTTGACTGTGGAGTCAAGTAGGGTGGAGATTTGTACAGGTGAGGGCTTTTGTGAAAGTGTAGAAGTGAAGTCCGTGTTGAGAGTTAGTGAGGGTGTGGAGGTGGCAGTAAATGGTGGGGGTGGTGGAGAGCAAGTGATGGAGAGGAGATTGCCTATGTGGACGGAATTACGCCCATAGGATCAGAGCCGAAAGTGTCTGTCATCCCGTAGTTGTCTACTGTTGTCGCTACTGCTTGTCTGCATTGCTGGGCCTGGTGAAGTAAGGCGGTCTGCTGCTCTAGGACCTCCTTTGGGACTTGAGATGGTTTAAGGCTCTCTCCGGATTCAGCATATTCCACCCCGATGTCGCTGGATAGAGTGTCATGAGGGACATCAGCTTCTGTGCTGATCGCCTTCCCTTTCTGCTTCTTAGTAGGTGGGGCTGGTGAGACAGGTTCGGTTGTCGGTTGGAGGGTGGCTCGCTTTTTTGTGCTTGGATAAACAACATCCAACTCCTTGATGGCGGCAGTCGTCTTAGACCCCAATTGTTTGGTGACCAACATGTGGAGGAGATACCCACATTTGGTAGTTGGTTTTCGGGCTTTCAGAGCTCCGCACAACTTCTCTACTACCTTTTCAGCCAGTTATAATTTTGAGTGGGATCGTCCATGGTGAGGGTCAAAGAAAAGAGGTCACTCGGTGGTATGCGATTTATCTTGACGGTATGCACTTCGACCATGGTAACGAGGATTTTTGAGGTGACCCGTAGATGGGGATCCGTGATGAGGTGGATAGCGATCTCGTCGTTGGTTTGGGCAATGGTTTTGTCGTCCTCTGTCAGAAACTTTGTGAGGTACTTGGAATCATAGCTGGTGCCCTTTCCATGGATTGTCTCTCCGAGATTGGGGAAGCCAATGCTCTGGAGATCCCCAAGAGAGATGTTGATAGTGGTATAGCTGCCACTCTTGGATGTAATCCTGAAAGTTTGGAATTCATCCGAATAGCTGGAGTAGGCTGCTCGGATGAGGCTCTCACTTTGTTGGTCCCGAAAAAGTGTCAGATCAAAGCCAAGATTTGTGAGAATAGCCTTGGCCAGGGTGAGCTGCTAGGCATAATTCTTGATACAGATCATAAATATATCCCCTGAATAAGGACGAGGGAGTTTACGGTGATGCAAGCTGAGCGAGGAATCTTGGGAAGCCATGATAGCAGTGATTTTAGATTGCTCTAAGAATTTTGAAAATTTTTGGCATGAACTCGAGAGCAACAATCTAAAATGAACTCGTGGAGAGAAGGGTGGACGACTATATATAGACTTTTTTGGCAAGAATTTGTAACTTTACTCAGAAATCATCCTCAGTGTCCACAATTTCATAATGATGGTCACAAATTTCGAGGCAATGTTCTGAAGGCCCGCGAATTCTTGTAAGTGATTTTCTTATGCCAAAAGAGAAAAAAACGGTTGACAATGCAAAAATATGTCTGATCAGAATTTGCAGAAATAGTAGATAAATTGTGAGGATAATTTTGAGCTCCAGCGAATTGTCTACGAAGTTTGATAGTGGATATCTAATGAGAAAAAAACTATTTTTTTTTATTTTTAGAATTTTTTTTCTCTGAAACAGAATTCGCGGAGGCCAAAAATGAATCGTGCACTATAAAAAAGAGGTCAGGCAAATTCTATCTGAGATGTTGTGGAAAAATTTCTTCTAAAACTAATGACTTTTGTGGTTTTCTCAGAGAAGACTGATGGTATACCAGATCTGATAGTATCTTGATGGTTTGAACAAGAAAGCACCGCAATAATGTTGTCGAAATGGCATGTAGGCAATAAAAAAGGAAGAAAAACACTAGGAAACTAAACAACTAATACATATCAAGATAAAAACATGGTTCATTGTACTTTCTCAATCGGCTCTCATTGACCACAATGTCGAGGATATCGCCTTGAAGGATTTGGAGTTGTACATATCCAAAGACAAAGAGTTTTTTAATGATGTAAGGGCCTTGGCCAGAAAATTTCAGTTTGCCTTTGAAGGCTTTGGCCTGCTATAGTAGGACCTTATCTCCTACCTGTAAGTCTCTAAGTTTCAATGATCGATCATGCCATGCTTTTTGTCGTCGTTTGTGGACTTGTTGAGCATGGATGCTGATCCGTCGTGTTTCACAGAGTTGCTCCATATGGAATAACCTGTTTGCTAGATTCTGATGGGTATCAAGCTCAAGGTTATAGGCTACTCGAAGGGAGGGGATATGGAATTCCATAGACATAACGACTTCTTGGCCATATGTGAGCTGGAAAGGGGTTAAGCATGTAGCTCGCTTCGGGGTGGTGTGATAAGCCCAGAGCGCAGCATGGAGTTTGAGTTCCCAATCAGATCGGTTGGATTCGACGATTTTGGTGAGAATTTCACATAGGATTTTATTGGTGGATTCTGCCTGGCCATTGCAGCGTGGATAGTATGGGGAACTTTGATGATGTACCACAAAGATATGCTATGACAGAGTTAAGGAAATGTGTACCCCTATCATTGATAAGCTCTAGAGGACATCCGAAACAAACTATAACATGTTCATAGAGAAATTTGGCGGTAGAACGAGCAATGCCGACCACCAATCTTTGAACTATCGGGGTGCTAACAATATATAGTTGATGTGGTTAACTAAGCATTGCCAAATAAGACAATACTCACTTGGTCAGAGTGTTTGAAAAAAGTTCACAACCCTATAAGAGTTGTACTGTAGTATTGTTTAACAATAGCACATGAAATACTTTGGTAAAATAACGTTCATGAGAGAGAGAGAGAGAGAGAGAGAGAGAGAGAGAGAGAGAGAGAGAGAGAGAGAGAGAGAGAGAGAGAGAGAGAGAGAGAGAGAGAGAGAGAGAGAGAGAGAGAGAGAGAGAGAGAGAGAGAGAGAGAGAGAGAGAGAGAGAGAGAGAGAGAGAGAGAGAGAGAGAGAGAGAGAGAGAGAGAGAGAGAGAGAGAGAGAGAGAGAGTTGACTAAGAGCTATAGCTAGTTACAACAGGTAATAGTAAGAGTACAATGTACACAATAAGGAGTGGAGTTTAGCATTGATTTTCAATACAATCATGACAATGTCACTGCATGATCAACTCTCTACTAGTAGAAAAGGTTCATTGTCAAGCAAAGAATGCATGATCTACCTAATCTTATAAACACTCTAGAGTAACATAATCTACAAGATTATTTTAAGCGATAAACTCTCTAACTCCATGTGCATATATATAGAGAGACTTTTAGACAAATTAGTATGTCTAGAAATTAGAGAAGTTTGCAAAAACTATTCTGCAGATATTGTTAGAGGACTGGCCATGAAATCAAGAACTGCTAAACTTTGAAGTACAACAGCGAAAAGAAGAAGCAGTTCCAGCAGCAAGCAAATTCTACTTCAACCAGTTACTCAATCTTGCAATAGGAAAAAGATGGAGCAGCTTTCATGACCAAAGTCGGAGAACAACAAGATATCAATTCATGATATCTAGACTCATGAGCAACTCAACATATGACTCGCCATTGTGATTGGTTCAAGGACTACAAGTCATTCACCCACACTCGAGTTGTGCAATTGGGAGACAACTCATCTCATTTCATCGAGGGTGAAGGAATAGTCAGAGTCAAGTTTCAGAAAGGTGAAGTCCCAACGTTCTCCACGTTCCAAATCTGACCAAAAATCTGCTCTCAGTTAGCTAAATCATTGATTCACGTCAGAGAGTCGAATTCGATACAAATGGCTGCACCATTCTTGACAAATCCCAAAAAGTCCTAGCTTTTGAAAGAAGTGGTGGCTATCTTTACAAACTCAGCCTTCCAATAGTATACAACAAATGTCGACTCAGAATCTAGTACAATATCTGTCTTTTGTCAACAAACCAACTTTTCCATTCATTTCTAATTCAGTTCATACTTTCAAAGGTTTGCTTGATCTTATACATAGCGACATTTGTGGCCCTATGTTGACTACTACCACAGACGGGGCTCACTATTTTCTAACCTTCATTGATGACTTCTCTTGAAGGACTGCAATTTATTTTTTGAAAAACAAATTTGAAGCTCGTAAGTTCTTCATGCAGTTCAAGGCATCTACTGAGAATCAGACCCAGAGGAAGATCAAAGCTTTATGTACAGATGGACGGGGAGAGTTCATCTCCACAGAATTTAAGGAGTTCTACAAGGCCAATAGAATACATCAACAATATATGACCAGCTACTCACCTCAGTCCAATGGTATAGCTGAAAGGAAGAATCAGACACTCATCAAAAGTGCCAAAAGCATGTTGGCCCATGCCTCTCTTCCAAAGAAGTTTTGGACAAAAGTTGTTACTATAGCAGCCTATCTTCAAAATCGATCTATTATAAAGGCCCTGAATGACAAACACCTTATGAGGTGTGGACAAGATCGAAACAATAACTCAAAAATAACCAAGTGTTTGGATGCATAGCTTACGCTCAGATCCCCGGAAATCTAAGGAAGAAGTTGGACAACAAAAGTAGAAAAATGATTTTCATCGGCTATTTCCCAGACCACAAGGCATACAAGCTTTACAATTTAGCTACCTAGAAAGTGTTCACGAGCAGAGATGTCATTTTTGTGAAAGAACAGTTTATCGACCACAAGGAAAAAGTTGCGAAAACATCCGACCCAAGGATCGAACAACCAAATTTCGATCCAAGGATTCAACTACAGAAAATCGATATTGACTCCGACAATGAGTCAGAATCTCAACACGTCAAATCACATCAGAGGGCCGAAGTCCAATCCATAAGATCAAACCGATCCAGACAACCTCCATCCCGATTTCTAGATGATGCAGTCTGCTACTTTGTGTATGAACCAACTATTGGTTCAGAGGAATGTCTACACCTAATGCTGACCAGTAAAAAGTAGTGATGGACACCGAATTCGATTCTCTCGTAAAGAATCAAACATGGACAATTACAAAGCTTCCAAAGGATCAAAATCCAATTCCATGCAAATGAATATTCAAAGTGAAGTATGATGCTGAAGTAAGGCTAAATTGTTACAAGGCCAGGATAGTTGCCAAAGGCTATTCCCGAATTCTAGATCTGGATTATTTCAAAACCTTTAGCCCAGTTGTCAAACATGCTTCGATCTGACTATTACTCTCCTTTGCAGCCGCATCAGATCTTGAAGTCCATCAAATGGATTTCCAAACCGCTTTTCTCAACGAAACCATTGAAGAGAAAATTTATATGTCATAGCCAGAAGGATACGTACTGAAAAATAAGCAACAACACCTTGTATGCAAAATTCACAAGGCTCTATATGGGCCTGGATCCAGAAAATCAACGCATTTCTAATCGAGAATGGTTTTATTCCAAACTCGGCAAACTCGAATGTCTACTTCAAGTCTGTATCAGATTTCTTCATCATCATCACTCTTTATGTAGATGATACTCTATTATTCAGTAACAATCTGAATCGGATGAATGATACGAAATGCATGTTGGCTTAGGAGTACAAAATGACTAATATGGGTCCAGCCCACTATTGTCTCAGAATTGAAATATTCCAAATTCGACCCATCAGATTGATTTTCATCAATCAACAACGATATCTCTCTAACGTATTGGAAAAATATGGAATGGCCAATTGCAAATCGAGTTACTTTCCACTCGACCTTGGATTGAAGCTATCGAGGGAACAATGACAGAAAAGGAGGAAATGAAACAATATTTGTTTCACTCCATCATCGGCTCACTAATGTACGCAATGATCTGCATGCGACCAAACCTTGCATACTCAGTCAGTTCCTATCAAATCCAGGTCTAACTCATTGGAAAGCACTCACAAAGGTCATGAAGTACGTCCAAGCAAATATGAATCTCAACATCTATTATGGAGGCAGCCAATTGGCCAACACTCTTGAAGGCTACACAAATGCGGATTGGACATGAGATATTGATACCAAAAGATCAACTTCTGGATTTGTATTTTTATACAATCAAGGCCCAATCTCTTGGAATAGTCGAAAGCATACCTAAGTAGCATTATCATCAAGGAAATCCGAATATATAGCTGCTACAAATGCTACCAAGAAGGCGATCTGGCTAAGGCACATGCTTGCAGATATCAACCTTGCACAACCACTTCCAACAACAATCTATTGTGACAATCAAAGCACAATAGCACAATCTCTAAATCCGAGATTTCATTCTCAAAGCAACATATTGAGATCAAGTATCATTACATTAGAAAGAAAGTGCAAAGCAAAGAAGTTGCATTGGTTTATTGCAGGACAAATTTCATGGCAGCAGATTATTTCACCAAGGCTTTGTCGAAGGAGCAACATCTCAGATTTAACAATATGTTAAATCCGAAGATCAAATTTTTTCAAGATCCACATTAAGAGGGAGTGTTAGATTTTAAAATGCCCAGCCTTTAAAATCATTCACATAATGAGCATCCTAAACAAATTTTCAAAGTCTGACTACGTTTTGTTGGACATTTGCATTTTTTGCACCTCCGCACTTTTCTTTACCTTAAGCATTTTTTTTTTTTGCAGCTTTACACTTAGCATTTTTCGCAGTTCAGGTTTTTCGCTCCAGAGACAAACTGACTACATCAATACTAAAACGATCTGGACTTATTTGACATGAAAAATATCCCAATGGCGGTTATCTACTTTGTACATATAGTCACAGATACAAGGCGATAGTAATTAATTCAGCAAATAACATTTAATGCTTGTAAGATATTCCCAAAGCAAGTAGAAGACACTTGTAATATATATATATATATATTAATCTTCATGTTAATCTGTAATTTTTAAGTTTTTGATCAGGTTAATTGAGTTTTTTTGTAGTCTATTTTATCACACTCAACGTTCAAGCTGAAGTTATTACTTCATGCCATTGTACTCATTTGGTTGATATTAATCAGAGTGCAATTTCTGTCCTACTACTGTATCGTTCTATTGCACTTATTTAAATCGTTCATCTTGAATACTATGGCGCTTCCGTATCTACATCGCCCACTCACTCAAGCTTCCGCTGCCAGTCCCACCATTTTACGATGGAAACATATGCTTTCAAAATTTGAAATGTATCCTCGAGGCTTTGAAGTGTCAATAATCTAATGAGCACTATCAATCAATCACCATAAACAATCATAAAGAGAAAGAGGAAGAACACACCATCACACTATTTTACACTAAATAACAAAGAGTACAATAAACCCTATATATATATATATATATATATATATAGAGAGAGAGAGAGAGAGAGAGAGATAGAGAGAGAGAGAGAGAGAGAGAGAGAGAGAGAGAGAGAGAGAGAGAGAGAGAGAGAGAGAGAGAGAGAGAAGAGAGAGAGAGAGAGAGAGAGAGAGAGAGAGAGAGAGAGAGAGAGAGAGAGAGAGAGAGAGAGAGAGAGAGAGAGAGAGAGAGAGAGAGAGAGAGAGAGAGAGAGAGAGAGAGAGAGAACTAGTAGTTGACTATAGACTAGCCGACAACTACTTACAACTGGTAACAATTGTCAACAGAAAATCGTAAACAATAATAAGTTTATCATTTGTTTCTAACACTCTCCCTCAATGATAAAATTACATTTTACTATTCCTAATAGAGTACGAAACTTTTCAAATTTGCATCTACCTTATGACTTAGTAAGAATATTTGCCACTTGATCTTCAGATTTACAAAAAACAAGATCAATGGCTCCATCAATAATTTTCTCTCGACCAAGTGATAATGTATTTCGATGTGCTTAGTTTGAGCATGTAGAACTCGATTTTTGACAAGGTGAATGCAGCTTTGGTTGTTGCAAGAGATAGTAGACGCATCCACCTGTGGTTGACCTAAATCAACAAGCAATCTTTGTAACCATACCGCTTCTTGTGTAGCATTGCTGAGTGCACAATATTTAGCTTCCGTCGAAGATAAGACTACTGTTGGTTGCTTTTTGTTGTTCCATGAAACTGCAGCTGTATCATAACTGAATGTATAACCACTGGTAGATCGTCTGTCATCAATATTACATGTCCAATCGGCATCTGTGTAACCTATCAACATTGGTGCTTCAGGCTGATCATACTTCAAACCAAAATTCAATGTCCCTCGAATGTACCTAAGTATACGTTTAGCAGACTTCCAATGTGCTTGACTAGGATCTTGCATAAGTTGACTAACAACACCAACAACATAAGAACTATTAGGTCGCGTGTGTGTCAAATAGATCAAACTACCCACCAGCTGCCTATACAAGTAAGCATCCACTTTCTCAGATTCATCATATACAGTAACCTTCATGTTGACATCCATCGGTGTGCTCAAAGGCTTACAATCCTGCATATTGAACTTACAAAGCAAATCTCGTGCATATTTGTTTTGTGTAAGAAAGATAACGACCTCCTTTTACCATACTTCAATGCCAAGACAATAGTGCATCAATCCTAGATCACTCATGTCAAAATCATTGAGAAGATCAGATTTGATTTCATCAATTAAGCTCTCATTACTATATGTAATAATCAGATCATCCACGTACAAAACAATGAACACTATATCTGAATGTTGCCTTAGAATGTAAAGATTAGGATCAACATTACTCTTTACCATTCCCCTTTGCTTGAAGTGTTCATCAATGCAAGAGTACCACGCCCATAACGCTTGCATCAATCCATAGATAGCTTTGTTGAGCTTGTAAATAAAATGTTCTATCCCTGGCTCAACAAATCCTTGAGGTTGTACTAAATACACCTCTTCATCCAGCACCCCAGTAAGAAAGACAGATTTAATGTCCATTTGCTGGATCTTCCAACCATAGAAAGCAGAAATAACAATCATAGAACGTATAGTTACCATCTTAGCTACGGGTGCGAAGGTTTTCTCAAAATCAATACTCCATGCTGCTCAAATCCTCTTGCAAGCAACCATGCTTTGTACTTGTTGAGCTAGCCATCTGCTCCATATTTGATCTTATAAATCCATGTGCAAGTGATAGGCGTGTTACCATTCAAGTAGCTCAACCAAGTTCCATGTCCTATTTTTTGATATGGCCTCCATTTCTATTTCCATAGTAGCACACTACTCCTTGTGCTCCTTAGCTTCATGAAATATTTTTGGTTCTTGTGCCTTGACTACAGAACCCATTAGGGCTAGATTCATCTCTAACCTTGCAGGGGGTTTCCGATTTCTGCTTGACCTTCTAAGCTCTCCCTGTTCGCTAGATTCGGGAGTACCACTTAGGTACTCTCTTAGGAATTTCAGCATTGAGTTTGCCTTTTGCATTGGATCTTCTGCATCAAGATCCACTTCTTTTTTGACCTGTACTTTCGCCCCCTCATCAAAAGGTTAAGTGATTACTTTAGATTGTTCACCCCATCTCATCAATGTAGCATCCCTAGAAATCACAAGCTTCTGTGCATTTGTATCATACATCCTGTATGCATTGGCCTCCTCATCATATCCAAGGAAAAAACACTTGACAATTTTTGCATACAATTTCCTTCGTTTCTCATCAGGAATATGAGCATAAGCATCACAACCAAATACTCTCAAATGAGAAATATTAGGTTTCTTTCTAGTAAAAGCTTCATGAGGTGTCTTACCTTCTACATATTTTGTAGGACACTGATTTAGGATGTGCGTAGCTATGCTGCAAACTTATGCCCAAAAGGTGTTTGGCATACTCTTGCTTTTGAGCATTGCCCTGGCCATCTCAACAATGGATCTATTCTTTCACTCTACAACTTTGTTTTGCTATGGTGAATAAGGTGTTGTGGTCTGCCTCTTGATCCCTTGATCTTTGCAAAAATCAATAAATTTTGTCGAAAAGTATGCACCACCTCCATCAGATCTCAAAGTCTTGATGTAGCATCCTATTTGCTTTTCAACTAATGCCTTGAATAACATGAACTTAGCAAAAGCATCTGATTTCTTGCTTATGAAATAAATCCAAATGCATCTACTATACTCATCAATGAAGGTAATAAAGTAATAGCAGCCACTAAGAGATCTAGTTTGCATTGGTCCACATAGATCACTGTGGACAAGATCTAGGATGCCACTGGCTCTTCTTGCTCCACTTTTGGGAAACCTCTCTCTGTGTTGTTTTCCCAAAATGCAATCGTTCACAGATTAAAGAAATATCAGACAATCCAATAACAAGATTATATCTTTTGAGAATCTGTAAACTTTGAGCACTAATATAACCAGATCGTTGATGCCAAAAATCACTTCGACTATCAACAATGCTTACCATAGCTTGAGTAAAAGATCTCGCATTCAATTTGTAGAGTCAATTCCCGTTGACTCTAGCTCCTGTAGCAATCACTTTGCAGTGATTCTTGGGAAACTTAAGATTAGAAATATTTTATCTTAAGCTGTCCTAAATCCTCTTCTTCTTCCTCTTGCTATGAAAAGGCCTAAAGCTTACTAGAATGCCTATAGGCTTGTCTCTATCAAACTAGCACACAAGCTTGAATGATACTCAAAGATCTTACCAAAAATCCCTAGCTTTCACTCTCACAAAAAAAATTGCTTTACACTTTTCTTAGAGATTTCACTTCAACTAAGGATCTGAACAAATCAGCCTCTAAAATCTGATCTTAGACTCTAAAAAGAAATGCTTCAATGATCCAAAACACTGTTTGGTCATAGGCATTAGCCAGAATGAATCTAGATCAATACTATGCTTCAAAAAGCACCAAAAATGAACTAGTATTGTGATTTTGGGACCAACAAACACAAAGTAACTTGAATTGAAAGTTGTTTTACGGTTTCACACGTGTGAACTTACATACACAGCCTCCAAGTCATTTCGATCCAAATGATTACAAGCTATCACTCTAGAAGAACTCGCCCTCACTAGTATTGGCCAAAAACAAATTTTGCCAATGACCTTTACAAGATTTATGATTCAATGATCACTCTCTTACTTAGCTCTGATACCATGATAAATTTTACAATTTTTAGGACAATAATGATTGTACTTTACAATCATAGAGAGTTATTGGTTGCTTAATCAATGAATCTATCAAGTTCTACACATTAGATCTTGATCTAGATTCACTACACTTGGATTTAAGCAAGAGCAATGGATCAACACATCATTTTTTAGTGAGAGCGGCCTCACACATGTGGAGTACTATCCATTGTACGGCCTGCACCTGAAACAACAAGTACAATGATACTAGATAGCAATCATACATAAAAATCACAAGACAAATGACTAGAAATCTCACAAAAGTGTAGAGTGCAAAAGTCTCATCAATCTTCTTAGCAAAATGATGATTCTTTTATGGATCAAGTACATCCATGAGTCTGGTATAGTCCAGCAGGCCTTCACACGTGTGAAGAGTGCCACATCACTCAGATCTATCCATTTGATCCATCCTTGATCCTTATCCAATAGTTGACCTTCTAGAATATGACTAGAATCCAAAAAGCTAGTCTCCTAGAATATAGGAATATTCCCTCCAAAATAGGATCTAAGGAAAATGGTCAACCCTTATCTTCTAGTACTCTATACACACGTGTGAGCATCCACTTGCCATGTGGGAGCATTTACTCATGCACACGCAAGGAAAAGCTAATTTGTAGGTGACTAGTCAACTTGACTAAAGACTAGTCATTTCATGTTCACACTAACTAGAATGATACAAAATCAATTTGGATATATACAAACATGAAAAATACATCCTTTCACACGTGGGAACAGCCTCCAAACGTGTGAAATTAGATCATCAACATATTCTAATGTTTGATCAATATTTACATGAACCAATGTCAAGTGAGAAGTGACAATTTTCAACACACTCGATTATGATATTATAGACGAGTACATCCTTTTTTGCTCAATGTGTAATTTGTGAATGTTGTGATGCTTGTTCAATTTTATCAATAGATATATTCTCACTGTCATTAAGACATCATCTGTTGTTCATAAACTTATGGTCAAGTTAGCAATAGCTATATGTCATTCGAAGGATGATTGATCACGGGTTGAGACAGTAGCCTTATCCGACAGATCGACTCCATCTGAGCTTCATCGGAATCCTCGCACAAAGACATGGAGAGTTTTTTCCTCAGTGGTATTAGAGCATCTTGACATTTTCCAAGATTCTATCAGTGGTATCAGAGCCAGGTTGGCTTATCAGAGCCTTGTCACTGAGACTATGGCTTTTATTCACAACATCCAATCAAAGATATGCACCGTACTTGAAGCAGATGGATCAAACTTTCTTGCTTGGAAAGTGAAGACATTGCTAATCCTAAGAGAAAAAGTGTTATGGTCGTGGGTGGATGGCACCGAAGAGATGCCAGCCAGCACAAGCAAATTCTTCGGGAGTGGAAAGAGAAGATTGACAAAGCAGTAGCCATCATCTCCTCTTCCATCGAAGACATCATTACCCTTGATCTCGCATCAATCTCTAATGCTAGAGAGATGTGGGATACGCTCATCAGCAGATTTCAGACCAAGTCTCAAAATCAGATAATGCATCTAGAAGATCAGCTTGCCTATCTAAGATGGGATGACAAAGATCTCACAAACTTCATTAGAAAGATGAAGAACCTCTTCCTATCGCTACACAACGATGGGATAGAACATGCAGTCTCACAAGAGAAGCAACTCAGTTACCTGCTACGCTCCTTACTACGATCGTTTCAAACAACCCGGACATTGCTGGCTAAAGATCCTACTATGACCTTTCGACAAGGTAGTCATTGACATCAAAGAAGAGGTTAAAGCCAGAGAGCACTACAACGATAGGAACGAGTCTGATCAAGCTCTCTACAGCAACAAAGTCCAGTCGAAGAAGAAAGCTCAACCTAAGAGAGAGTCAACAAAGAAAACAGATCAAAACCAGCAGAAGCAGGGAACCCAAGAAAGCATATCGAAAGGAAGGAACAGGTAACAAGGCAACGACAAGGAGACATGCAAGAAATACAGACATGATGGCCACACAGTGGATAAATACTGGTTGATTCCAAAGATTGAGTGTATACATTGTCATAAGAAAGGTCGTGCAGCCATCAATTGCCACGACAATCCAAGGAACAAGAAGACGCAAAGTATGAAGGAGAGCACTAACAACACATCATACTTGGAGGAGCTTGGATCCTCAAAGATGGTTGAAGATCGAGCTAGCAGAAATCCTACTGCTTATCTATGCACTGATATATGTGCAACATGCACATCCGATGTGCAAGACATAGTTCTTGACTCAGGAGCCACACCACACTTTGTGATGACAAGGCAGATGATCATCGACTTTTGACAAACCGACTCCTCCAGATATATCGTTCTAGGAGATGGATCGTGACATGAAGTAAGTGACACTGAGCACTTTGGCTGAGCACCAATGGCAGAGATAGAAGACTAGATGACGTTTTGTATGTGCCCACACTGTAGAAAGATCTGCTATCAGTTGCTAGAATAGTAGATGCAGGCATGTGTGTGACATTCATAGATCATACATACAATGTGATTGACGCCAGCTCCAGTACACTCATCACACAAGGTAGACGAAGAGGAAACTTGTATCACCTGAAGGTATGCCTACCGATAGAGCAAGCTCATCAAGTTCGTGAGTCTAAGATGTGCTGTGGCACATGAGACTATGGCACACGAACCTGCTGGCACTATACAAAGCAAGCCAGTACAATGCATTCACATGAGTGAACATCAAGGATGCAAACTTGACACCTTGTGACGCATGCAACAAAGGAAAGATGTCACGTACACCTTTCACGAAGGATTCCTTCATAGCAACGGAACTTTTGGAGCTGATACACTCAAACATTTGTGGACTCTTTGATGTAATATTTTTCAGGGGATCAAGATATTATGTTACCCTTATTGATGACTATAGTAAGTTTGTCATTGTCTAGTTCATCCACAACAAATCTGAAGCTCTTGATAAGTCTACGAAATATATAAATTGGGCTGAGAAGTGGATCGAAAGGAAATTCAAGCAAATCAGGACTGACAAGGGAGGATAATACATTTCCAACCGATTTACTAACTTTTGTAAAAGTCGAGGCATTCTCCACAAGAAAATAACAGCCTACCCACCACAGCATAATGCTGTAGCGAAGAGGAAGAACAGAACTCTCATGGAAGCTGCAAGATCTATGATGGCCTATTCGAAGGCATCAAGATCACTATGGGATGAGGTAGTAGCTACAGCCGCCTACCTACAGAACAGGACAGGCAAATCAAGCGTTGCTCACACTACCCCACACGAGGTATGGTGGAGAAGCAAGCCCAATCTAGCTCGTGTTCGGATCTGCAGATGTATAGCATACGCACACATACCAGACAAGAAGAGAAAGAAGTTGGACGAAAAGGTGCAGCAAGGATTCTTGGTTGGCTATGATATACACTCTGCATACTACAGAGTATACATGTCTAAAACCAATGAAGTGAAGACTGTCAGAGATGTCAAATTTGATGAGACAAGAATGATTGTTGAAGAAGATCCAATCAGCTATGAAGTTCTCAACAAACAATGCTATGACCTGCCCACATCGACAGAGGGAGTGGACCCTGAGCATCCAGATGAAGATACTCAAATTCCAACTGAACTGAACGATAGTTCAGACGATGAACAGACCGACATATTGGAAGTACCCATTACACTGGCGATACACGAAGGTCCCGTAGTCAGCAGGCAGGACAAAGGCAAAGCAGTTGCTGAGCCTGTATTATCTCCAAGGAGATCTGTAAGACAAAGAAGGGCACCAATCAGATATATACTTGACAGCTCATCTTCTGCTCAAGAAGAATTTTGTGGATTTAGCAGTGAACCACAAACTTATGAAGAAGCCATCAACTATCTAGACAAGAACAAGTGGATCAAGGCCATGGAAGACAAAATGGGCTCCCATGAAGCAAAAAAAGGTATGGACACTCGAGCCACTACCAGCCGACAAAAAGACTGTCAAATGTAAGTGGGTCTACAAGTATAAATATGGACCAGACAGCAATGTAGTAAGATACAAAGTCAGGCTAGTTGCAAAGGCCTTCTCACAGAGGTATGACATTGATTATACAAAGACATTCTCTCCTGTTGTGAAGCACACATCTCTACACATATTATTTGCATATGCAGCTGCCTATGCTCTGAAGATCCACATTGTAGACGAGAAGACATCCCTCTTGCATGGGGAGCTGAAAGAGGAGGTCTACATGGACCAACCACCAGGTTTTACCTGCGAGTCACTTGCTGACTATGCCTACAAAATGCATAGAAGCATCTATGGACTGAAATAGTCCGCCAGACAGTGGTACAAGAAGAAGGATCACACATTAAGATCCTTAGGCTTCTAGTCTTTAATAGTTGATTACAACATTTATTTGAAGGTCACAAATGGAGAGATCATCATAGTCAGTGTCTATGTAGATGATACTCTGATCTAGTCATGGAGCGACAATCTGATTGAGCAAGTGAAGGCAGATATTTCGAGGCACTTCAAAATATCAGACCTAGGGGAAGCAAAATGCTACATGGGTTTACAAATTGACAGAGATCTTCAGGCTAGGAGACTATATCTACACCAATCAAACATTTAGAAGATCATTGATGATTTTGACATGACAGATTGCAAGGGAGTAAATACTTCAATGGTTCATGGCACAGTGTTGACAAATGAAGACTGTCCTAGAGATGAAGCAGAACAGCAAGCAATAGAACATAAGCCTTACAGAAGGCTTATTGGTTCTTTGATGTACTTGGGAGACAATACATGGCCAGACATTGCTTACACAGTGTTCAGGTTGAGTCAATCTAATATCAATCCAGGTCCAACGCACTAGAAGATTGCCAAGAAGATCCTGCAATACCTAAAGAACTACGGTCTATGTTATTGTCGAGATGCAAGATTCAAGATTGAATCTTACAGTGATGCAAGCTGGGCATCCCTAAAAGATGATAGTAAAAGCGTCTCAAGAGGATGCACCATAGCAGCCAATGTGGCAATTATCTAGATCAGCAGAAAGCAAACAATAACTGTCCAATCATCTTGTGAAGCAAAATATGTTGCTGCGGGACTCCGTATTATCCAAGAGGTAATGGACAAGCAGAATCTTTCAATGAGATTCTTTGTAATATTAAGACAAAAATAGTTGAAGCAAGTCGTTTTGATTGGGAACATAAACTTCATGCAGCGTTATGGACTTTCTGAACAACTTATAAAATTAACACGAATCAGACACCATTTCAAATTGTCTGATGTCGTTATGTCGATCAAATTTTTAGTACCATCCTTACGCATAGCAACAATTGGACGGTTGAATGATGCTAAATCTTTACAACTACGTCATGAGGCTTTACATAAACTTTGTGAAACCAGATTGATGGCAGTCCATGCACTAGCAGTAGGAAAAACCTCATCGCAATGCATGGCATGATTGCCATTTACATAAGATAGATCTGAAGGAAGAAGATTTAGCTTTGATGTATAAGACCAAATTGATAAAGAAAAACTGAAATTTACAGGTGAAGGACCATACAAAGTGAAAGAAATTATGTTGTATAGAGTAGTTATTTTGGAACACCAGGATGGTATACAATTTGATGCCCTAGTAAATGGAAGCTGATTACGCAAGTTTTGGCAACTAGATCTACCAACATGATCGAAGATAGTTTTGTTGTTTTTCACTGCTTGTTGATTCTTTTTTTGGAAGAGACGTTATTATTTTTAAATCAAAAGGAGAAAAAAAAAATTGATGAGCAAAAGTAAAAAAAAATCATCAGATCTGAACAAAGAGGAAGGAAAATATTTTCAAAAATCAAATTTTGATGAAAAATGACTCAAAAAATTTGTATATCCAATTTTTTGGTGCAGATATAGATTTGCATTTGGATCTTTGTTGTTCTTTGTGTAAATTTAGTTTTTGCTTTGTGTGGATTTGGTTTTTTCAGTTCTGTTTTATAAAATTTAGATTGTTGCAAGAATATTTTTTGTGGTAATATACTTAACAAACTTCAGTACTAGTTTTTGTTTTATAGGTTTCATTGTTGATTTCTGGGCCAATCACTATCAAAGCAGTTGAGGTGCACATTTTGTAGTGGATCCCAGGTACTCATAGGGTCGGAATGGAGGTCAGAATACATGATGTTGTTTTGAACAGTATACCAGTGTCTATTTCGACATCTATTCCGACCTTCCCTTAGATTTTTTTTGAGCTTTCAAATGACAGATAAGTGAATTTTATGATAGTTTGTAAAGCTTAGGTGTTTTTTTTCAGCAAAATCTTCAATTATGATGAGTAATTTTATTTTTTTCTCTTGAGGCAATAGTTGTATGACTTTTTGTTATGGTTTTGTTTTGCAAGTTTGTATGCCGATTTTTTTGGCTCAAATACCATTCAAGCAGCTGACCAACACAATTAGTAGTAGATCCAAGTACTTGTAAATTTTTGTAGCAGTTTGTCTCCTATTTTTTGTTGTAGATCCACATTTTGTAGTATAGGACTACATTCAATTTTATTTACATTAAGATTTATGAAAATAGATCTACACATTTTAGAAACAAATCTCTACTTTTATTGATAAATCTGTTGATAATAGGTAGATCTATCAGCTGGGTGGAAATCAGTGGAGGTCGAAACAGACCTCATAATATGTGGATCTGTTTAAGCAGTATACTATTACTTATTTTGAGGTGCATTCTGACCTCTGCTCATAAATTTTTACATTTCAAAAACAGATCTTTGATAAACATTAGCAAGTTGTGCTTGAACAATACTAGATTATTACCACCTCAACTGATATATCAAGATTAGTAAAATTTTTGCCCTAGCTGATACATCAAAATCAACAAAATGTGACTCAACAATGTAACGTTTTTATTAGAGACTTCTTAGAAAACGTTTTTATGAACCTGCTGGCGAACTCCATAGTTGGGCTAAGAAAAGAATTGATTCCCACTCTCAACAATTGGCATAGTCTAATGCTTTAATCTTTGATCCTTATGGCACTTCAAGTATAGTTTGGCCAAATGAGCGCTTGGATGAGTGCCACAAAGTTCTTCACCACAAAAAATGATTCACTCTCGTCCAATGTCAAGAATCTTGAAATTTTTTACCTTGTCCAAATCACAAAAAAATGGACACACAAATAGTGAGTTAATATCTAACCACCCCTAATATAGTGAAATCCATTGGAGTAACTTACATTAAAATTTGAAGTCTTCATTTCCATATGCAATAACCCCTAATAGACTCACTCGGGTCCAAGACTCTTTTTGTAAGAGTTGGAATGGGTCTTATTTGATTTAAAATCAAACTATTTCAAATCATGAAAATTCGAGTAAAGGTAACAATATTATCTACCAGCAGGGGTCAGAACAGACCTCGGAATAGGTGGATCTGTATCCGACAGTATACCACAACCTATTTCGAGGTCTATATCGAGGATGAATATTAGCATTTTAGAGTTTTTTTTTCTAATTGCAGATTTCAGGTGATTTGCTACTTAATTAAATGGTTGCCTAATCATTCTACTCCTTTACTTAGCAAACTATCCCACACCATTGCAACATTTTTTCTAATCTCATATAACATTGAAGCCTCACTTACTTTGATTGTACCAGACCGAGAGTTCCTATTTGCAATTGTTGCCCATAGATTATTAGTTTCAAGTTTCGTAACTAGGCATGTTGTTGATTATGTTTGTCCTTCAAGTATAGCTTGACCAATAATCGACCACCATTATTTTATTTTAGAGCCTTGATAGTCTTACTGAGTTGGTTTTTCAGCATATATTTGAAGTGAGTTGGTTTCAAAACATATGTTTGAGTCGAGTTATACAAAAGTATCAATTGATCTTAGTGGCTTGGTAGTAGTATAGGAAGTACCTTTCTAATAAAATTACTTTAGCACATTACATAAAATCAGCATATGTTCTCTCTCTTTTTGTTCTCTTCGTGTGTGTGTGTGTGTGTGTGTGTGTGTGTGTGTGTGTGTGTGTGTGTGTGTGTGTGTGTGTGTGTGCGTGTAAGTATGATGCCGTTAGTCTATGTTTCATGCCTACTAGATCATGCTACTCTAATTCATGGTATCTTAATTTATGTTTCATGCTTACTAGTTCATGCTACTCTAATTCGTAGTATCTTAATTTATTCATGCTACTTTTAATTTGTAGTATCTTAATCTATGTGCTATATATTAGTTATGTTTCATGCTTGAGAGAGAGAGAGAGAGAGAGAGAGAGAGAGAGAGAGAGAGAGAGAGAGAGAGAGAGAGAGAGAGAGAGAGAGAGAGAGAGAGAGAGAGAGAGAGAGAGAGAGAGAAGAGGGGGGGGGGATCATGAAAGAGTTAAAGGTAACCAACACTCCCAAGTCTAGGAAGGTGTGTAGCTCTTGTTTTCTTCCGTTAAAGGTGTGGTTCAAATGTTTTGGAAGATAAGTTCCACAAGAAAGACCAAACGCCGCAGAGAGAGAGCATGTGGTGACATTCAGGAATAGGATATAATCGTACGGTTCGGGAGTTTTGATTAGCAATATACTATGTTCACTTTTTGTTTTCTCTTCGTGTGTGTTTGGGGTTTAGGATTTAGGGTGTGTGTGTGTGTGTGTAAGTATTATTGGTTCATGCTTCTCTAATTCATAGTATCTTAATTTATGTTTCATGCTTGATGGTTCAAACTACTCTAATTTGCAGTATCTAAATTTATTCATGCTACTTTAATTTGTAGTACCTTAATTTATGTGTACATATTAGTTCTGTTTCATGCATGAGAGAGAGAGAGAGAGAGAGAGAGAGAGAGAGAGAGAGAGAGAGAGAGAGAGAGAGAGAGAGAGAGAGAGAGAGAGAGATCACAAAAGAGTTAAAGGTAACCAACACTCCCAATTCCAGGAAGCTATGTAGCCCTTGTTTTCTTCCGTTAAAGGCATGGTTCAAATGTTTCTTGTTGGAATATAAGTTCCACAAGAAATCCCAAACGTTGCAGGGAGGGAACATGTGGTGACATTTTGGAATAGGATATAATCGTACGGTTTGGGAGTTTTGATTGACAATCTACTATGTTCTCTTTTCTTTTTCTCTTCGTGTGTGTTTAGGGTGTGCGTGTGCGCGTGCGCGTGCATGTGCATGTGCGTGTGCGTGTGCGTGTGCATGTGTGTGTGTGTGCATGCGTGGTTTCCGTATCATAGTCTGAGCTTTTATAGGTATTGAAAAGCTACGAGGGCAATACCAACATATAAATGCATGCGCGTGTGCGTGTGCGTGTTTGTTTGTGTGTGTGCGTGCGTGGTTCCCATATCATAGTCCAAGCTTTTATAGGCAATACCAACATATAAGTCAATTTTTCATCTATAATTAACCATAAACCATAATCCTAACAATATTAATGATGAGACGAATCCATTGAGGATGCAAAGGAGGCTAACTAGCTCTGGAATCGAGTTATCTGTGCCGATTGGATATTTTGCCTAGATATCATGCCACCAAACATGGCTGATGGTGTGCAGGCTATTAGCATTCTTGAACCTGATAGTTCACCACATCGAATAGAGAGAAATGTGGTGGCTACTTCAAACTCAATAACTCTAAAAGGCTGCATGAGGTTCATTTGGATTCAAACAAGTGTCCACATGTGACCACTTTGAAATATTGAGTTCAAAGTAGCAACATCTTTTTCTCTCTTCGATGCTACGAACCGTCAGAATCAAGGACTGCCAAGGGCTTACACATCGTAGTCCTGTTCTGTGTCATCATAGAAGAGACACCCCATCGTTACATACGAGTCACTTGTAGGGCCATTGAGCCTCTTTTTGAGATCTACTCCTCAATGGAATTTAATTTGGATCATCATTGTTGTTTGAACTTGAAATGGTTGTGAACGAACAATATATGTATTGGTATTGACGTTGTAGCTACTCTATATTTTAGTGAGAGAGAGAGAGAGAGAGAGAGAGAGAGAGAGAGAGAGAGAGAGAGGAGAGAGAGAGAGAGAGAGAGAGAGAGAGAGAGAGAGAGAGAGAGAGAGAGAGAGAGAGAGAGAGAGAGAGAGAGAGAGAGAGAGAGAGAGAGAGAGAGAGAGAGAGAGAGAGAGAGAGAGAGAGAGAGAGAGAGAGATATGGACATGGTGATTTTTTTTACTATTTTGAGACTCTCATTGGTGTGGCGGAAGCGAAACTTTTGTCTTTGAGAGAGAGAGAGAGAGAGAGAGAGAGAGAGAGAGAGAGAGAGAGAGAGAGAGAGAGAGAGAGAGAGAGAGAGAGAGAGAGAGAGAGAGAGAGAGAGAGAGAGAGAGAGAGAGAGAGAGAGAGAGAGAGAGAGAGAGAGAGAGAGAGAGAGAGAGAGAGAGAGAGAGAGAGAGAGAGAGAGAGAGAGAGAGAGAGAGAGAGAGAGAGAGAGAGAGAGAGAGAGTGGATTTGCAAACATCCACTGGAGCAGCCACATTGCCAGCAACATCATCAACAAGATCAATAGCCAAGGTCACAAACCCTAAGACGATAATGACAAGGCTAAGAAGGTAGATGGGCAATCCAAAGCAACTCAATCAGAAGAAGTACCCAAATCATGAGGAAGATACTTCAGAAAGGGAAGCACAAGCATTGGGAAATCAGTCTCCTTCTTCAACCAGTCTCTTGCCATACTTCTGCACCCATTCTCATGCCTATCATCCACACCATCTATCGTTGTCACCACCACCAACACCCTTCCTTCCATCTGTTGTCTATCATCAGTTCATTGTTCTTCTGAGAAATCTCTAGTTTTTGATAGTCTTATCGAAACGGCTAAAAGATCATTGCAAGTGTCTTGTAGAGACCAACTACCACCTACATTGGTTGTCAGCCGGAAAAGACCTAAGAAGCAGGCAAAACAGCCAGAAGAAATAAAGAGAAAGATTCAAGAAGCTGAGGAGGAAAGGACGAAACTTAAGCAACAGTTGAGTCAGATTGACCTTGATAAAAAAAAAACTCTCTGGAGCAATGATAGTTGGATCCCCTCCTATGAAGCCCAAAGAGATCCAAAAGTAATGGATCAAAATAAAGAGCTGCAAGAAAAAAAGAAGAAGATGAAGACAACCGTGAACTTGCAAAATAAAACAAGCTCCTCAACTAACAAGTGGTGGTCAAAGCTCGACGTTGCAAGGGTTCAAGGCTTCAACTGAAGAACTATCAGTTTTTTCACCCCCCACCAAGCATTCATCATGTTTCCCTACCATCTTCAACTCATCCGTCCAATCTATTTCTACCACCAATTTGTTGGTAAGTTCATTCCTTTGAAGACTGTGAGCCCGAAGTTTGTATGACCTACCGATCGAAGGTTGAGCATCGACAAGACTGCAACTTCAACTGAGAGAGGAACTATAGAAATGCCCAGAAGCAAATGGAGGATATAGGCCTCCCAGACGTTCGAATTTGCACAGAAACTAGAAGTGAAACCATCCATGGCAGATGCAATAAAAGAACGAGACTCGAGAAAAACACTCAAGCATGCAAGTTGTAAAGCTGTTGAGAGCTCTCCAATTTTGAGAATGTCAACCACTTGTAGCAATAAGACATTCTGGTTAAATTGCAGCAAGTTGAGAAAGCAGTTTTTGTGATAAAGACCGGCAATAATAAGCATTTGGTTTTATGCAAGCAAACAAGGATCTACACTTTTTCAAGTGCCGATCGAAGATGCCGATGCGGAAGCGAAACAACATCATTCAATATGAGTTGCAGTGGGTCTTGCAATACATTAGAGGTGAAATGTTGGCTGATTCTGTTGAATCCCCAAGATTCTCGACCGGAGCTGACCAAGAGCACCTCTCACCTTAGACTGAGGAGGTCTCTGAGAAAACGAGACTAACAAAGACTGAGAGCCCAGGAATACTAGTTACTAATGATAAGCAAAAATTGTGTAAGCCTCATCGTGAATCCCAGAAGATGGAATGACCATGTAGGAACTAGTATTTCTAGGCAAAGTAATAAATGCAAGTAGACCCCTCTTAAAGAAAGTAGAGTGAGCCACCTTTTGATGGTGATCTCTAGTGGAGAGCATAATTTCACTTGTAATTTGTAAAATGTGGAAATGCCACTAGGATGCCACCTAAGGAGCTCTCTTGCTTATTTAAGAGACTCCCTCTTAAGAAGATGAGCTTTTTATGCATTGTATCTACTCGTCCAAATGAGAAGAGCCTCCATGAGTTTGATACAACACTAAGCTCCTTGATCATGGCGGTTTTCTTGAGTGATGCTCCTATGATCATGCCCTTCCATCCTTTGTATGTGGTTGTGGATTTTAGAGTGGATTAGTTTTCTTACTTTTTTAGAGTGGATTAGATTTCATTTCTTGTTTGTGGATTAATGTAGGAATCAGCATTCAAGTAAACTAGATAGGCTGGATTTGTGATGTAATTCTTGCATATCCTCTTACAACCCTGTTCTTGATGTTCTTGGAATGTCCAAAAATCAAAAGACTGGTTGGTTTCTTGATTCTTGAACTTCTAAAATGCTGCTAGAATAGCTTTTGTTTTTTGTTTCTTGTTTTGTGGAATTATTCAAGTATAGTAGTGTCTAGAATATGATTGTAACTCGTTTTTGTAGCATTAGAGTAGGAATTCATGGCATTCCAATTTTTCTTCATGCTGATTTATTGGTTGAATGTCTGACCTGCATGTTTGGTAGATGAACATGTGATTCTAGTTCAAGAGTGACTGTCCTGAATTGTCCTCTTATAGTCGGGACAAAATACTAAAACGTTAATCAGTCTCTTCTACTTGATTCTGGGTATTGCAATAACAAGAAAACACCAAGAAAATGTCCAACGTAGTCTGGTACTGAGGTAGAAACAATTATGTAAATAAAAAGACAAGAAGAAACACTAAACCAATATAAAGATCCTCCCAAGCAGATAATCCGTTAACACTGCCCGTCGTTGACGGGCAATGGCGGCGATGATTTGGATGATGGCCGATCTCGAGTCTTTGGAAAAGTTCGAATCTTCAGAAAAATTCTAGTCTTTGAAAAAATTCGAGTCTTTGAAAAAAAAAATCGAGTCTTCAAAAACTTCGAGTCTTTTGAAAAATTCGACTTGATAGTACAAAGAGTCCTTCGATCCTTCGGAAAAATTTGAGTTGACAGTTCGATTCTTAAAACAAATTCAAGTCTTTAAAAAAATTTGAATCGTCAAAAAAATTCAAGACTTTCCAAAAGAATCGATCTTTTGGAAAGATTCGAGTAGTTGAAAAAATTCGAGTCTTAAGAAAATTCGAGTCTATTGAGAAATTCGAGCACTGGAAAAATTCGAGTATTGGAAAAATTCGAGTCATTGAAAAAATTCAATTATTTTGAAAAATTTGAGTCATTTCAAAAATTCGAGTCATTCCAAAAAATTCGAGTCTTGAAAAATTTGAGTCATTCGAAAAACTTGAGTCATTGGAAAAATTAGAGTCATTCAAAAAATTCGAGTCATTTGAAAAAAATTGAGTCATTGACAAAATTCAATCTTTTGAAAAATTCAAGTAATTGAAAAATTCGAGTCATTGAAAAAATTTGAGGCATTGGAAAAATACGATTCTTTAGAAAAATTCGATCCATTGGAAAAATTCGAATCGTTCCAAAAATTTGAATCTCAAAAAATTCGAGGCGTTACAAAAAAAATTCGAGTCATTGGAAAGATTTGAGTCATTCTAGAATTTCGAGTAGTTCCAAATATCTGAGTCTAGAAAAATTTGAGTCGTTCTGAAAATTCGAGTCTCAAAAAGTTTGAGTCGTCCGAAAAATTCGAGTCATTGGAAAAATTCGAATATTGCTTCAGTAAGCTGTGCGAGAGTTCTAATTTTTTTGAATATTTTTATAAAAGAAACTGAAATTTATGCCAAATTAGTGAATCCTCGCAGAAGTAACCTTTGCAACCTTGTTCCTTTCGCTTAGAGTGATCTTTTTCATCTTAGGCCAAGTCAACCAGAGTTCATAAAAAGTTTTGATGAAATTATAAGGAAACAATAAAATTTTTGTCTTCTCGTCCACAATTTGGATCTTCAGGTTGTATGTTGATGCATATGCTATCAACAAACGTATGGAGGTATGCTTTACAACTGGAGAGAAGGTTTCAGTATAATCAATGCCATACTTCTGAGAGAAACCTTTAGCTACCAACCTTGCCTTGTATCGTGATACCTTGCCATTAGCTCCATTCTTATACTTGTAGATCCATGTGCATTTAATAGTCTTTCCGCCATTTGGAACTAGTTCAAGAGTCCACACGTTGTTCATCTCCATGGAGTGTATTTCTTCCTCCATCGCTTGTATCCACATGTCCTTGTCAGGATTGTCGATGGCTTCTTCATAGCTTTGTGGTTCACCTCCGAATCCACAAATTTTTTCCATCATTTAGGATGAACTATCAGGTGCATATCTGACCGATTCTTTGCGATCTCTCACAGATCTGTGTAGAGATTGCTCGGGTGCTACTTTTGCTTTGCTTTTCTCTTTGTGGCTAGGTGCGAAACCATTATGGGTTCCCGGTGTTCTAGCTACAGGTAGGTTCACAGCCCCTTCGTCGTCTGAGTTGTCACTCAACTCATGTGGTAAGTGAACGTCTTGATTCAAGTGTTTATCGTTTGCTCCCTGTGTCGATGTGGGCAGATCATAATATGTCTTGCTTAGAATCTCGTAGCCAACAGGGTCTCTGTTGGCCATCGTTCTAGCTTCATCAAACTTGACGTCTCTTACAATTTTGACCTGCTTGCATTGGAAGATTGATGAGAGATCGAGTGTGATCTTATCTTCTATGGAGGAGGATATGACAGCTGCAGCTTTGTCATTTTTCTCCTTCCATTTGCGAAGCTCCTTACCAGCGTTCTTCTCCTCTTAGAATAAGCGAAGTCTTCACCTTCCATGCTAGGTAGTTTGACCCATCTGCCTGATATCGTGCATATCTTGGATTGAATGCTGCTTATAGATGCCATTGTAGCTTACAATGTTTCAGCTTGAATGAGGCTCCTTTGTTCTGAATGACCTTGCTCTGAAAACCTAACCTGCTCTGATCTTGAGTAACCAGGCTCTGAGAACCCCAGGCTCTGATACCATTGATGGAATCTGATGCGCTCTGATACCACTGATGGAATTTTGATTTGAAGCATTCTGTTTTTCAGATTCCTGACAAGATTAGATAGAGTCAAACTCTTAATTGCAACTACTGCTGCTAACTAAGATCTATCCTCTTCCAAGCTCTAGATGGACACTGCCTATCTAGTATTGATTTACAAGCATTCAAGAAAACGAGCCATTGTGCAGAAAACAAAGTAACAGCTGAATATGTAAGAACAATGAACAAGCATGAAGGCATTCAAGATTATACACTGAGCAAGAGGTGCAAATAACACCTGTATTATGATAATGATCTATGTGTATGTGCATGTGCACTGACTGGCATACCAAACAATGCGTTACCGTAAGAGGACTTTTGTCTCTCACGAACACTCAGTGCTGCATACTAGTGTGCACTTCTATTGGTCTCGCTTACTAGCGGACACTTTGATCGTCAACAACATCTGATCATCTCATCAAATCAACCCTTCAAGATTTGGTCTCGCTTACTAGCGGACTCTTACTTATCAATCTCAACAACTATGCAACCTTATCTCTGTCGTTCATCCTTTATATATAGGAAAATGGTTTTAATCTTAATAAGCAGTGATTATAAGAACTCATTAAGCCACTTCTAACGGCTTGTGGTTGTCTGTCGTTGTCATCCGTGCAACTCGTTCTTCTTCTGGTACTTCGTCGTCCATGCCAATGATTGGGTCGTGAAGGTGCGCCGCTATCGCAGCCACCTTGTGACTGCAATCGAAGCCATTGTGACTCCCTTACGACTTCTCGTTGTACATATGCTCAGCCGCATAGTGATTGCAGGACTTGCTACTGCGGTGCCTGTTGTAAAGCTACCTTTACAAGCTTTACTTCCGGCGCCATCGGCGCCAGCTATGTCCCCGGCGCCAGCAACGCCCCTGCTGCTCCCGGCGCCAATGGCGCCGGCGCCGCTCCCGGCGCCACTGTGACCAGAATCCAGCCGGCGCCAAGTTCCTATGGCTGAAAATCTTTGATCGGTTCTAGCGAAGTCCAGAGAGCTCAGATCGATGTGCAATCACCTCACACGATCTAGGCATGATTAAAGGAAGCCTGGGGATCAATAAAATCTAGAGAGAGAAAATGACTTTCTAGAAAGAGAAAATCCTAGAGAGAGAAAAACGTGCTTTACCAGCTTGGGTAGAGTGCTTGGTATGAGGGGGGGGGTGCCGAATCACACCAATACTATAGGGGAGTGCGGGTTGCGACTCAGGGCGAGCTCCAACCAAGTCTCAGCCTCCCTTGCTGGAATGTTGTCATGGCTCTCGCCTTGGCATGCTAGCGCCCCGGAGACTAGGGTCGGTCACACACTTGAAATGTAACCTTCTCAGATTTATCAATAAAGTGGGATTTTCCTCAAACTGACTCTGATTACCTTCTGGGTTTCAGTGTTCGGTAAAAGCGCCAGTTGTAAGGCCGCTTTTCAAAATTTTTAACTTGGCACATAGCTGAGGGTCGTATCCCGGGACGCCAGCGGTATGCCGTCGGGACCATTCGGTCCGTGGCGCCAGCGGTATGCTGTCGGGACCATTTGGTCCAAGAACTGGTTGTTTCCATATCTGTCGCGGCTTGTGGTTCTGAGTGTTCCTTGCATGAACGTGAATGGGTTAAGCTCTTGGGGAACGGGCTCTAACCTGTCGGCTGAGTTGGATGGCTTGCTTGGGTGGATGTTACCTGTTTATGGCTGTCCAGTCTGGCGTGGCGCCAGGTTGGCTTCCAGCGCTCGTGACGGAGCTTTCAGTTGGTTAAGTCTGATGTAAGTCAGACCGCTTGCTTGGAATGGATGTTACTCGTTTGTAACGAAGCTTCGAGTTGGTTAAGTTTGATGTATGTCGGGCGGCTTGCTTGGAGGGAAGTCACCCACGTCGGGACCCCCGATCTGGCATGGCGCCAGGTTGGATCTCAATGTTGGTTTTCGGAACTTCAAGTTGGTTAAGTCTGATCGTTGTTGGCGAGTTGGCTGCTTGTATGTCAAGTGGGTTTGGATGGCAAGAGTTGAAGGCTGGGAAGCTAAGTCGTGGTTCCCGGCTCCCTTTGGGATGCCTGCGCTACATGTGGTATCAGAGCCGACTGGCCGGTCAGCTATGCGGATCTCACGGAAATGGCCACGGTTTGGGGTTCATCAAGACAACTGTTGTGCAAGGTGCTGCCCACAGTGTAAGCACGGGTGCGTCCACGGTCGGGGTGGTCGGCAGAACGGGGGACTTGATGAGTCAAAGTGCTGCCCTTGAGGTGTAAGCACGGTCAGTTCTCGCGGTTCGGGCCTGGCGCTGTCTGCACGTAGGACGGATGAGGCAAAGTGCTGCCTAGGGAGGTGAAAGCACGGTCTGTACCTTGTGGGGTGCGGGGCGACATATTCGAACTGTACGGGTTAACCATTGATACAGAGATGCTGCTTGAATTCGGGTGTAAAGCACGGGTGGTTAGCTGCCGGTGCGGGATAGCTGCCGATCGTTTAGCTATAAGGGCTATCGACCAAAAAGTGGTGGGGCGTGACTGAGGCAATGTGCTGCTTAATGGTGAAAGCACGGATAGTTGGAGGGGTGTCCTATGTGGGCTGATTCTGTGATCGATTTGTATGGGCGCGGCCAGGCAAAGGTCCGTTGGCAGGACCATCTCAAAGGGGGACCTTGCCTTTGTTACTTGTTAGTAAACCTGCCTGAGTGTCTTACTTGTACGTATTCGTGGTGAGTCTTAGTACTCGTGCTTTGCCTGGTTTGCATGATTGCTTGTGATACAAGGAGCTGATGGCTCGAGAAGGAACCTTTTCTTTTGAAGGCTGATACCATTAAACAAAGAGGACTACAGAATCTGTGCGGCAGATTTGCAGTTCAAGTACTCGCACGTGAACGACAACGAAATGACTCAATGTTTGCAAAGGATGGATGACTAGCCTGTTTCTTGGGTTAGTTTCATTTGCGACAACGCCCACCAGACGCAAGCAGGAAGTCAAAAGTTGGAAAGGGCAATTTCAGGGGAGATCTTCTATAGCAGTTGGTCTTCATTTTGGGATGGCCACCTTCGGAACTGAAACTCACTGAGCATGGGTGATATCCAGTATCAGTTGGGTTTTTTCCTCAAAAGGGGAAAAGACTAGGATCCTCTTCAGAGATTGGCAACAAGTTGGATCGAGCCATAATCCTAGCAGATGGGAAGCAAAGTGTTGGAAAGGCTTTTTGTCCGAAGAACTCTACTCTAAGTCCGATCAGCTGATTTATTAAGTGGAGGGGAACTATCACACACACCTCTCTCTTGGGACAAATTTTAGATGAAAGTTGATCAAAATGGGGGGGCAAATTCAAGGTGACCTAGCCATACTCACACGAGGAGACTGGCGAACTTTGGACCTAATAAATTGACAAGTTTTTGTTGTGGAAAGGAAAGTTTGTTATAGGCTTTCTCTGGACCAGCAATGATGAGGAAACATATGAGTACGCTGGCTTGTGTTACGTGTAAGGCAGCTGATCAATGAAGGAACTGTGAAAGTTGAGTCTTGCATGAGAGACTTGGTATTTCGAACGGACGCTAAGGGACAGTTCGCGTTGAGATCGGATTAGTGCAAACTCTGGGTGCATGTTTCTGATTCAAAGAGAGCTACTTGAAGCCAAGCTCGATGTACACTTCTTGTTTTGACTGTGAGGCAACTGACCAGTGATGGAATTGTGAAAGTCAAGTTTTGCGCGACGGACATGGTGCTTCAAACAAACGCGAAGAGATAGTTCGGATGCGGATCAAACTGGTGCGACCCTTTGGCTTTCCACGAGGTCAATGGTTACATTTGGGCTGATTCAAAGAGCTACTTCAAGCTAAGTGAGAGGTGCATTGCGGAGTACTCAATCTTTGCCTACCTTAAAGAGCCAAGATGGAAAAGTATCAAGATCAGGCTGGGACAAAGAGAGAAATCAAGGTGCAGAAGCAACAAGGCACGAAGTGGACCATAAAGTGTGCAATCAAACGATAAATCCTTCGGCTCAGGGAGCCTTGATACTTGTGCGGAACTGAACAAATCGGGAGCTCAGGGAGCTCAACACAAAGTGCATCAAGGACAAATCAGGAGCTCAAAGGAGTTCCAAAGTCGAAAGTCAGAAGCGACAGGGGCGAACATTTCAAAGAAAGGCCTCTGTCACCAGTTAATAAGGTTCTCGGGTTTTACGAAAGCGATATCAAATCTACGCTTTTCCCAGACAAAGATATATTTTCAAGTTATGTAATTTTTTCAGTACAAAGAGCTGAGCCTCCGACTTGTGGTGTGCCAGCTTCAATGTTAATAAAAAGTGGCCAGTAAATTGAGTCCTGTGCCAAGTAGCTTAAATGTATAGTTATTTTAATTGGGAGACACCTTTACTTTAATCTGACATCTGATGAGGACATCAGATTTTATAAAGGTGGGGTGGATGTTGTAAAGCTACCTTTACAAGCTTTACTTCCGGCGCCATCGGCGCCAGCTATGTCCCCGGCGCCAGCAACGCCCCTGCTGCTCCCGGCGCCAACGGCGCCGGCGCCGCTCCCGGCGCCACTGTGACCAGAATCCAGCCGGCGCCAAGTTCCTATGGCTGAAAATCTTTGATCGGTTCTAGCGAAGTCCAGAGAGCTCAGATCGATGTGCAATCACCTCACACGATCTAGGCATGATTAAAGGAAGCCTGGGGATCAATAAAATCTAGAGAGAGAAAATGACTTTCTAGAAAGAGAAAATCCTAGAGAGAGAAAAACGTGCTTTACCAGCTTGGGTAGAGTGCTTGGTATGAGGGGGGGTGCCGAATCACACCAATACTATAGGGGAGTGCGGGTTGCGACTCAGGGCGAGCTCCAACCAAGTCTCAGCCTCCCTTGCTGGAATGTTGTCATGGCTCTCGCCTTGTGTAGCGCCGGCGCCTCAAAGGGCGCTGGGACTTGAGCGGTTTCCCCAACACGCGCTTAAGCCTAACATTCATCCATCATGCACTTACGTAAAAGCCAACTCAGAATCGTAACAAGCTTAACCATTCAGACTTAAGAAAACTGGAATCCCAACCAACCCGAAAGCCAACTCAGAATCCGTCCCCAAAAGGTAACCAAAGGCAAAGACAAGCCACACATGAAACCCAAGACATAGTGGTCGCCAAACTGACCAATTGGCATAGCGGCAAGCCCCATGTCGATGACAGGGACCCTTAGGCGCCAGCGACGCAAAAAGGTTGTAGTAAGGGTCCTTCCACTTGGACCAGTCCCGGAGGCGAAACCGAAATGGTAATCATCCCCAAGGATCAACTTTATTATATTTGGAAGAGGTTACATTCATACATAGACTGACCGGTCTCGGGGCCACCAACACGTGCTGGGCATTGTGCCTGGCTCGTGCTGGTAGAGGGAGCTGAGACCTGGCGACTGGATTCCTGGCGCTGGTTGAGCTGCCCAAGTTTCTGTCTGCCGGACTCCCCCTATAGTTCTGCTGTGATTCGGCGCACCCCCTCTGGTTTGAAACATAGTGCTTTCTGGTAAAGCACGCTTTTTAGGACTTAGTTTTTATTTTGCTGATTAAGCCTGGCAAGCCTGGCAGAATCAGTCTGGCTCCCGGACATGGGTCCCGGGAGCCGTCCCGGCGGCCGAATCAACCTGCTTTCCTGACTAGGCCATGACTCGAGCTCCAGAGCTAGCTCAGGACTTTGTGACTACTTGACTGGCTCACCACAGGTCGGAGGCTCAGTCCTTGACATTCTAACTTGCTCTGGGACCTTAGGGAGTGTCACCCCTTTGAGTCTTACAGGGCACGCTGGGTGCACCCAAGTCAGCTTTACAACATCCTCCCCTCGTTTGAGAAAGCTGATGTCCTCATCAGGGCCAAACTAGAACCTAAGACTCATGGCACGGGCTTAATTCACCGGCCAGACTTTAGTCACATATACAAGGGCACGGGCTTGATTCACCGGCCAAAGGAAACCAACTGTAAAGCAGAGCAATGATATTGTGTTTTACACCCAGCACAGGAAAAGTGTGGATCTAGTTCACTTACGTAAAACCTGTGTGAAGCTGCTGCACTTAGACATCAAACTGAAGCTCACTCCTCAATGAGAAATGCGGCTTACTTTATTAGCATAAAAGAAAAAGGTACTCACGGCTCCCTTAAGCCTCAGATATGTCGTTGTCGTCGCACATCTGGATGAGTCCCCTAGGACTCTAGATATTTCGTTTGGTCGTCCAGGTTGAGCTCCTTGAGCTCTGCATCGGCACTTAGATTCACCTTTGACGTAGAAACTGCAGGCAATGTTGGCTCCATTTGACCTCGCGTCAACTGTTTTGTCACTGTTGGATGTCTTTCATTAAAAAGATGAGTGAGATTGGGAGGAATGGTTGGCTCAGGTTCATTTGTGTCGTTCTTTTCTAGTTGGTCCCCTGGCACAGCTCTGACGACACAAGGTCTCCTGCCATTATATAATAACACAAGGTTAACCCCTTTTGCCAAGAAGGCCACCACATGTTCGTTAAACCAACTCAATCCCAAAATAGCGTCGAAGGCATCCATCTTCAAGATTGTGAACGTTAGTCGATTCTTCCAGGCTCCCAGAGAGATTGGTAAGTTGGTTGCCAATCTACAAGTGGTCATTGTACCTTTCGCGGTCTCCACACAAATAGGAGTCACATTTTCTTCACATTGCTCTCCTGTCAGTTTTTCTGACAAGTAGTTATGAGACGCCCCCAGGTCTACCATGAAGTAAATGATCCTGCCTTGAATACAGCCTTTCAGGTACAATAACTTGGATCCTCTCGCAGGAGTCGCCATAAGATGTTCACGATAAGCCGCAAGTGCCCCTATCTGTTGCAAGGCATTCAGGTCAGACTCCGTCAAATCCGTTTCTGGGTCCTCTTCATCATCTTGTTCACCATCTTCTTGATCAAATGCCTCTCTCTCCATCCTATCAAATCCTTCAATGGCAGCCATGATTTGCTTATTCAATGGTTTGGGGCATGATCTCCAAGAGTGACCTTGCTGATGACAGTTGAAGCAACGCATGGAACTGCCCACTGTTGGTGAGCTGTTGCTGTGACTAGTCGAAGATCCAACATTGTTTCTTCTCTGGAACATGTTCCCTCCATTGTTGCCTTGGTTGCCAAACCCTGTTTTTGTTGGGAATTTATTCACGCTACTCGAGGCTTGGTTGCCATTTGGAGCTGAGTCCCCTCTTGAAAAGAAGCTCGGACTCGGTCTGGATCCACTAAATACTCTTGTTGAGGTTGCGGGAGCAGCTGGTGCCAATGTGCTCTCATAATCACAAACCATTTCAGCCGCTCGAATAGTTGAATTGAAATCATGGGGCATGTAGCTGTCTATCGCACGTCGGCTCCAGGATTGCATTCCAGACAATAGGTAATGAGTTTTGTCCGCCTCGGACATATCTTCAATAACCCATACACTCTGTCTGAATCTATTGAGGTACTCTCGCAATGACCCTTTCTGTTTGAGCCCCGATAATTCTGTCCTCAATCTCATGTGTGAATCCTTCGGTATGAACTCCTCTCGTAACGCGGCTTTGAATGCGTCCCATGTTTGAAAATGCATTCCTGCCATCCGGTACCAATTTGTAGTGTAGCCCTCAAAATATGCTAATGCCAAGCCAGTTCTTTCTTCCTCAGGAGTGTTCATTAGACGGAAGTAATGGTCCATGTGAAACAACCAATCTTCCACAACTCGAATATCACGCTCTCCTTTGAAAGTAGGTGGTGCTTTCACTTTGGCAGTCTTTCTTGGGCCCTCCGTGGTTCGCGCTCGTGGTTCTCTTGGTATCTGTGGAGGAGGCGCCACTGCATTCTCCCTAGTTGCTTCCAACTCTTCAAACCTGGCTTCGAGCTGTGTTAGCCCGTCTCTCATTTCTCTAGCAAGGTTAATTTGGGTAAGATTCATGGCTCGCAAGGATGTTTGCCATTCTTTCCTTTCGGTTTCTCTATCCTTCTTCACCTCGCTAAGCATAGCCGTCATTGCGCTTGATAAATATTGCCGCATCTTCACTTCAAAGAGGTCCTGTTGTGCCTCTGGCAAGGGTTCATCTCTTGGTGTAGGTTCAGAAGGGCCACCCATCTCTTCATGGAGGGGCGCCACTGTGGAGTGCATACGCTCTTTCTTTCTCGACTTGGACCTGGTGCCATCTCGATGCATGCGAGAGCTGTATTCTCGAGTCAGCTCTTCTCCGTCCGTCAGTGCTCGTAACTCTTCAAGATGGTCCTCCATTATAGTCAGAGGTGTACTTCCAACAGATTATCGCCTCAATCCTTTTTATATTTGAAGCTCTCCCTTCTGTCAGCCGGGCCCCACAGCTCTCTTTTCTTCTTTATTAAATCAGCTTCAATGAAAATATCCCTTCCTCAAACTTAGCACGCCCACATCACCTGAGAGCCAAGTAGGAACCAGGTCATTTGTGTCCAAGCAAGCACACGACAAACGGAACATACCAACCAAAGCAAACATAGAGGATCCCTCTCAAGCCACAAACCCCCCCTGAGACCGGACGTAGGACCTTTGCCTAGCCGCGCCCACACAAATCTATCACAGAATTAGCCCACGGGGAAACATCCATCCAACCATCCGTGCTTTCACCATTAAGCAGCACATTGCCTCAGTCACGCCCCACCACTTTTTGGTCGATAGCCCTTATAGCTAAACGATCGGCAGCTATCCCGCACCGGCAGCTAACCACCCGTGCTTTACACCCGAATTCGAGCAGCATCTCTGTATCAATGGTTAACCCGTACAGTTCGAATATGTCGCCCCGCACCCCACAAGGTACAGACCGTGCTTTCACCTACCTAGGCAGCACTTTGCCTCATCCGTCCTACGTGCAGACAGCGCCAGGCCCGAACCGCGAGAACTGACCGTGCTTACACCTCGAGGGCAGCACTTTGACTCATCAAGTCCCCCGTTCTGCCGACCACCCCGACCGTGGACGCACCCGTGCTTACACTGTGGGCAGCACCTTGCGCAACGGTTGTCCTGACAAATCCCAAAAATGTGGCCATCCCTGTGAGACTTGCGTAGCTGACCGGCTAGTCGGCTCTGATACCACATGTAGCGCCGGCGCCTCAAAGGGCGCTGGGACTTGAGCGGTTTCCCCAACACGCGCTTAAGCCTAACATTCATCCATCATGCACTTACGTAAAAGCCAACTCAGAATCGTAACAAGCTTAACCATTCAGACTTAAGAAAACTGGAATCCCAACCAACCCGAAAGCCAACTCAGAATCCGTCCCCAAAAGGTAACCAAAGGCAAAGACAAGCCACACATGAAACCCAAGACATAGTGGTCGCCAAACTGACCAATTGGCATAGCGGCAAGCCCCATGTCGATGACAGGGACCCTTAGGCGCCAGCGACGCAAAAAGGTTGTAGTAAGGGTCCTTCCACTTGGACCAGTCCCGGAGGCGAAACCGAAATGGTAATCATCCCCAAGGATCAACTTTATTAGATTTGGAAGAGGTTACATTCATACATAGACTGACCGGTCTCGGGGCCACCAACACGTGCTGGGCATTGTGCCTGGCTCGTGCTGGTAGGGGGAGCTGAGACCTGGCGACTGGATTCTTGGCGCTGGTTGAGCTGCCCAAGTTTCTGTCTGCCGGACTCCCCCTATAGTTCTGCTGTGATTCGGCGCACCCCCTCTGGTTTGAAACATAGTGCTTTCTGGTAAAGCACGCTTTTTAGGACTTAGTTTTTATATTGCTGATTAAGCCTGGCAAGCCTGGCAGAATCAGTCTGGCTCCCGGACATGGGTCCCGGGAGCCGTCCCGGCGGCCGAATCAACCTGCTTTCCTGACTAGGCCATGACTCGAGCTCTAGAGCTAGCTCAGGACTTTGTGACTACTTGACTGGCTCACCACAGGTCGGAGGCTCAGTCCTTGACATTCTAACTTGCTCTGGGACCTTAGGGAGTGTCACCCCTTTGAGTCTTACAGGGCACGCTGGGTGCACCCAAGTCAGCTTTACAACACCTTGGCATGCTAGCGCCCCGGAGACTAGGGTCGGTCACACACTTGAAATGTAACCTTCTCAGATTTATCAATAAAGTGGGATTTTCCTCAAACTGACTCTGATTACCTTCTGGGTTTCAGTGTTCGGTAAAAGCGCCAGTTGTAAGGCCGCTTTTCAAAATTTTTAACTTGGCACATAGCTGAGGGTCGTATCCCGGGACGCCAGCGGTATGCCGTCGGGACCATTCGGTCCGTGGCGCCAGCGGTATGCTGTCGGGACCATTTGGTCCAAGAACTGGTTGTTTCCATATCTGTCGCGGCTTGTGGTTCTGAGTGTTCCTTGCATGAACGTGAATGGGTTAAGCTCTTGGGGAACGGGCTCTAACTTGTCGGCTGAGTTGGATGGCTTGCTTGGGTGGATGTTACCTGTTTATGGCTGTCCAGTCTGGCGTGGCGCCAGGTTGGCTTCCAGCGCTCGTGACGGAGCTTTCAGTTGGTTAAGTCTGATGTAAGTCAGACCGCTTGCTTGGAATGGATGTTACTCGTTTGTAACGAAGCTTCGAGTTGGTTAAGTTTGATGTATGTCGGGCGGCTTGCTTGGAGGGAAGTCACCCACGTCGGGACCCCCGATCTGGCATGGCGCCAGGTTGGATCTCAATGTTGGTTTTCGGAACTTCAAGTTGGTTAAGTCTGATCGTTGTTGGCGAGTTGGCTGCTTGTATGTCAAGTGGGTTTGGATGGCAAGAGTTGAAGGCTGGGAAGCTAAGTCGTGGTTCCCGGCTCCCTTTGGGATGCCTGCGCTACAGTGCCCTTGTGGTTCCTCGTGATCGTGAGCCGAATGGCCTTGCCTTCGTGTGAGTCACCGTCGCCGCTAGCAGACCACAGCTGGCGCTCATGCGGTTCCTGAGCAGTCCTGCCTTGAACGGTGAAGCCACTAGCAGACTGCATATGTTGACCTGCGGTTCTCCAGCGGTGCTTTGGCGGCGAGTCCATCCTGCGATGCCTGGCGATGCGGTTGTGGTTGACTCCTTGTCATTGCCTTCACCGTAGGTTGGCTGCATGCTGGAGCCTTGCGATTGTTTGCATTGCGGTTGCGATAGCTGCCTGTGGGCAATTTCTCAAGTATTTCTGCAGGGATAGGCTGCTGGCTTTTCACATGTATTTTTATAGGTAAGTGTTTACAAGCTAGAAGCGCTTTGTGGTTATAAACTTCAAGTTCTTAACTTGTGGACGCCGTTTACTATAAAGAATAGAACAATCTTGCGTTTATTTTTTTTCCAGCGTATTTAGGTTTTACTTTAAGAGATATTTGGATAGCTTGATCTAATGTCGTACAAAATCATGATGCTACATCAACTGCAATATCATACTATAATCCTTAACCATTATTTTCATAAATGGTCTTGCTTCAGTAATGGTGGGCAATTTCAAGGTCAAACTTCAAAATCTAAAATATAGTCATGAATTGAACCCTTTTGGCATATTTCCGTCCACTCTTGAAGTTCTCCCTATTTTCAAGATCTCGTGAACGTCTTTTTGGAAGTGCTAATGTAGGCATTCTTAGATTCCCACTTTGTCCATACATTCTACACTCCCCCCAAGTGGTTCAAATGGTAATCCATTTTCTTTTTTCTTCCACAGTTATAGGCTGGCTGCTGCTTCAAAATAAATAGTAGCATAAACGATTTTAGTCGAATCAGGTCTATTGAATGAACAAAGTGAAATATCTATATGACCTGTCCAGCCATTTTTCAATGTGGACAGATTTTGCATCACCCTTAAATTTTTCAATGTCTCACGTACTCATTATTACTTCGTGGAATTTGTTCATCCTTGTGGATTTCAATTTGTTTTTGAATCTAAGGTGCACTGCTTTCTAGACACTACAAATTTTGTGCCTCCAGGAAGGAAGCCCAATTTATTTTGTTTATGGAAGATTGGAGATTTTGTGAGCTCTGATTTTTTTGTTGGGCTGCACCACTTTCTGGACTTTTGAAGTTTTATGCCCAATTCATTTGTTTTTATACTTGTTTTGATCCACACAGCAGCCGCTACAACAATTTTCTTTGAAATATGAAAGCAGTGTAGTGTCTCCTACGGCCCTAGATTAATTTACCTCAGATTGTAAACAGATTTATAAAAACCCACAGAATTGTTTGAACAATCCAGATCAAATTGTAAACAGATTCATTAAAACCTACAGACCTGTTTGAAGAATCCAGATCAAATTGCACATAAATATGAGGAATTGTCTTCAGTTGAAGCTGTACGGATTGTTTGGATTGTTCACCCCTTTTGCTTGTTCCTTCAACAAAGGAGGATCAACGTAGTTGTGGTTGAGGGTTTTTCTTAAGCCAATTTTCCTGAAAGAGCATTGTGTGGTTCTGCTATGATTTAGTCCTGCTTGCTACAAACGCTAAAATTCAGCTCCAGTTACCGCACCTGCTGTCGATCGCTGCCTTGGCGACATGCTGCAAGCTTCTACTTGTTTGAGGTTATTTGATTCCACGCTTGCTGTAGTTTTCAGCATTGTGTGCTTCTCGAAGACTTTCGCTTTGGATTCATTTCTAGAATGATTTGAGGAATATTTTCATTTCTTTCGTACCCTGCAACTCCCAGACCATATTGTGAAAGGCAATAAGAATGTTTCTTAATTGTTCTTGTCAAGCTCTCATGTGACTATTTTTCTTGAGTAATTATTACTATTTATTTTTGAATAGTTAGTGCTTTTAGTAATGCAGGGCGACGTGGCTTAGGCCACTTCCCCTTGTCTTTTTGGTATGTGCATGTTGGCTGAGTGGAATCAGACTTCAAGACTTGAGAAGAGGCAAGGAGCTGTTACCGAGATTGCATTAAGCTGCAGCAAAGGCCTAATGTACTTGTCTTGGAGGAAGTAAATACCAATTACATAGCTCGAGACAATTTAAAAAGTATACAAAATGCACATACCGCTATTTCGTGGCAAAAATCCACGTTCAGAGGAAAACGCCCTAGTGACAGTGAACTAGGAATGAATGACAACATCATTGTCGTCATTAAGTCTCACATCACAATATGGACTTAAAAGGTTAGCTTAGCTGGCTGTGTTGGTAGCAGTGTGCCATTGCAGCCAAGATAGATGTCAAGCTATTTCAATTCAGTAGGAATTTAGGGATTCCTAAGGAACACAGTCGAGCAATAAATGGCAGTGCAATATCTGCTTTCAGGTGCCTTTCCAGAATCACGTTTTCAAGCTCCTCCTTATTACGCAATCTTCTCTGCACGCTGTGTCTTTGCTATAGCTAGTGCGTTTCATTCCTGTTTGACATAACATGCTGGGCTTTTGAGCGAAAGTGTTTTGCTTAAACTCTGTTGCCTGGCACCTTTGGTGTGGCAAGAAGGTGAATACTTCGCTAAGATACTTTCTTGAATAGCATTTAGTGGGCCCACTTTTTTTAGCTTTTTAACATCCATGTTCTTGGGTACAGGTGAGAATTCATCTTCCCGAGAAAACAGCGTTCTCGGGGTGATATCTGATGGGCATGAGCCAACAGCTTTCCTTGATGCTGAACAAGGCAGACCAGATTGCCTTCTTGAGGGTGTTTCAGGAACTGTTTCAGAGGTTGCTGCGACTAAAACACGCTGTGGCTGTCCATAACATAAACACCAGAGTGTGAGAAAGATCTAGATTTATCACTTAAAAACGTCTCATGTGATGTCTGCACTCATTAAACAAAAGCTGAATTGATAAAGAGGTTGTTGTGATATATTTGGACTTTGACCACCCATTTGTTCAATATCAAAGGTTTAAAGAGTTACAGGGCAGCAATTTCAAAATTTGAGTACTAGTCTTTAAATCCTCTATTTGCGCTAATGACATAGTGGTACTAGCAAATATATCAATAGTCAATGTGTATATACCTGAAATTCTATCCACCAAGCATGACTTCATGAATGTGACATAGTGTTAATAGCAAATATATCAATAGTCATTATGTATGCCATGAAATTCTATCCAGCAAATGTGTCATAATAAGGGTATGGATTGACTTTTTCAAGATACAAACGGCTTGATTTATAATGGTCGTAACAATAATTGACCATTATCATCCACAATTCGTGACACCAACTGTGTTGTCGGCGTTGTCAGCAAGATTTGATTCAGCCATTCCATTGTAAGTAATGTATAACGTCCACTAATAAATAATTCATGAACTTGGTTCATTGTAGTAATAGGTGCAAAATGGCAAAATTCCAGAGTGCCATATGTTGTGAAATTCCTTGTTGCATTATCCATCAACTGCTTATCAATAAGTTTCTCTGTTTCTGTAAACATTTGAACAAAATTTGCTTTTCAAATACAGTAGCAGTTCCATAAAATGGGATATGACAAATCACCTTGGGCAATCCAACCATAAACTGTCGTACTATACCAACAGGGTTAATATAGATGATTATCTGCAGGCCCTGCTGCGAATTGATGAACTTACACAGCAAGTCCAAGCTGTGCCTGCCTGCACCGGAGCCTCAGACCATCCAAAATTCCTAGAGGCTGTCACGAAGATTGACCAGCTCGAACAAGAGCTGTCAACCCAAAAGCAACAAATGGAAGATCAGAAGCTGGCTGCTGAGTTGCAAACTCAGGATTTTGCAACTACATCTACTCAGCCAAAGCGAATGCAGCAAAATCAGTCGAAGGTATGCGCTGACATATATCGTGCATTTGCTGATCGCTTATGGACATGGTGTCCACATGCTTTCAATATTGAGTTGCAATGGCGTGTGGATTACATGATGCTACCAGGTGAAGTAGGCATCACCTTCGACGATTGGAAGTGACCATGGGAGAAGGACGACTTTCTTTGGTTATTGGCCTTGCTCACTATCGAGCAGAAAGGATGTCTCTGCTAGGGCATAATCCAGGGTAAATTCCAGGTTGTACCTTTTGGATCGGCAGAGTTATACATAGGCTCTTCGGCTATGTATGCTCTCGAATATATTCGTATCAAAGAACTTCAATTTTTGCGAAATGAAGATAATAAGCGACATTTTTGGAAGCAAAAGTCGCAGTTTCAGCTATACAAACCACAAGCGGTTGTAGATTTAGGTGCATTCGATGATGCAAGTCTGCTAATAAATATCAATATGGCTTATCCGGAACTATTCAGTCTATATGTGGATTGGGAGCGAAACCTTGCAGAATATTTGCGGAGATTCGCCATAATTTGCAAGATAAAAGGAAGTCATTTCGTTATAAGCAATTTTGTACATATACATTTTGGCAGTTTGGTATCTTTGCGGCGAAGATATTATTTTTTGTTCAGAACCGTTAGGTTAAAAACAATTTTATTAGATTTTCAGCTCGCTACTGTAAAGAAATCATTCTACGAAGTGATTCAGATGAAGATACCAAGTTAACCCAGGAGTTGTTCGATGGAACATTACTTCCGGTTAAGTTAGAAGAATTCGGCAACTTACCAGTTGGCCACTATACCAAATCGAAAGAAGACTTGCTCTTGATCGAAGCTCAACAGAACTTGGAGCTTGCTCAGAAGTTATATGAAGAACTGAATCATTTTTCTGAAAATTCATTCGTATCTTTGTCGTGGTGATGTTTCTATGGGATGCTGAATTTGAAGTTTAAAGATGTTTTGAAGTTTGATTCCAGTTTTCATCAGCAATTCAAACATCTACTCAAAACAACCTATTCAATAGAAGCAGCAAGACATATATTCTCTAAGATGAAGAAATATCTAAAGGACGAAATACACGAAGAAATATCTTTTCGCCTCAACGAAAATCTGACGAACAAGAATGTTTCTCGAATACTCCTCGAAATAAAGATGATATGTTCACGAGGACATTTCACATTTGAGGAAGGGAATATGTGATGCCATGAAAATGGTAAATATTAAATATCAACATAAATATGGCATGATATACTCGAAAATGAAGATATGAGCTGGATAAGTATAAATCATGAAGAGGCCTAAGTCATTTTTTGGGAATATATCTCCTAAGTACTTGCCTTGTAATTAAGGGCAAGACCTTTTAAAGGAAAAGACATTGTCTTGGACAACCTTTACTAGGTTGTCCATACGAAACGACTAGATATGAAAAGACATGATAAACTAGAGTAACTTTAACTCATAATTAAGCATACCTCTTATGGTATAAGTGAACGTATTCTCAGTCTAATCGTTAACTAGACCCTTTTGCGGGAGCGACGCACCTGTTGTTTTAGAGGTGTGTTTGTTCGCCCCGTAGATTTCTGTGAGTTATTCTCTCTTATCTCTGTTCTCCGCAATGCTGAGTGTGAGTGATCTGGAGTCTGCTAACAATCTCTAACGCATTTCATGAATTTCTCTCTGATCAACAAATGCTCTAGTGCATTACAGTCGTTTGCTAAGTTTCCGTAAAGTATGTTCTAAAAAACTGTCTTTAAACTATCTTATTCATCTGTCGCAAATACTTTCTATTCGGCACTCGAATAACGACTATGTTTGGTACAGTCTTTCACGATCATTGAATAAAGCTGTATGTATACATATGTGATGACAGTCCCTGCCTGAAGCATTAAGTCTCTGATCTGTCTTCCTGATTGGCATTGACATAAGTTTCTAACGTATTTTAAAACTCTTCGTGTTCTTTAACCATTAAGTTGGACTTTAGTTGTTAAGGACTTCTGTCTAGAAATGAATAGTTCGTGAACGCGATTAATTAATTGTCTGCACAGTCGCGAATACATCAAACAATTCTCAATTCTCTGTTGACACCTTAATCAGCCAGAGTGTAGTACCGCTGTACTACTCTGATAACATCTCATTTGTAGAACGCGCTTCATCCAATTCGATAGAGGCCAGATTGTTGATCTAAATTTATTAACACTACCCATCCCAAATATAAGTAATACTGGTTATTTTTTAATGTCTGTCGACAACTAGAATAACACTTGAAACCACTTGCCATATTTGTACCAAAAACATAACTTTCTAACGCTGTCCTCTGTGGGAACAACATTAATTCCATTAGCTCTTTCTGTCAACCCGTTTGCTTTTGGATTATACGGTGTAGTTTTTCTGTGTTTGATCAGGAAATAGGTTGTCACCAAGTAAAGTAAACTTGAACAACACTTCTTACTGCTCCTTTGACCTTACTTGTGTCTTCAAACACTTGCAAAAATGGATCCATAACATCTTTGCCAAATAACCTTTCTTTGATGCTCTTGACTAGCTCCAAATTGCCACCTTTCCTTTTGTGTTGTTGAAGTCCTTTGAGATCAACCTCTTGATCTTCCTCTTGACTATCAAAGTCATTGAACAAACTTTGTTTTCCAAATCCATTACTTGCTTTTCCAATATGAAAATTATGAGAACCATTATCCATTTGCATAGCATCATCTATACAAGAAGATTCTCCAAAACATGTGAGTAAATCAAAGTGAGTCACTTCCACTTGCTTACCTTTATCTTGAACATCAAACATATCAAAGATATGAATATCTTCAAACCTGAACCTCTGGAAATACTCCCTCTCAAACATATGATCTATATCCAACAAGATCTCATCAATGCTTGATCTCGAACTTTCATAAAGGTTAATGAAAACAATGGCATTGGTGGCACCATCATAAATCAAAAGATAGATTCCAAACTTTCCATCCAACATGAAGTAGAGTAGGTGAGGATGAGTATAAAACCTAATAAATCCAGCCCTCTTAAGTCCATAACAAACCTCAATAAGCTCACCAATGAGATCTCCCTTGCCTTGAAAAAATTGCCTCTCGATTTGCTCCATGTAGTCTTCTCCAACCAACCTTTTGCCATCTTGATCATGAGTGATCAATTCACAATCATAGAGTCCTTTGAGTTGATGAAGAGATGTGAGATCCATGCCTTGGATCCTCCCAAGAACCAATCTTCCATTGCTCTTTCCTTCATAAGACTCCCTCTTAATGATTGCATCATAAGAAGTAGAAACTTCAAAGACATTAGAAGCCATGAAAAAAATGATTAGTACCTTCAACATAAGAATTACTGAAGTACTCTCTTTTTTCAAACAAGAACTTCTACTCAATGATTTAGGTAATGATTCATATGATAATGATTCTAGTGGTGTATGGGCCTTGGAGGGTATAAGTATACCTATTGGGCTCTCACTAGTGTATGCTTGATAGCTTGACCGGTGGCAAGATGCTGCTGGTGTGATGTCTCATTCCTCTTTGTGAAAACCTTTGAGACAAAGTTTCAAAGTTTATGATGTACTTTCAAAGTACAAACAACTTTTAGTGGTTTGTCAATATACCAAACCTTAAAGGCTTGAAAACATAGATAACCAACGGTTCAAAGGTTCAAATGTACTTTTAAAAGTACAAGTACATATACACAAAGATATTCAACTTTTCAAAGTTTACAAAAGAACTTTGAGAACGGTGCGCTTATCAAAGTTTACTTTTTTTTAATCTTTGTTACAAGTCATCACATCACAAAAAGTACTTTTCAAAGGTACAAGTACATGTGATTAATAGGACTATTATCCCCTCCCCCACAAACCAAAATAAAAGTTTGGATTATGTGCCTCTTGGGCCTGCAGCCTGTAGCTCCTATCCGCCTGCAACAACTCCAGAACTGAACAGACGCCGCGCGCGGGCGCATGTGCTCGTAAATGTTTTTAGAGAATTGCAAAAAAATTTCAGCTTCCAAGTCTTAAAACCAAGGCCAAAAAATAGAATCGGTTTTTGAAATTTTAAATACCGTCAAAAGTCGACAAACTTCGACCATAGCTTGCAAAGGTGGCTCGTTTTCTATCAAAACGACCTTGGATTGAGACGAACCAAAAAGCAAAGTTGTTCAATTTGATCCAACAAATTCAACTAAGCCTTCAGAAAACATTAGCCAAAAGCTTAAACCAACCAAAAATGAAAGTTAGAACGATTGCACCTTATTCACAATGATCGGTGGCTCTGATACAAAATGTTAGAATCTCCATCGTCGTGCTGGTCATTGCTAAAGCACAAACAGGTGACGAACGCTACATTACCACCCAACCATAGAGGTACTGCCACCTCACCCTCGTGCACTGGAGCTATAGACCACCATCAAGCAAGCTCGGATCTCATGTAAGCCATGGTGTCCCATACCACCATGTCTTACCCTCAATCCTCGCCTACCTACATCCTTAGGCCTAGATACTCGTCTTGACTCGACCACCAGTGGAAGAGCTCTTCATTCTCCATGAGAGAATGAATACCAACCAAGCTCATGGAGATCCACTTCTATATACATAGTCCAAGTGGGTCATCTCTATCCATAGGAGTCACGCATGACACTCGGCACGTGGCAGTTGTGCACACTAACGCAGGTCCATACAAAGAGTCACCACGAGCCAATAAGACATTGACACATGGCACCCAAAAGACCTATAGCTCCAAATCAGCGTTCCGTCCCATAACTGAGACCGTCACCTCAAGTTTCCTATTGAGTGTCCATCCGTACCGTCCTCAATTTACTAGGTCTAGCACGTAAAACACAAGCCTTAGAAGTTAGCACCTCTACGAGCTTCGATGCATGTGTCCATAACTCATATCCAAACATGGTCATTTGAAAATGAGTGGCATCCTCACTACCTACGACCACTAACTAAACTCTCTGCTACAACCAGCAATCTCTCGAGAACCATGGAGTAGCAGGTCGAACGAAGCAAGGAAATGACAACAACAAAAACAACATAAAAGATGGAAAGGGAGGCGAAAAATATATGTCATGAATGCACGGGAGTGTGCACATATTGTGGATCAACAAATCGATAGTGTGTGCAGCACATGGTATCCACACAATGGAGGGGGTGCTTACGCATCAATTTGTCTCCCATTTGCTTGTAGTTTGTGCCATTGTTTGTGACAACCTGAACCTCCTAGATAGCAGAGCTCACTACATTGTGGATGAACTTTGAGGTGATGATTGCACCTTCTTGAGTGGCATCCACTCCTCATAAGAACACAGTGCCGAGTGGGCAAGAAACCATGACGTTCACAATGAATCTGTGATGAACGTTAGTCCATTTGTCAAGACAATATTGAGCATTTGAAACTGCAAAATAAATTGCATCAGACATAAGTTAGGCACACTTGCCATCTTTACCACATATAGTCTAGATAACATACTAGTAAGATGCAACAAATGTGAAAGAAATTTGCAAACAAATGATAAAAGGTAGAAAAGATTCTTACATTTGCCAGGCTACTCGAATAGGGCTCAACTCTCATGTGATGGTCTCCTCTTGGCGTAGAGACACATTGTATTGCATGTCTCCTAAGAGGCCTCCACGAAGCATCCCCAATGCAAACTGGAGCATCACCTATTAGAGCCTCTACTCCCTATCCCGGATTGTACAGTTTCTCTAGATAGATGCACATTTTGTAATTATTGTAATTACTGAAATGGCTAAGTCATTAGCCTTAGTCCAGTGAATGTGTGACACATGTCAGGTTGACCGATCAAACATGACATGTGTCACATGCTCATTGGGACACTTGGTCCAGTGTATGAGTGACACATGTCAGCCTACTCACTTGCCTGTGTCAGGGTACTGCCAAGTGGCAAGTGTCAACTGTGCATGGAATTGGCCATGTGTCGATGTTAGGAAGGGTTAGAGTTAAGGGGTGCTTGAGGATTGTGCATAAGTGAGCCTAGAGAGAGACATTCCTCACCACATTCTATGCAACAAAGTTTGGGTGGAGATAAGCAACTAGCTCCTTGTGGTTTTGGTGTTGAATAAAGCTTGAGTCTTGAGATCAACCTACGTGTAGTTTACTGTTGTTTGTAGTTTGAGTTCAGAAAGGAGTCTGGCATTTGGTATCAGAGTGGAAGCAAGATCAAATCACTGAGGATTAAAGGGTTGCAAACCCTATTGAGAATTCGAAAGTTCTAACCCTGCTGTCCATTGCTGGAGTTAGGGCTGTTTTTTGTCTAATTGCTGACTTGAAAACCTTGTTCTATAGCTCGTTGGAGACCTATGGATGTTGACTAACCTAGGGCATAATTTACGGAGTTTTGCAATTTTTTTGACTCTTTTTACAGCCTGTATACTATTTTGTATACTAGCTACGACCTCATGCAAAATTTTTTTTAGACAATTTGCATATGTAGCTTGCAGATGGTTCCTACATTCCTACCTTAGATGCAACCTGCTGCAGAGAATTTCAACAAAGTACAAGTTGGAAACACGTGACAATCACTACTTATAGGGTTCAGATTTGGAAAACCGGTTATTTTCAACATAACAGAAGCTGTCTTTGAGGATAAAGACAATTTTAAGATTTGCTTGAAGTTTTTTTTTATGCTTGGTTAAGGTTTAAATTCACAGTTCCAAAGTTTGATTTTTGAGAAAAGGCATCTTTTCTGCTAGTATGGATCCTTTGGAAGGCTCTAGCACCCAAATACTTGGGATTCAAGAAGTTGCTGCCAAGATAGATGCTATGGAGGCCATGTTTCAACAAATCCTTGAACAATTGAAGACTTCAAGATACATAGGAAACAGACTCATATCCTCCAAGGAGCAGTTTAGATAGCTCTGGGATTTAAACACGGTAATAAGGCTAGTGGTGCTTGGCCTCAAGCGGTTTTTGGCCTTGGGATAAGAAGAGGCTTAAAAGATTTAAGAGTCAATTTGTGTAAAGGCAAGCTTCAAGGTGACCTAACTTCATGTCGATATTCCTAAGGAAGCCCTAAACTAGAATGTAATTTAATGAGAGTAGGATCGATTCGATTCATGAATTGGGGAAGCACTTTTTGGGATTCCTGCAAGTAGGCATCTAAGGGCCTAGTTCCCATCGGCAAGGAAGCAAAACGACAAAAATGCTCAAAATCGTTCAAGACTAGTAAAAATGTCACCTTGAACACATCTTGAAATGCATCCCAAGTGGTAGGGGCATTGGCTCTATCCTTAAGATCTTGCCACCATGTAACGCCTTTCCGTGTGAGAACACGAGGGCAATAACAATCTTAGTATTTTCTGGTGAATCGTGCATGGATAAATGGGTTCCATTGATCCCCAACCAAGACAACACCACATCGGGATGCCTTTCCTTCTTATCTATCACAAGAGGAAAACTTTGGGTTGAACCTGGGGTACATGATGATAGGCCTCAAGTGGCTTTGACTTCACCACTCAAGGTAAATAAAAAAGAAAACGAAGGGAGAGTCCACTTGTTGTGGGCTCTCTCATTCTTTAATTCTTATCTGCTCTCCCATTTTACTTGAAAAACTACTCAGAAAAACTTGAAAGAAAAGTTTGCTTATGGGATTAAAAAACTTTAACATATTTTAAGAGCTAGAAAATTTGAAAAAAGAAAGCTTTGAGATAAGAAGCTTAAAAATTTCAGAAAACAAAGTAAAGAAGCATCGCTTGCCTAATATTAGCCTTCGCTAACTCAAGCATTTCATTCATTTGAGTTAGAAAATTAGCCGCACTAGGGACTCTTTGAGGAATTCCTACCGTAACAGGGCTAGCTGGTCTAAAACCATAATTAAGCTCGAAAGGACTCATCTTAGTACTCACATTTTTTGTTGTAATTGTAAGCAAACTCCAACAGTGCAAAGTACTTCTCCCACTGAGTTTGCTTATCCCCAACAAATGCCCTAAGCATATCCTCTAAGGTCTGGTTGACTCTCTCAGTTTGGCCATCCGTTTCAGAATGCTCCGTACTACTCATTCTCAATTGGACTTCAAGTTTGGCCATAACTGCAGTCCAAAAGTTTCCAGTGAATCGGGTATCCCTGTCAGACACTATGGATGACGGTAATCCATGAAGTCTGAACACATGCTCGATAAACAAATTAGCTACTCCAACCGCATCAATCTTTTTACGCATTGGAATAAAATGAGCCATCTCAGTGAGCCTGTCAACTACGACCAAGATAGAATCATGTTGTGACTGTGTACGAGGTAAGTTAGTGATAATATCCATGGAGATACTCTCCCCTCTTCCACCCGGTATAGGTAGTGGGTGTAAAACTCCAGGAGTTTTAATCCTTTAAGCTTTATTGACCTGGAACTTCAAACAGTGGGTCACATAATGGTAAACATCTTTTTTCAATTTAAGCCATCAAAAGTTACGTAAGATCAACTCATAGGTCTTATCCACACCAGGATGACCTACACTAGGGCTATCATGACATAAATGGACAATCTTCCTACGCAACTCCTCACAAGCTGGAACGAGAAGTTTGCCATTTCTCTTAATCATACCATCTTCTATGGTATATTTAAGGTAAGTGTGAGCCAAGAGACTAGAACTCTCATCCTAAGATTCTACTTGCGCAAGATTTGCCTCTCTCACAATTCCTTGACAATGAGGATCCTCTTGCTGAGCCTGTCTAATCTCAGCAATCAGGTCATTTTCTATAACCACGAAAGACATCTGATACAATATCCGAGATAATGCATCAGCCACACGATTTTCGGCACCTTTCTTGTACGAATTTCCATGTGAAATTCCTGCATCAACTCAGCCCACCTACCTGGCTTGCCGCCCTCTTAGGTCCGACTAGTTGCAAAAATATCTCAAAGTGTTATGGTCGGTGTACACATAGAATCCGCACCATACAAATAATGCCTCCATGCCTTCAAAGCGTGGATAATGGCATACAACTCTTTCTCATGAGTTGGATAGTTCTTTTGTGCAGGGTTGAGCTTCTTGCTCTCAAAGGCCACAGACAGGACTACACTCTTGCATTAGAACTGCCCCAACGACGATGTCACTTTCTGCAGATCTGGTTTTATTCCATCTACTGACACTATAAAACCCAAATATGTTATTTCTTTTTTAAACAATTCACTTTGTTTATCATTAGCGAACAATGTGTTTTCCCTCAAAGTTGATAACACAGTTCTTAGGTGATTAACATGCATAGCATCACCATAATTGTAAACAAGTATGTCATCAACAAAATTAACCACAAATGCCCATAAACGGTCTAAGCACATCGTTCATTAACATCATAAATGTTGCAGGGGCGTTAGTCAATCCAAAGGGCATAACTAAAAATTCATAGTGTCCAAAACAAGTTCGAAAGGCAGTTTTGTGCACATCCTCTTCTCGAACTCTCACCTGGTGTTAACCACTCTTTAGGTCAATTTTGCTAAATACTGTAGCACCATGGAGGGCATCCAAAAGATCATCTATACGTGGCATAGGATATCGATGCTTAACAGTAATCTTGTTCAAGCCTCGATAGTCCACACACATTCTCCAAGACCCATCCTTCTTTTTTACCAGAATGATCGGAGAGGCAAAGGGGGAGAAGCTAGGTCTTACTTGCCCCTTGGCAAGATAGTCCTCAATCATGCTTCTGACCTCTTCCTCCTCTTTCAGACTCATTCTATAAGGTGGTCTATTAATAGGAAATGATCCAGGAATCAACTCGATTCTATGCTCCACATTTCTTTTAGGGGGTAAAATAGATGGAAGTTCATTTGTGAACGCATCTAGAAATTCCTCCCTAATTTGGCGATTTAGGTTCTTAGTAAGATTAGTTTGTTCTTGAAATACATCAGACTCATTAGCAGAAACAGACATATCATACAAGAAACAAACATACATGCACTTACACTGAACCTTACGCAGCTGCGTTGCCGTGATCAAAGGTCCTGGAGGCATATCAGGCTCTCCACGAAGGGAGTGAATCCTACCATCATGTTGGAACTCATACACATGAGTATTCCAAGCGATGTAGGGTTTCTTAGCCACATGCCAACAAATTCCAAGCACCACATCAAAGCGAGCCAAACGGGTAATCTCAAAATCTAACTCCTCAGTATAGCTCTGAATGGTTAGAGGCGTACCCACAACCCTGGCATCCCACACTTCCGCACCCTTTCCATCAGCCATTTCGACTGTGTACTGGCACAGGGATGGTTATGTGCTCACTCTCAACCGTTTAATCAAAGTGGAGTTAATGACGTTACGTGAGGACCCAATGTCAAATAGAATCAAAACATCTCTACCACACAGTTGTCCATGCATAACAATCAAAGAAGTGCAAGGAAACTGATACCCGTGTTGTGCCGCTCTTGGCAATTGTGGCAAAGGAACCGAGTCCACCTTCCGAATCACCGACACGTTCATCAACCGTGGAACATCAGGAGGTTTTTCTTGTCTCAATTCCTCAATTTTCATAGGATCTGTCTCCTCAACTTGCAACTGTAGGTGGTCTGTGAGGGATTGCGAGGACACTCCTTCCACCTATGCCGCCATAGACAGCCAAAGCAAAGGTTCTCTTTCTTTGCCCGCTCCAAGTCCTGTGGCGATAGCGTAGAAAAGCATTGGCCCCCTTGGGCATTGGACGTCCCATACCGCCCTTTGCCTTTTGAGACACCCACACCTTTACTCTTTTTCGCACTCTGAATTTCCTCCTGCGAGGATTGACCCTTCCATTTGTTAAACTTTCTTTTCCCCCAAGGCTGAAACCCTCCTGAAGTAGGTGTCTCAGACTCCTTGGCTTGTTTTCATCCTTATAGTATAGGGCCATCTGTACCGCCCTATGGAGGCTTGGAGCCTGCTCCTTTCTCACAAAAGGCCTAAGGCTCTCACCCAAGCCCTCCACAAACTGGAATACTTGCAAAAACATTGGCACTTCTTCTGGTATCCGCATCAGTGCTTCTCTCCACTTGTTCGCATATTCCTGTACGAACGCATTGCCTTGTTTGAGGCTTGACCAGGCTTGCATCGCCTGATTCTTTTCATCTAATGGCACCCAATTCTCAGCAAACATCCGCTTGAACTAATCCCAAGTTGCAAGCACCAAATTATCCTTCTCAATTTTACGCCACCAATGTTGTGCCGTCTCTTGCAAGCGATATGTGGCTTCTACAATCTTCTGTTCATCATCATCAACACCACACATTTGAAAAGCCTTTTCCCACTTCTGAATCCAATTCTCAACTGCATCGGTGTTGCGTACTGCAACTTCTCTTGTGTATCTTGGCGATTTCAGATCTTTAATTGTGTGCAATTTCCGCATCTTTAATGGCTGTTCAGCTTCTTTCTCAACTATCACAGGCTCAACGGCTACCATAGCCGTTCCACTAACCCTTTCTAGTTCCTGTGGAGATTTAGCCGACTTTAGTTGGTCGAGAATTTGTTGTAAAATCACCTCCATGGCATCCACCTTGGCTGCCACTTCTTCGATTCTCAAGATTTCTGTGCTTGCACCTCCTAATGGATCCATATTTGCAATGTTGGGGGCTGTCCACTTGTTTAGAAGTCGAAATTACTGGCAAAAATGAGTTTACAACTCTCAAACCCTTTTTTCCTTGTATTATGGCCCAAAAATCAAACCAACTTTGGAAGGCTATAACTTTTCCGTGACTTGGATTTTTCCTGATCGGTCAATTTGTAGTAGGTCGCCCTCCTGGTGGCTTTCTAATAAACCCTTAACAATCTGGTTTAGGCTAAGATTGCCCAATCATCAAGCAATTTCTTCTCAGTTGGTTTTGCACCTATGTATGAGAACCAAATTTTGAAAAAACACCATAGGACTCCATTTCTTTGCTGTAAATTGCATAATATAGCCCTTGAGGTCTGCCTAGTAGGCTCCCAAAATTTGAGGATGATCCAAGAACCGAACGGAAAGTTATGAAGAAAAAATCTTCAGCCTGCCAACGCCCACCAACGAAAATTCTCGAAATCGCTTGGATTTCACTGCTGGGGTTGGTTTCTATGACTAATCTATTGTGCCTTGGCAATAGGAATAGTTTGCAACAGATCCCATAGCCATCTGAGCTCTCAATCAAAAGTTATGAGCAAAAAACTCCCCTTTCTCTCTCTAGAACGTTTTTGTTTTTTGCTGTCCCAAGCTTCCAAAACTTGCAAACCTTGGCTCTGATACCAAATGTCAGACTCCCTCTCTGATCTTCTCTTCAAACCGCTAATTTCCTACACATTATCGACACTTGCTACTTGGCAATACCCTGACACATAGGCAAGTGAGTAGGCTGACATGTGTCACTCATGCATTGGACCAAATGTCCTAGTGGGCATGTGACACGTGTCATGTTTGACCGGTCGACCCTGACATGTGTCATTCATTCACTGGACCAAGTGTCCCAGTGAGCATATGACATGTGTCACGTTGAGTAGTCAACTCCTACTTTTTAGGAGGTCAGTCCAGCCACTCTGAATTAATGACCCAGTACCCTATACCCAAGCAACATGCAACTCTGAGGCTCAGAAGCACCATTAACAACTTTATTTACATTTCTGTTACAAAGGTCACCATAGGCCGGTGACTTAGCCATTTCTGTATTTACAAGAAGTACATCTATAAGTAAAAACAATAAACAACCGAGACATGGAGTAAACGCTGTAACAGATTGCATCTCTAAAATCTGACTTTGCAAGGAGTTGATGGCTTGAACTAATTGTAGCAATGAGTTCCATAACGCACTAAGAGAGGATCGCTAAAAAAACGGCAAGAGTTTTGTAACAAGAAGGCTTAGAAGTACATATAAACGCCTTTCCGTGTGAGAACATGGGGCAATATTGCAATCTTAGTATTTTCTGGTGAATCATGCATGGAAAACTGGCTGTTCAAGAGTACAAGGCAGGTGCTGAATTGTGAAACAAAGCTTAAAATCTAAGAAATGGGTTTGTAAGAGATGCTGTCATAGCCCTGCTTACCTTGACGAATGCGAAAACTTGAGTAGAACGTATCAACTCTTCTTGGTGTGCCCTTTCTATGTACTGAAGGATGGTCAACACCCTGATCATACAATGATGCCGCAAAGACAGTTACTATTATTCATAAGTGCATAAGTTAACAATAGTTTCCTTATATAATCATGCAAAATATAAAAGCAGCAATTCATACCTTTGTTATGCAGTAAAATGAATTGCGATGTTGCCAAATTCGACGAGCAATAATGTATTCCTTCCCAACCAGGACAACACCACATCGGGATGCCTTTCCTTCTTATCTATCACAAGAGGAAAACTTTGGGTTGTCGCATACTTGGATTGCATCTCTAAAATCTGACTCTGCAAGGAGTTGATTGCTTGAACTAATTGTAACAATGAGTTAGTTCCATAACACACTAAGAGAGGATCGCTAAAAAAACGGCAAGAGTTTTGTAACAAGAAGGCTTAGAAGTCTTGAGACCTCTTTTAAGAATGCTAAGCCAAGGTGCAGCATGTGAATAAGGCTCCAGTAAGGCCTATACCCTTTTCCACACCACCTTTCTCCCTCACCTTATCCTTACTAGGTGGCAGGCCCTAAGGGTGCCACCTAGCTCGTGCATGGAACCTACCTTATGTGGCAACTCTTATGGGTGCCACCTCATCCACATGACCATGTGTTACGTACCCATAAGGGCACGCAACAAGAAACTTGAGGTGACGGTCTCAGTTATGGGACAGAACGCTGATCTGGAGCTGCAAATCTTTTGGGTGCCACATGTCAATGTCTTATTGGCTCGCGGTGACTCTTTGTATGGACCCACATCAGTGTGCACAACTGTCGCATGTCGTTAGTCATGCGTGACTCCTATGGACGGAGATGACCCACCTGGACTATGTATATAGAAGTGGATCTCCATGAGCTTGGTATTCATTCTCTCCTGGAGAATGAAGAGCTCTTCCACTGGTGGTCAGGTTAGGATGAGTATGTAGGCCTCAGGATGTAAGTAGGCGAGGGTCGAGGGTAAGGCATGGTGGTATGGGACACCATGGCTTACATGAGATCCGAGTTTGCTTGATGGTGGTCTATAGCTCTAGTGTACGGGGGTGAGGTGGTTGTACCTCTATGGTTGAGCAGTAACGTAGCGTTTGTCACCTGTTTGTGCTTTAGCAATGATCGGCACGACGATGAGGATTCTAACATCTGGTATCAGAGCCACCGATCATTGTGAATAAGGTGCAATCGCTCTAACTTACGTTTTTGGTTGGTTTACATTTTTGGCTGATGTTTTTTGAGGCTTAGTTGAATTCATTGGATCGAACTGAACAACTTTGGTTTTTGGTTTGTCTCAATCCGAGGTCGTTTTGATAGAAAATGATCCACCTTTGCAATCTATGGTGAAAGTTTGTCGTTTTATGGTTTTTAAAATTTCAGAAACCGATTCTATTTTTTGGCCTTGGTTTTAAGACTCGAAAGCTGAAATTTTTTTGCAATTCTCTAAAAAAAAAAATTTATAGGCACCCGTGCGTGGTGTCCGTTCGGTTCTGGAGTTGTTGCAAGTGGACAACAGGCTGTAGGCCCAGGAGGCACATAATCCAGACTTTTATTTTGGTTTGTGGGGGAGGGGATAATAGTCCTATTAATCACATGTACTTGTACCTTTGAAAAGTACTTTTTGTGATGTGATGACTTGTAACAAAGATTCAAAAAAAAGTAAACTTTGATAAGTGCACCGTTCTCAAAGTTCTTTTGTAAACTTTGAGAAGTTGAATATCTTTGTGTATATGTACTTGTACTTTTAAAAGTACATTTGAACCTTTGAACCTATGGCTATCTATGTTTTCAAGCCTTTAAGGTTTGGTATATTGACAAAACACTAAAAGTTGTTTGTACTTTGAAAGTACATCATAAACTTTGAAACTTTGTCTCAAAGGTTTTAAAGCTTAAGTTTTAAATCATAAGTTACATAAGTTTACAAAGTTTGGATGCTAAGTTTGGATACAAAGTTTGGATGCTAAGTTTAATTCTAAGTTATAAAACCTTGTTTCAAAGTTTTGCCAAGCTTTTAAATATAGCTATGGTAAACCATAGCTTTGGCCTTAAAAAATTTTCAGAGAGGGAGAATTTAAGAAGGGAAGTACAAAGCCTGTACTTGCAGGTTGTACCTACTGCAAGTACAGACCTGTGTGGGTCTTCTTTTTCTCTCTTTTGTCTTCTCTTTTGGCCTTAAACCTCCTCCTTTAGAAGCAATTTTTTCCTCTTCCTCTTCCTCTTGAACGTACAATTGTACTAGCACCTGCTCCTAAGCCTAAGGACAAGCCTTAGAGGAGATCTAGGTGTTTCTTTGGGCCATAAGGCCAAGAGCTTAAGGCGGTGACCCAAAAGGTGGGTGGGGACGTGACCCAAGTGACCCTTGGGTGAGGTGGTGAAGGGAGAGTGGTGGCCATGTGTTATGGGGGTAGGTGGACCCCATAAGGGAATGCCACTTGTTTTTAGGGCCCATGTGCTTGCTAGGTGGCGTACATAACGCCCGCCACCCAGCAAGGCCATTTAGGAAGGAAAATGAGTGGGATGGGGGTAAAGGCTCTATTTCCATCATTGAGGAGCTTAATTGTGGCCTAGTCTCCTTGAGTAGTTCTCTCGAGCTCCTTAAGCCACTTTGTTGCAAAGCCCTTGTTGTTTTTCCTTCGTTTCCTTCCTTAGAGTGCCATGGATCCTGCTATGCCCTCGGGTGAAGGACCATCTTCACCACCTCCTCCTCCTGATATAGATACTAATAAGCTTGTTTAAGCTTTGTACTTGTTGCAAAACCAAATCTTGGACATGCAAGCCAAGCATGTCGCGGCCGAGCAAGAGTGGCGTTCTTCAATGCACTCGCGGTCCACTGGTTTTTATCCAATGTTCAATCCAGAATTCTTTTCGGGTGACAAGAAGGATTGGCTTCCCGATTTGGTATTGTCATGGCTCAATCGGTGGAATAGTCATTTTCTATGCACAATACGCCTAATAGGATTCTGGTAATAAAGCTATCTTTGTTTTTTGAAAGATGAAATTTATGTGGATGACCATGCAGTCCAAAGTCCAAATATTGATTTATCGCATTTGCCTTTGAATGTGCATGTAAATAATCCCTTGTGTTAATTCACCTGAAGGAATAATATTTAACAAACTTTGGCAAGAGTATAGCGATGTTTTTCCTGATAAACTCCTTGATGGCCTACCTCCCCAAAGGAGTGTTGACCATCAGATTGAGTTGCTTCTTGGAAGCCAACCTGTATCTCATTTTCCATACAGGGTTAGCATCAAGGAAGAGGATGAAATTTCTTAGCAGTTACAAGAACTTCTTAGGATGGGCCATATTTGGCCGAGTAAGTCCCCTTGGAGAGCACCAATCCTTTTAGTTAGTAAAAAGGATGGTGGCACACGTTTGTGTGGTGACTTTGAAAAGTTAAAAGATTTAACCATCAAGAACAGATATCCCTTACCTAGGATGGATGATCTTATGGATCGTTTGAGTGGAGCCAAGTATTTCTCCAAGATTGATCTTAGATCGGGTTACCATCAGATAAGGATTAGGAACAAAGATGTTCCTAAGACTGGATTTCGATCCAGATACGACCATTATGAGTTTTTAGTGTTACCTTTTGGACTCACGAGAATGCGCTTGCCACTTTCCAACAGATGATGAACGATATTCGTCATCCATATCTGGGAAAGTTTGTGGTGGTGTATTTGGACGACATATTAATTTATTGTCGGGGACCCTTGAGGAGCATGAAGAGCATCTTCGTATTGTCTTGGATCTTCTAAGGCAAGAAAAGCTCTATGCTAAGGAGTCGAAATGTGAGTTATTTCAAACTAAACTCAAATACCTGGGCCATGTCATATCGGATTTTATGACAAAGTCCGTAAGGTGCGAGAATGGCCGAGACCTCTAACAATTCATGATGTGAAATCCTTTTTGGGCTTCACAGGATTTTTTCACAGGTTCATTTTGGACTATGCCTTAATTGCATTGCTCTTAACGAACGTTCTTATGGGGGTGAAGACAAAATGTAGCCGTAGAAAAAGTCCATTGATAACATGGACTGATGAAATTAATAAAAGTTTTGAGACAAGGTCATGTCGAGGCATACGTTCAAGGTTGTGAACAGTGACAGCAAAACAAAGTAGAAAGACTCAAAGTTGCGAGTCTTCTACATCCCTTGGAAATTCCCAACAAGAAATGGAAAGGTATTTCAATGGATTTTGCGGTTGGACTCCCTAAAACCCGGAGTGATCACGATGCCATTCGGGTGGTGGTTGACAGGCTAACCAATATGGCGCAATTCATACCAACGAAATTAACTGTCAAGGCATCTGAACTAGCCCAGCTTTTTGTTGAAAAGTTGTTCAGATTGTATGGTTTGCCAAATGATATTGTTAGTGATCGAGACTCCAAGTTCATTTGCAAGTTCTGGCAAGCTGTTTTTGAAAAACTTGAAACAACCCTTAGTCTTAGTTCTTCGGATTGACCAGTGTAGGCGAGCTGGTCTACATATCCAACAATGCATGGATGCTACGATGCTACGATAGAGAGGGATAGTTGATGGAGATTAGTTCATCATTTTATTTTGTGCTGAGACTTATTGCTTTTCATCATTGTTCGTATTGTGGTGGTATCTTGTTAAGTCAAGAATGAAACTTTGATCGTTCGCGCCTGTAGGTGAACCCTGACTCCTAGATGCTCGATGCGGACACCACCATTCCTCGAGCACTTCCTATGCAGGCCAAGATCAATGATGAGATCTTTTGGGAGCTGCACAGTAAGATGGAACGAGGGTTCATGGTGTTAGGGGGGCAGTACACAATGGACTATGAGTGGGTGGACCCTATGGGGGGTTGAGAGAGGATGAGGGGAGGGATGAGGAGAAGTTTCACATAGATCAAATGCTCGTGGACCTCGATGCGAAGACACGAGAGGAGCCACTTTCCCTTTGGATAGGCCTAGGGGGTACCCTAGAGGTACTAGGAGAAGGGGGCTTGGGTTTGATGTATGTAGAAAGGAGCGGGGTGTCATAGGAAGTTGTGCATCAAGCATCCTCTCAGTTTGTAGGGCCTTACAAGGTGTGGGACCAGACTTTGAATACACAGCAGGCATGCCGAGGATGGCCTAGTGGTAGCGGCAGAGGAGCGCTTGTGGAGCACATAGGTTGCCGCTCAAGGGGACTTTACGGCCTGCCATGCTGAGAAGGTGACGCGGGGAGATGCATCACATTTTTTTTATGTTAGAAATTTTTTTAGAATTTCTAAAAAAAAAAAAAAACCAATTTTTGATGACACCGCAATGGGAGACCAATAAAAAATATAAATAAATAAAGCCAGGGCTTTGTTGAACTCAGAGCTCAGGTGATGCTTGGGCTTTATTGAGGTCAAAGCCCAGCCCAAACATACACACACACACTCCGTAAATACACGCATATATATACACACACCCTCCATAAACACACACATGGCTCACACACAGACATAGAAGATTTTTTGTGCATTGTTTCTGCCTTCATCGTTGACAGAAAAGCCCTATTTTCAGCTTATAGAACCGATTATTTCATCAGTTTTCCGCTGGTCGACTTCACAGTCAAGTCAAGTTGTGAATTTCGTCTGAAATCCAATTCCCACTATCTTTATGCTTAAGGAATAGAGATCTGTCATAAAAATTTCTTCGTAATTCATAAACATATTCTAGATGAGAGGACGTTAATTTTTGTCTTCAAATAAAAAAGTGAAGTTGATCACAAACGTGTCGTGTATGATAGCTGAAGTTGAATTTTGTTTATGGTAATGTTTTCGTCTCTTTATTGCAAATGGACCAAATTGTAGCTAATTTTTGTTCACAAAGCTCAAACAAAATCATGTGATCCCTTTTACATCTATTAGAGCTTTTGGTTTTAATAAGCCTTCATGACAATCAAATTAGGACAGATATACATTGTTGTTAGTCGTTGATAGAGTCCCTATATTGTCCCAAAACGAACTTGAAAATCACTTCAGAACTCGAACTCATCAGCTAGGATGATTTTGCGTTCTAATCTTATGACACACGATGCTTCTCAGCATTACCTGGAATTTCTTTACAGCTAATGCATTGGTCTGTTTTCTTTCTGCCCCCAACCCAGCGAGGGCTGTAGCCTTCTGTGATGTTGATAATCACAAGCCAACTATGGCTGTGAGACCAGGTAAAACAAATAGTAAACATGGCAAAATAGCTTTGAAGTAATTAGAATGTGCAGAGCCTAGCTTTTGTAAATCTTCTATTTCATATAAGGAGATTTCTTAGCTTCATCAAATACAAAAGTTTTCATTTCTGTTACATAAATTCATATAACACCCAACTCATCTTTTGTTCATTTCCTTCTTTCCACTAAAGAGAAAATGCTACTATTTGAAAGTCCCTTTTAGTAACACGGTGTGTTCTTTTCCAAACAGTTATGCAACCAAGAGAATGACAAAACTGTTTGGTTAGACAGTTCCATCAAGTTTATCTAATATTCATCCAATACTCTTAATTAGAGCATTGCAAATGAGCTTTTGGCATTACCCTTCAACGACTTCTCCTTCTTATGAGGGATACAAACAAGTCATTCTCTTATCTACTTGCATATAGGGTATGCAAAAATTTGAGCTCCTTGGTGAACACAATCTTACTTAATCTCAGTCAAAACTGTTTGCAGGGATGAAGATTGGTAGGGGGCTCCAAACATCTCCATGTTATATCCACACCTTTCCAGCTCTCATCCAAATGTCGCACTTGAGCCAGATCTCAAGGATGGCTAGATTCTACTACGAGGCATATGATAATCATCTTGGAACGCACTTGAATGTATCATAGCGAGGAAAAATGCACTTTCTGTCGATGTTTAAAATAGCAGAGAGTCTGGCTCCAGCCTTCAAACAAATGATGAATGCATTGACGACATATTCAAAGGTCTTTGTTACAAGCATTCTACTCTTTGTTTGATGTTTTGATACATCTACAGTAGAAGTTTTATGTATATTGCTGTAGCGGGATTATAGAAGGTGTTATAGAGGGATTGATAGTAGCAGTAATAATTCTATTAGCAATTTTGGGATGTACATATTTTTTATATAAAAGAAGAGTTGGAGTTTTGCTCCTCCTCTGCTTTGTATTATCAGCAATTTCTATGTTTCATGGTCTCAAGATACACCTAACAAGTTTATAGTTCCACTATATGTATTCTATCCTTTGACATCTTTATTTTTTGCTCTTATGTTGTATCTACCTTGTCTCACATGAACACATACTTCCAAAAATACGAGATGTACACAACAAGCTAGATATGCAGGGATATGCATCCAACAAGAAAGCTTACAGAATCTATGTTCTCTCTACCTCAAATCAATTGAGAGTAGGTGTGTGTGAGATATGCCAGATATGCGAGATGTGTGAGCTGTTTGAGATATGAGATGTGCGAGATATGTCCAAAGTCGCTCTTTCTGCCTCTCTCTAACTCGGACTTTTGTTGTCATCTCTCTCTTTAAGCGAGATATGCGACACACATCTCGCATATCTCTCTCTCTCTCTCTATGATGCGAATTTTTAAAAATGACTCAAATTTTTCGAGATTCGAATTTTTTTTGTAACGACTCGATTTTTTCTGATGGATCGAATTTTGTCCAAAGGATCGTGTTTTTCCAATGACTCAAATTTTTCCATTGACTCGAATTTTTCAATGACTCGAATTTTTCCAAAGGATCGAATTTTGTCAATGATATGATTTTTTTTTAACGACTCAAATTTTTTCAATGGTGCGAATTTTTTAAACGACTCAAATTTTTGGAACGACTCGAATTTTTGGTTTTCTTCTTGGTTTGGTTTATTCTCTTCTTGGTTTCTTGGTTGCTTTTGGTTTATCTAGGCATCCTTAGCTCTAGATCTTCTCTTCAAGAGGTTGTGAACAATGAAAGAAAATTTACCTAAGGATCTTAGTGATAACTCCAAAATATAGATCTAACACCGATTATGCTTGTGTGTTGATTTTATGGATTAGTTTTAGAAACTAGAGAGATGAATGCTTGTGCTAAAGATCATTTGTGGTTGTGATAGGATGATTAACAAAAACATAACAAGCATTCATCATCCACAAGAATCACACACATTAAAAAAAAGAGGACCTCAACAAGCGAATGAGAGGAAGGAGGAGATTCTCTCTCTCTCTCTCTCTCTCTCTCTCTCTCTCTCTCTCTCTCTCTCTCTCTCTCTCTCTCTCTCTCTCTCTCTCTCTCTCTCTCTCTCTCTCTCTCTCTCTCTCTCTCTCTCTCTCTCTCTCTCTCCAAATGAAAAAGGTAACTCAAAAAGTGGTGTCACATGCCCTATATAGACATTTCTAGAATTAGGGTTTTTGGTTCACCCAAAACCATGTGCCATAGCAACTTGACTTTACAAAGTTTTTAAACCAAATTGCATTTTTTATTACTTAAGTCTCTTTAAATTTTGGGCGAGACCTAATCTACCTCTAATTCTTGTGCCATAGGCTTGCGAGTACGAAGCACCTTCTACAGGTGTTAGACTTTATAGTTCCGGTAGATTGAATATTTTTGCCGACTCGGCCATGCTTTTATTCTCGTCACCATAAAGTATGATTGTGAGGAGTTGGCCTTTGTTTTCGCCCATTGGTCCGGTCCGCTACTTGTCGACTTTGTTGATATTGGCCCTCTCAGTATATTTGGATTTTGGGTTTATGCTTAGTCGACACTCTCTACTATAGTTAGGTGGCTTTGCTTCTACTCTTAATATCTGTCGTACGAGTATTATGGCCGAAATCTGTTAGAAGAATCTTCATGGAAATCTTCTAACATACCCACACTGCGATTTTGGTGACAGTCCCTTGACACATGTGTGTGACTGGCGGTCGTGGCCATGTGAACCGTTAGGCCGTAAAAAATGAAAGTGAATGGGAAAAGAGACAAGATAAGAAAAGTGGGAATGGCAATAAATTAAAAAAAAATGAGGGAAAGTTTGGGACGATGATTAATTGAGATAGAAGGGGGGAAGAACAAAGAGGAAGTATGTACATAGTTATATACAAAGAACAAAAAATAAGAAAGCAAAAACTTAAAGAACGATGAAAAATAAGGAAAATAAAATGGAGTCCATCAATGTTCTTATTTTTTTTTCTGATAGGATACAAATGATGGATTAGCGGACAATTGAGCATGTTAAATCTGTTTGCCCTTCTTATCTTTGGCATCTCGATTTTGGCCGTGGGTTGCAACGACCAAACGGACGAACCGAGACCACAATGAGCTACGCGTTAAGGATTGTGCACGGATTGGGCCAAACGACAGATGCATGTTTCCCATGAAGCTCGTCGTATACCATCATTCCAACCTCGCTATGTTAACAAAGGACATTGTGGATAAGCGATGTTAGGTCCGCTATAGCAGGATCCGATCTTCGATATCCGTCGACTTGAAGCTTTTATTGAGATTGAAACAATACTCGCCAAAGCAGAGATCTCATTTGGCATCCACATTTGTGGCAGTCAAGAGAGTCTCTAGGTTGTAATAGGCTTCTAGAACGATGGAATCTGAATAGTTAGCCACATCGGTCAGGAACTGGTTGAGGTGCCTTTTGAAGTTGACCACTGTTTTCCAACCATGCTCCGATTTTATTACTGGCTAGTTATAGGCCCCGATGCTTGGAGTCTTCAATGTTGTACAAGCTCGTCTTCTAGGCATTGGATGGAATGCTGGATCTGCCCTTATTGCAGCCGGAGCCATAAGATATTCTTTTGAGAGCTCGAGGCTGCACATGAGCACAACACCACCTTCCGCCAATCTGGTTGAGGATGCAGAAGGGCTATCAATTTGGCTGGTGTCAGCTTCAGGAGGCCTTCTACCTTGTTTGGTAATGTGTAGTCACCTCTTGTCATGATATCTGAATATTGTTTGATGAAGAGCATCAGCTGTTCCACATCAAAACTGCTCTAGTACCAATATCCATGTATCACATTAGGTCTTCCTCAAGCGTCATCAGAACGTGGCGGAATGGTGGAAGTGGATGGAAGGTCTGTTTTTGGAGGAGATGAGGTGGCAGGAGGATTTTTTTGGCACTATTGCTGGGGATTTTATGTTGGTCCCTTTCCATGGCTTCCTAATTGTATGGATCTAGAGGGCAAAGAGGGGGTTTCATGGATCTATTCAGGATAAGTTGTCATTTGTAGTATTGGTTTTTGATCTGATGGGGAGAGAGTAAATGAGAATCTAAGCCAACTAAGGTTGTCAAGCTTAGCGCAGGATCTAAAGGTAGGATCTAAAGGTGGCATGGCTTAGATCTATGGGTGAGATTCTTCTCTTTTCTTCCTCTTTTTGGTATTTTTCTTGGTTCTTGGACCTCGGATTTCGCTCCTCCCCTTGATCAAGCTCCTCCTTGATCTCAACCATATCTTTGCCAATATGATTCTTAGAGGATTCATCATTAAAGATTACAAACATTGTGGCTCTACCATTGCTCTTTGTGCTAGCAAAATGTACATCCAAATGAATCAACTTAAGATGGTGAGTGGTCTTAATGATAGTGTTAGAAGAAAGGCAACCTATTTGTGGTCAGTTTGTCCTCCTTGGCTACCATCACAAATTTGTTAGGATCAACAAAAGCATCAAGCTTAAACAACCTCCCAAACCTTCTTCCCCTTGCTATAATCTTCCCATTCTTCTTGATGTTGCATATATCAGTAGAGAACTCCACAATGAAATCATGATCTAAAAGTTGGCCAACACTAAGCAAATTCTTAGTGATGCTAGGAATGAAAAGAACACCATCTATCTTAGCCTTCTTGGAAGATCCTAAGCATAAGGGAATGGATCCCACACCTTCAACTTTACATTCATGATCATTTGCCATAAAAATGAACTTTATAGGTCCTAGATAAGGTGTGAGTTGAGAAACGTACTCCCTTTTACCCGACATGTGGGAGCTAGCCCCACTATCTATCCACCAAGGATCTTCACCTTTGACATTTGATGATGAAAAAGTAGACATCATGAGTGAGTCCTCATGATAGCTCTCTTCCTCCTCTTGTCCAATGTTGGCTTGTCTTTGACTAGGCATCTTTGTCTCTAGATCTTCTCCTCGAGAGGTTGATATTCTCAAGGGAGGTGAACAATGGAAGGGAAACTATCTAAGGATCTTAGTGACCACTCCAACGTATAGATCTAACACATATTTTGCTTGTGTGTTGATTTTGTGGATTAGTTTATGAAACTTAGAATGATGAGTGCTTGTGATAAAGACTTTACATTTTCGGTAGATTGAATATTTTTTGCCTACTTAACCATGCTTTTATTCCCGTCATCGTAAAGTATGGTTGTGAGGCATTGGGCTTTGTTTTTGCTCATTGGCCGGTCCAACTTTGTTGATATTGGTGCTCTCGATATATTTTGGATTTTGGAGCTCCTTTGTTTATGACTAGTCGATGCTCTCTACTGTGGTCAGGTGGCTTTGATTTCGCTTCTTGATACTTGTCTAACGATTATCATGGTCGAAATTTGTTAGAATAATTGTCATGGAAATCTTCTAATAGAAATAACTCTCTTTGGCTTCTATACATGACTGGAACAATGTTCTCAGACTCCTGTCAGTCAGGCAAGAATTTGTTTCCAGCCCCCTAACTCTATTTCTCAAAAAGTATAGAGAAAGAGACAAGAGAAAGAGAGGGAGGGAGGTTAGCTCTCAATGCTTACACCTCTAATCTAATGGAGAAGCCATTCATAAATCATAAACAAGTAAGAAACAAAGCATAAAAAATGGACACCTTTCAAAAGAGCATTAGAAAATAAGCATAAGCACAAGAGGATACTTCAAGTCTCCAAAATGGTAGAGTTTCCTTCTCTCAATTAAGCATGAAAAATGAGTACATGAGATGCTGCCTTTTTATTCTTGGGGAGGTCCTTGCCCCTTTGCTACTATTGGCCATTGAAACTTGCAAGGATTGAAATCCAAGCCCTTCAAGGAAACACAAAAAGATCTAATGGTGCACAAAGTAGCACATTTCACCTACCACCATTTGACTTTGACTCAAACTTAGAACTTTGTAACTTGACTCTGGGCTTTTTCCTATTATTTTATGCCCAAGTCTATTTTATTCTAAGTTACAATATCTTACTGTTAATTTTTTGATGGGCCCATTTATTTCTGTATAAATATTTTCCCAAAAATCTAAAAGTAATTTTTCAATCAGACTTAGGATTTAAGTTCAAAAATATTGATTGATTTTATTAGAACATTATTCCCAATGTACAGTTACATTGTATAAATTGTATTAGTTGGCCCCAACAAAAAAGGATTGAATTGAGTGCAATTTGATACGACAGTTATAAAACATAAATAGAAAGCTATAGGAACTCTGGATAATAAGCAAGGTGGTGATGTATATTGTATTCGGCATAGTCTGTTTGAGTGAATAGTTTATAGCAACTTGTTGAAATTTAAGGGGGTGAAATGGTCCACAACCGACACTTGGCGCAAGTTCATATGGTCTTGCAAAGCCAGTACAATTAAAAATAAGAATGAATTTCTGTTGGATTGAAAATATGGGTTGTCGGTTCAATGTACCATCAGGAAATCTACTAGCTTCTAAGGCTCCTACTTGTTGGCCCAAAATTGTATATGGTATGTATTTTTGGAATGCTTCATTTGAGCCAACAATATCTATTATGAGGAATCTACAACAACTTATCGAGGTCCATTCTGAGGTGGCACGATCGTGCAGCAAGTCGCTGAATGCAGTACTTTCTGCACATTTCATGTCAAGTGCCTGAGAATTTGCATCTCAAGGCCAACCTGTGAATTTGCGCTATGGACTTTTGGTGGCTAGTCAAATGCCACACACAATCTCAAACAGACAATATGAACTTGCTAGAATGATATTCGTAGAATTCAAGCGCCTCTCTTACCTATTTTCCATGCAGAGCCTTAGAAAAGCATGAATGTCCGAGATATTAGTTGGCCCTAGCAAAAAAAGGTCAAATGGAATCCAGCTTGTCAAACTTGGCCCCAATCCTAGCTTCAAGCAATATGTGCCTTATTCAAAAGAGAACGAAATAAGATAATGGTTTATCAGAAAAGCATACATTCATTCTGACATAATATTGAACGCAATAAGACTGTAGCATTGTATTTAGTAAGTAGCATGTACAAATAAGATAAATAAAGAGCACAAGACTATAGCGGATGCAACCATGTACTCGAAATAAATCATTTGTTGGACACACATCTGCTAATAAGTAGTGAAATGCTACTAACAATATTCTATCAATTCACTTTATTGATAAGTCACTAAATTTTTGATTGACTACAACTTGCACTACAACAAGATGCGCGATTTTAAACACTTTTTTTAGCACTTTTTGAAAGAGAATAAAAAATGGAACATGAGGGAAATCGGACCCTTGAGCCTCGAGTCGTCCGTTGACCTTAGAATAAGCCTCATAATACAAGTTGTCTTTTAATAGGATTATAATGGTGGTTATTTCACGTCCCAGATATTTTAAAACCCCCAAAATTACTTTGCTTGCTAAGGTTTATAACGAGAGTTATTACGAGGTCCGAGACATTTCAAATTACTTTGATAACCGAGGGTTTTACCGAGGCTGCTAAAGTTTAGGGCACCTCGATATAAGCCTTGGAATGTTACAAAATGGAAATGGGTGGTATTTTTGAAAATAGTTGTTTTTCAACACATTGAATTTAATTTTCTATCACCATTAGGTGCCATGTACAGAAGTGAAAATAGAAAATGATGTATCATAACAATATCATGATCACATATTGTGTAGTCACATATAACGTCGACTTTTTGATGTCGATTAATCAAATAGTAAAGTACAGTTGCATCTATGAGCAATGTAATTAATAGTATAATAAGTTGCAATACATCATTCTGTACGACTTATTCATTTGCTAATTTATAGATATCATTTGTCGCATCATCGTGTGACAAATCCGCCAACCAAACTTACATAGTTTCTATTTGACCTACATACTATACTACATATATAATGTCTTATTTATGGGCTGCATCTGACGTAGAATTATATTTTTTTTAAAAGAAAAAAGAACTAATTTAAAAGAGCTACGATTTCAAATTTGAGTGTTTTGATTGGTCCGGGTGTAAGAAAATTTTGAGAAAAAAAATAAAAAGTAATGTTTTGGAAGGCCTCTTTTGTGCTCGAATTTTCTCTAATGTGGACTGGGGTGGGGGTAGCGGAGGTGGTAAAGGCAATGGAGGATGTGTGGCCAAGAATCGTGCGAGCGGGGCTCATATAGTTGAAGATGGGTGGTGGAGACGGCGAGGTTGTGAAGATTGGTGATTCTTGACAAGCCTCGAGTTGCGCGATCTGGTTAGTGTCGGCTACTTGGGCATCATGAGTAGGTGTTTGAACACCTAGATTCTCTAGATGGGTGATCCAGGGCTATGAGTAGACCACCGCAGGTGATCTTGTTTGGAAGTTTGAAAGTAGCTTGCAATTCTTTGATGAGAACAAAAGCCCAATCATAAACGGTATCAGGGCCACCCACCACAATGAGTTTGGACACACGAAGTGGGCAATGGGCACTCACGATGAGGGTGGCAGACATAAAGTCTATCGCCTCTTGGAGTTTGGGATTTCTGATCTATGAGATCAGATACCTGTCGTTGGTTTTTGTCTTGGCATCAACATAATTTGGGTGAAAAAAAGACGAAACGTCGTACTTGGCTTGAGCACGAGTTTGCGGCAGGAAGGATGTGTGGAGAATGCTGAGGGTGGTTGCCACCAGCTCAGGGTCAAGGGGGACATCTTAGTCTTGACCCTTGTAAGTGATCGTGAAATGGTCAATGTCGAAGGTGGCAAAGCATGTCGGGGACGACGGTGGTGTCTTGGGAAAGGGGAATTTCCATGGAGGCTAGGCCTGGCAGATAGAACTGCGATGTAGTCGTTGGTGCGAAGGACTCTAAGCTCTTGCTTGGTCAGCATTGGCAAGATCACATACTATGATGGGGTGCATGCAGATGGGGTTCGGCAGATGGCTTGTGGAGAGGTCTCTCTCTCCTCGCGATCAGGGGAAGATGAGATAGTTGGGGAGGATGAGGCAGTTTGTTGAGAAGCGGACATCAAAGTTGTCATGCGGAAGGATGTGGTGGGATCTAATGGGCTGGAGGGGCTGCACTTCTCGTGAAGCACACCCTTTGGCCAGGCGGAGCGGAGGCACCTGAAAGGTGTCATTTCGGTGCTATCGGGACAGATAAAAATGCAGTAAGAGGGTGTAGGTTTAAAATTAGGGTTGGAAGGCTGTAGGCGAGTAATGGAGGCTATAGGTGAGTAATTGGCTGTAGGCGAGTAATGAGAGTGAGTAATTGGGAGAATAAAGATATTGTGGAGAATGGTGAGAAATGGTTTTGGGTGAAGAACGAGTAATAAAAGTGGATGGATGGCGAGTAACGGCACGAAAAATACGGCGGATATTTATGTTGTGAAATGAAGTGTGTGGAGGATGTTGGCAAGCAGGCGAGTAACATGGACGAGAAATTAGCAAAACCGGTGAGAAATACAGATGGCAAGTAATCTAACAGAAGTGCACGAGTAATAATCTTGAATTTTTGTGTCTATTTATAGGCAGGGAGTATTAGTCACTGACTGTTATTTTTGGAAATTCATCATATGAATGCCAAATGGTCAACAAGTACAATGTGCACAGTCCGTTTTCCAATTGGCTACTAGATTTTGAGAGATTTTCTAATTAGAAACTCTCATTGTTTACTAAAAATGGCAATTTTGTCAAAAATCGAGCCACCAATATGTTGGGGAAGATTAGAAACTCGTAACCCCAACAAATGAAAGTTGTAAGATGATGAATAGTAATAACTATGATAGGGACCTGTATTACTTAGAGAATGGAATTATGATAGAGCTGTTCTGATTGCGTTGATTAAAAGTATCAGTTTAGGTGTCGTAGACAACCATAGAGAGAGATTGTAGAAACGATTAGGTGTCTGAGACAGCCATGGAATGCTCCTTTATTGATATTCTGTTATAAAGAAATGCTAAACAATTAGGCGTCAAAGACAACCATACGTTTTTTCGTATATGATCTTAGCGGCAGAAGAGTGAGAGTTAAGGAACATTCAACAAGAATGTAATAAAATAGAACAAATAGCAAATCTGTAAATTCAATGTTGTAATAACAACGATCAGATCACAATACAATTGCACTGATAAGCGTGTGATCCTACTTACAGAAACAAATCAATTGCTATAGTCATGAATATTTTCTCTCCCTCTCTATATTCTCTAACTCTGAGGAGTCAGATACTGTGAGACCAGTTTTAGTCGTAAGATCTCTATTGGAGTATCTTCATGCATCATCATCCATCTACAATGCTCATTTTCTTCTATAGCAGCTGGATGATCTTGTCCTATTCTAACTTTACAATTACAAGATCATTAACAACTGTTTAACTTGTCAATTAGATCAGTTATTATTGGAGCATGAGAATTTAACAGTCTCTACTTGAAATCCTGTGTAAATCTATAGAGTATCGCATTTTTTGAAAAGATGTGATATTCTCCAGAATGGCCTGAAATCTCGAGTTAGCACTTGTGTTGTATTTTTTTGCAAAAATCCTTTTGTTCTCCATATGGCCCGAAAGTGAAGTAGAAGACTTTGTCGGGTTTTCGCCTTTTTCGTCTGTTGAAAATTTGTGAGTAAAAATGCAAATTTTTGTAACAAACGATTCAAAACTGCAGACTTCTTTAAGAGAGTAATTTACATAGAATAAAAGGAGAGCGGTTAGGAAGAGTAGGAGTAAGATTAAACTCTAACATAATTTGGTAATTGAGAGATGGAATTTGTTTTATGAGAGAGAGATCAATTTGTAAAGTCTTATGAGAGAGAAAGACAAAAAAAAGTAAAATAGAGAGAGAAAAAGAGTGACAAAAGAGTGAGAGCAAAAGAGTGAGATAGACTAATTGTTGTGTTTTTAATTTGATTTATGTGTGTGTGTGTGTGTGTGTGAGAGAGAGAGAGAGAGAGAGAGAGAGAGAGAGAGAGAGAGAGAGAGAGAGAGAGAGAGAGAGAGAGAGAGAGAGAGAGAGAGAGAGAGAGAGAGAGAGAGAGAGAGAGAGAGAGAGAGAGAGAGAGAGAGAGAGAGAGAGAGAGAGAGAGAGAGAGAGAGAGAGAGAGAGAGAGAGAGAGAGAGAGAGAGAGAGAGAGAGAGAGAGAGAGAGAGAGAGAGAGTTAATAGCATAGTTCCTCTTGCTTAAGCAAGACCAAACCGTTTGAAACCTTTATTCATAAACGTTTATTCATTAGCTGAAAAGTAATATACAGTATAATAAAGTGTTGGGTTTTTATGAAGAAGTATTTGTTTGGGAAATTATTTTATCAATTTTGATACCACTCTTGCTAAATACAAGATCCAGTTAAGAGAAAACTCAACGTTAAATTATGGCAAGATTTTTACCAACTGTATTTCAGAGCTATTTTTATAGTCTGATAGGCTTCTCACAAAATCTGATTTTATCAGCCAATAGAATAATTGGTTATTTTATTTTATAAATTGCATTAGATTTTCATTTTTAAGTCATTGATAGTTATTACTGTCACTTAGACTAACTTCCACATGGATTTTCAAGAAAAAGCCAGTCCCATCATGGACAAGCTTAATGGAGCCAATTACCATATGTGAAAATTCAAGATTAAAATTGTGCTAATGGCTAAGGAGTTGTATAATATTCTCACATGTGCAGAGGCAAGACCCGAAGCAGGCAACACTACAATCTCTCAATGGAATCTGAAGGATGAAAAGGCTTTCGCGTCGATCATCCTCAACATATCAAACACACAAATCGGCCATGTGTTTGAAGCTCAGACCTCCAAGGAAGTCTGGAAAGTCTTGAGCACCCTGTACGATGTGCGTAACGTAGCTTCCAAGCTACATCTTAGGAGAAAATTTTTCTCTCTCAAGATGACAAATGGTGGTTCCCTACAGAATCAAATTAATCTAATCAAAAACCTGCTGAAGCAAATGGCCGTTGTCGTATCAGTCATAGAGGATCAAGACGCAGTAATGACACTGCTTTCAAGCTTGCCAAGCTCTATGACAACTGGGTGATCATCACGACACACCCATAACTGACTCTTTCAAGAGTCATCACAATGTTGCTGCAGGAAGACACTAGAAAGAACAAATCCTCCAGTTCCTCAATTGTCGACTCTCATGTGTTATACACCAAAAGAGGCTCAACTAAGCAGAAGAAGAAAGGCATGAAGTAATAAAAGCAAAATCAGAAGCTGACACAACGTCAAGAGTAGTCAAACCCACTGACAAAGAAGAAGTTGTTCTACAAATACTACAAATGAACCAAACATGAGATTCAAAATTGTCGCGTATACTACAAGCCAAGAACAACAGCAAAGGGCAATAGAATCAAATGGCAAATGCAACTGCAGAAGCACTACAACCCAACCAAGAAGCAGACCATGATGCATTTATGTTCGGAACCACACAACACATGACCAGCCATATCGACTCCTATACACCATCCAGTACCAAAAGATATGTTCACATGGGTGACAATAGCACACAGGTTATCAAAGGTAAAGGTACAGTAAGATTAAGCTTTGCAAATGATCAATCCAAACTACTTTCCAATGTTCTACACGTACCAAATCTTTCTACAAATTTGCTCTCTATAAGCAGAAATACAGATCTAGGACACAAAGTAGAATTTGAATCTAATCAATATAAAGTAGTCGATAATACATGCAAGATCCTTGCACTCGGAAAGAGACATGGATACTTGTACAAATTAAGTCATTGTTGTCTTGCCTCTAGTCAAGCTCTTAATACTTCTATACATGATCAATAAAAGTTTACTTTGGCATTATAGACTTGGTCATTTGAATCATGCTTCTGTATTACACATGTCTAAGCAATCTATTGTTCTTGATCTCGACTATCCAGATAGGAAAGTCGAATATTATGTCTGTCAAGATTGTTTAGTCGGTAAATAGGCTAGGAAACCATTTAGATCAAGCCATCAACATTTTGCTAGAAGATTGTTAGATATTGTACATACAGGTATTTGTGGCCCGCATAATCCTTCATTAAAGGATGCAAAGTACTTTCTCACTTTTATTGATGAATTTTTCAGAAGGATGATGGTGTACTTTATTAAGAAGAAATCAGAAGCTTTCAATTGCTTTAAAATCTTCAAGGAGCATGTAGAGAAAGAAACTGGTAAGAAGATTAAAGCCTCGAGGTCTGACAATGGTGGAGAGCAGTACATCTCTACCGAATTCAAGGAACACTGCCAGAGCCAAGGCATTGAACAGCAGTTTATCACTCCCTATTCGCCCCAGTCTAACGACTTAGTCGAGAGAAAGAACCGGACCCTGGTCGAATCAACCAAATGTATGCTGGCACATGCATCTTTACCAAAGAGTTTTTGGGCCGAAGCTTTCTCCACTACAATTTACATCTAGAATAGATGTTCGACCAAGGCCCTCTCAAGCAAAACACCACATGAGATTTGAACAAGTTCTAAGCCTTCATTGAAGACATTAAGGGAAGTATGGGCTCAAAATGGGCCCTTTAAGAAATTTCACTTTAGAGAGAGGTTATGTAGAGAGAGAATGCGAACCAGTAACTTCTGGTTGACGTTTTCCGAGTTTTCGGCGTTGCCCGACATTTAACTCGTATGGTTAACTTCAGACAATAGCTAGTTAAGCATGAGATGTAATAACTTCTTTTCATGCTCGTTCCAAAATTTGGGACTAGAGCTTTAAGACTGAAGATCTTGGTGTGCTCAATGCAAAAGCTGAAGCGGAAGTAGTAGAACTTTTGAAATCATTGTATGCTTATAGTAAAATATGAGGCGGGACGATTTTTCAATCGACATAAACATTACAAAAGGAAGGTATGCTAGATCTATTCATGTTGATTTACTGTAGTTTGAAGCATTTACGGATTGTAGCTTTTAACAATGGCAATGTTCCATTTGCATGTTGCTCTTCCTATGGAATGCACTCCAATTAATAAAAAAAAAATTTAAAAGTTGTAGAGAATGTTGTTGCAATAGTTAGAAAATTGAGAATGAATAATCATATGAATATAGATTTGTGGGTGGATGGATTAGTTTATCCTAATAATCCAGCTACCAATTTGTGTTCAGATTTCAAGTCCGTAACTCATCTTCTCAGATTTGTATGTGAAGGAAATAGCGGATTACTTGGATATTGTCAGAGGTTGCATGATATTGGAATGCATAGCATATCTTGTCTTAATTAGCAATTACAGTTTGCTAATCAACAATTGCAACGTGCAAATCAGCAATTGCAACGTGCAAATCAGCAATTGCTCCTTTATGTGCAACACACTAGTGCTGAAAACAATGCACTCAAGAATGCTATGTTAGAGTTCAATGCTACAGTCACTTCTCTTTGGGGATCAAACCAAAAAATGTTAGAATCCATGGAAAAGTTGCGATGTGAGAGTTTAAAATCTGTTGTTGATATAAAAGCTATCAAAAAGCCAATGATGAAGAAAAAAAGAAAGAGAGTATCGATGAAGAATATTGATGCCTTATCTGCACATGGCGGCAATCGGAAAAAAAGAATTCGAACATTCAAATACGTTTTCATATAAACTGTTTATTTGATTTGTATATGTCATTTAAGTTTGATTTGCACTGGATAACATGGATTATTTATTTATTAAACATAATTTGAGTTTCATATGTTTGTTGCAGATCATGTTTGGTGGCAAAGAACTATTTAACAGATCGTTCATGCATTGGATCATCTTTAAGTCATGTTTTACCAAGAAAGTCAGCAAAGGAAATGATGAAAAATGATCGGTTTGAAATAATGAAAAATAAAAATGTAGAGACTGTTTTGAATAAGGTTCAAACTTACTTGGATGCAAATGTGATAATATGTGTATGTGATGTTTTTGGAATTAGCAAAAATGCTTATTCTACTTTTTTTAGAATAGTTAAAGAAGCTTTTTTTCAAGTGACGGTGAAGAAAACTTATCTTCAGCGTCCATACCGGGTAAGATTAGCAAGAAATTATTATAATGACGGAATGTTCAAAGTAGTTGGCCAACTGCTTCATATAGTTGAATTATACAAATCAAAATATGATGAGCTCAATTACAACGATTACAATAATATTTTTCTTGATATTAAAAATGTTCTAAAATACATTATTCGATTTTATAAACTAGACGAACATCAAGTAAATGCTTCTTGGTTTCCAAGGGGAGGCTCGAACCTGAGACCAAAGAAACTTTGGATGTCAAGCTAACCAACTGAGCCAACCCCGTTGGCACATCAAGTAAATGCTTCTTGGTTTCCAAGGGGAGGCTCGAACCTGGGACCAAAGAAACTTTGGATGCCAAGCCAACCAACTGAGCCAACCCCGTTGGGTCACATCAAGTAAATGGAAAGATCATTATTGTAATAAAATTGGATGAATCTGAAATCATCAAAGGTCAAAAGTTGGAGTGAGTGAGTGTCACTTTGATGAACAAAATTTCAGATACAGATGATCAAACGTTTAGTGTTCAATTCAAAAATCACATATGGTGGTTGGCGGCATTCCAGATATAGATTTCAATTTTCATTTAGAATATCGTTATTAACATTTCATACCTTGCCAGTTTTTATTAATGTGTCATGCATTACTTGCTTTGCTAAAGGTCTTCAAAGAGGACCATAAAATACTTTCATGGATATTTTCAAGAACAAATTATGGCTTGTTTATAAAGAGACAATTAGAGGGTGAGAAATTTACAGTCGAAAACCATGGAAGTTTTCAAATTCAATGGCACCTTGTAAGGGATTTAAAAACATTAAAATGTATGTATAATGTCTCTCATGGGGCAACATCAAAGCATCCCTATCTTTATTGCATGAAGGATTGCTACAATATGAATTTGGGACGATCAAACACTGGCCCAACACGAAAAGCTGAAGATCCAAATATGAAAAGTGTTCTCCCAATTCCATTAATAAATGTTCACATATGCACATTGCTTGTTGAGGTTCGTATTATTTTTAAACTTATTTACTTGCATATTCTACTAGCATGGAATCATAAACCGGAGTCTGTGGCTAAAGCAACAATTAGGAGGTTGGAAATAGTTATGTCAAATGCATGACTACATAAAGGGAATGTCACGATTCAAAAAAGTGATAGACTTTCCGGAAAAAAAAGAAAACGTTCCTAATAAGCCATCAATTGGAGGTGCTAAAACAAGAAGATTCTTATCCAATCACACGTGCAAAGAATCAAGTGACAGATACGAAATTTGGAGGGAGATTGTTCAAGCAACACGAACACTAGAAGGAAGTAATCGAGTGGAAAAGGGACAAGTGTGGACCAACCTAGACAAACTCATAGGTGTTATCAGGAAAGAAAACCTATCATCAAAAGATATGAGGACTTTGCAAAATCATTGCACCACATTTGTAAAATCTGTACATGATTGTTGGAGAAAAGACAACGTTACTCATTACATGGTGCTAATGTATATCATTATCTGGTACTTATCTCATTTAGGCTTATATTTTTTTTCTACTGATGTAACTAATCAAAATTCTTGTTTGTAGCACATCTTTCTTCATCATGCAACTTATTTTGCAAAGGAATATTTAAGTATCTGGTCATCACAAGGCATGGAAAAATTTCATTGGCAAGAAAGAGGAGCATTTGATAGAGCTACAAATAATGTATGACACAATTCAAGAAATAAATATTTAGTTCAACCTTTTTCAATGGTTTTATAGAAAAACACAATTTAGATATCAAGCTAAAAACTCGTCAAATGTTACGATTTTTTGAAAGACATTCAAATTCATATATCCTTGTAATATATCAAAAATCTATTACAGAAAATTGTTTAATTATCATCATCATCCTCTTCAAGATTCAGACGGATGGTATTGTCATGAAGGAACAATCTCCTTTCATATGGATCCAAAAATTCTAATTTTTTTTTTTGCTGATATCAATGTAACCCGAATAAAGGGCCATTGCAGATGATTTTTTTGTAGTCTCATTGGGAGTATAAACCAGTATTTTAATTGCCAAATTTCTTTTCACAAAAATTATTATATATGTTCCTCTTGCGTACTTATGACCTCCTAAACAAAGTGATAAATGACAGTGGTTGCATATGGATTAAAAGATGAATGATATATACAAATCTCATTATTTTGAAAATTTTTCAAATAATGAGAAAAAAACACATCCTTTCTACCAGTTGATACACCTCGTACGCCTCCATGTCTCATACCAAAGGCATCTATTTCAATAGCATCCTGTGTACGGATAAAGAAAATAAATTTAGAATGACATAACACTACAAACTCATACTTTAACAAAGTGCTTGAAATAAGAAAACTAAAATATATCAATACCAATATAATATCTACGTACCAGATCATACTCATCGTATTCAACGACGTTTGCTCTGCTAATGTCATGTCCTCCAATGGCCTCTACATTTCCAGAGGAGATATACCGAGTCCTTGGGAGAATTTTTTTTGGATTTTCAAAAATTTCTCCTCTCTGTAGACAAAGTTTTTTCATAGGCTTTGGATTTTTCAATCATGGCCTCCAAGGCCTCATTACCATATTTTCAATTGTCATCTTTATCATAATCTATCTCACTTTCAAGGTCATCATATGTGTAATCAATAATGTTAGAAAATTTTGATAATTTTGTGCAAAAATTGAGAGGATTTCATCCTCTCTCAAATTCAAAACATCTTCTATATCATTAAATGAAATATCACTCTCATCATCAATAAAATAAATGGGGTTATCGAGTAGAGTTAATTGATTAACAAGAGATGCAGATGGATGAGAATTAGAGAGGATTATAGAACGAGGGAGTGTTTTCTAGATAATCTGAAGCCATAGATGCTTCAGCTTCAACACTTATATCAGTATCTACATCATCTACATCAACTGGAGTAGATGCAGATGCTTCAATCATTGGAACAGTAGAAGATTCAACAGACTCATCATCTGGAATATCATCAAATACGTAAAAGACAAAAGCCATTTTTTTTATTAGAAGACAACATATTCTTTTGTGGATATCACAATATATATTTCTTTTGAAATGGTCGTGCAGGTTAGAGTATTGTCTATTGTGTTTATGCTTTAAGGATGGTTGGGAATGCGCAAGGTCTTGAAAATGAACAAAACATAAACTATCTATATCTTGAACAAGAGTAGTAATAATTTGAGAAAAATTATTAAAAAGAGAAATTAAGTTATAACGATTCTCATAAACTAGCTTATCGATATCGAAGGGAGCAAAAAAAAATACTAGAAAAGTACTCTAATTTCTCAGATGGAATGTCATTGGCATTCAAAAAATTCCAATAGTTTGTTATCAGAAGACATGGAAGAACTAGTCATATTGAACCTGATATCGATTCAACACAACTAAATGATTTCAGTGGAGGACTGAACAAAAGTGCGCGCGTTGAATCGATATCATTTTGACGAGACTGAAATCGTCCATGAATATAAGTTAGAAGAGGCGCGCATCGATTCGATATCGTGAGAAAGAAATAAAACAAAATGACGAGGGAGTTCATAATAAAAGATCACGGAATCGAAATATTGAAGGTGGGGCGCATATTTATAGCCTATTCCTATTGATCACAACCATACATTTGTCAGATAATGAATTGAGGAGCGTAGCTTATATTTATCCACCAATCAAAGAGAGACAAATCTATACCTCCACCGGAATAGATGAAATAGTCTATCACTAGATTCTCCGAATTATCACTACCCTTACCCTAAAATCTATACCTACACTGGAATACATTAAATAGTCTATTACTAGCCTCTCCGAATTATCATTAAACAAATATTAAATGGAGGTCATTGAAAAACGTGTCTCTAGCCCTATTTAAGTATAGTAAAGACGAAATTTTTTTCTTTTGAGATGGTTGTTCATTCAGAACATTTTCATAAGGCAGAGCACTTTGAAAAAGTCGATATCGATTCCACGCAAGAGGACAAATGCTTCACCGGAACAGATGAAATAGGCGCGTGTTGATGAGATACTCTGGTATGGCGAATGGGATATCGGATCAACGCGACCATCCCAAAAAAAAAAAAAATTTCAACTTGGACTACGCGCGTTGATTCACTATTGGAATGCATTATGAATCATCAAAGCTTGCTTCAGGAGATTTCTCATACATTCAAAGCTAAAAAAAATCTGCTGAAGCAAGCTTTGATGATATAAATTTTCAGTGAACTTAGATATCGGATCAGCGCACCTTTGAAGAAGACAATGATTTTTCACTTGGACTGCGCGCGTCGAATCGCTATTGCAGAAAAAAGACTTCGAAAAAATTTCAAAATTATTGGACGGTATTGTGCATGATTAAAGCTTGATTCGATAGACTCTTCATACTGTCCAAAGCTAAGGAGAATCTATCGAGTCAAGCTTTGATCATTCATATTATCTTCCAATATCGGTTCAGTATGCGAGAATAGTCTTTCTGGTTTACAGATGCAATATATGCGCATCGATTCGCTATTGGATGAAATAATGACAGTTGGAGTTGTTCGAAATTATAATGATTGGATATCAAAAAAGGCAGATGGATTTTTTGGAAATTATAATGATTGAATTTATAGCATAATCTTGTCAATTTCAGAAATTAATTGTAAATGTGACCATACTTTTGTAGAATTAATTATAGATGTGACGATACTTTTGTAGAAATTAATTGTGGTCATCATTAGTCATATATACTAATCATTTTTATGACCGATGGATTTGATTGACAAGCCTCTGAAATCTCGATGAAATCATCACTGTAATCATAGCCTCGTAATTTCAAACCACCTTGTAAGCAATCATTTCAAATTTGCACTATATATACAGATGGACGACGCTTACATTTTTTTTCATAAAGTTCTTATCATTCTCTACTTCCATGTGGTATCGATTCAGCGTGCCCGAAGCTACCTATCTACATTTCGCTTTTACTCGCGCGCGTCCATCCACTCTCAGGTATCGGTTTGACGCGCATGACATGACTTCTGATCTTGAGTTCTCCTTGTTCACACGCTGATTCGATATTGGATAGTAATGGCGCAGACAAAGCAAATAGCACGAATCCACCCTGGTGGAATCCCAATAACAAGAGGAGGTTAGGAAAATTGACCACCATCGCCTCATCCACCACCACCTCATCCTAGGCCTAGGGACAGACCAAGAGATCATGCCTGGCTGAAGGATATTCGGAAGCTATAGAAGACCAATAATCTTCTAATTCTGAAAGCTCATATACAGAGATCCATCAGACAGGTTACAAAAAGTCTATCTGCAGATGTGAGATGGACTGTAACGACAATTGAGGAGCTGCACACCGCATATGAGGATTTTCAAGTGAAAAACTTTTCAGATACTGTTGTTGCAACTATCCATGCCAAGAGGGTGACCATCATGCCCAAGGATTTCAACATTGTATTCAGGCTAAGTGACACATATGACAAGTTTGCAAAGTGCTTTAGACCAGCTCCTTCCTCTCCTCCAAAACAAGATGCAGAGAAAAGAAAGAAAAAAATCTCAACCTTCCTGACTTGTTTTTCGAGTATAGAGTGGGAGTGTATCAAAGAATAGAAGGTCTCATGACCCTCCTAATAAAACGAGAGATTTTTCCAAGCCTTCTCCCCTGCAAGATATTCTAACTGCATCTGAATCTCCTCCTAAATCTGTTTCTTCTCCTCCTAGAACTCAATCTCCATCTTCTCCTCCTAAATCTTCATCTCCTAATAAATCTCCTCTTTCAAAATCTAGATCTCCTCCTATCCTCACAAATATTAGTTCCCCCCCCCCCCCCCCCCCATCCTGTTTTAGAAACAGATTTAGATGATTTTGTAAATTTAAAGGTCGAGTCAATTTTGAATGACAATTCTTTTAGTGGTTTATCAGTGTTACTTCTTTCACCCCCTGCACTTGCCTTTGTAAATACTCCTCAATATGTACAGTATGACTAATTGTTAAACACTTATATTCAAGCTTTAGGTCCTCTATACAATTTTAGGATGCCAAAGATCAATGCTGGTCTTCCCTTTTCTAAATTAGATATAGGTGAATTAGAAAGTAGGGATAAAATGGTTGGGGACAATGTAAGAGGGGGGGCAATTCAATACTAGATAAAGTTTTTCTAGACCCCACTGTTTATAGAAATTCATATCCAGTTGCAGTGGCAAAGTGTTCTCCATCCAAGCAAGTTCTAACTGGAGAAATGGATTTAGAGGTCATAGATTAGCATGACTCTCAAAAGATAAGAAGTTGGCCTCTCTTGATGTGGATGAGACATATGTACAGAAAGATTTTATGCAAATATATATACATTTTCCTATGGTTGTTATTACATATTTGTTTTTCTATTATTATTTCAAGTTATTATTCATTTTCATCTTTTATGTTGTTCCTACATGTTTGTTTTCCATAGCCTTGGTCTGTCTTGCCTTTACCATGGTCCGATTGAACCTTTGCCACAACCAATCCAAACATGCGACATAAGTTCACTCCGATTTGTTGCGACAAAGCTTTGATCACATCATCTTCTGATCATATCCAAATATGCCAAGACAAGGACAGTACAGACCAAGGCAATGAGGACCAAAAATACAACCGATAAATTCGAGACTTCAACAAAGGCAAGCTGATATATTTGATTGTAGTGGTCACTGGAGTTCAATTGCCCGAAGATCTCCCCAATGTAGATAATGCATTTCCTGCAGGAGACAATGAATCTTGTTATCAAAAATTCATATTATCCAATTGCAATTACATTGTGTTCTGCACCATGGAAATGGAGATCATAGAAATGAAAGAGCTTCATAGAAAAAGTGGTTCATATATTTTCAAAAATGATGTATACAAAAAATTGTATTACATAATACAAAATTCTATTGTTCATAATCTATGGATCTTCAATTTCAATGGATGTTCCAATGTCTTTACATTCTATATGCTCTTCTTTCCTTACTCTTACTTACACCTGAGAGATTGTTCTAGTTAATATATTTTTTGAAACTGATTCACTTAGAAAACTAAAAAAAGAACATTTTCATATGGCATAACGTACCTTTACACCATTCAAACAAAATTGATAGTACTAAGGTAGATCGAATTGCAACATGTCTAGTTCTGATCGAATGGGATTGAGACACCAATCTTCCTCGACCTCAACCATTGCAAGAATGTTTTCATTTCTTTTCACTGTTATTTGAAGTTGCTCTTGAGGGTTTTGTACCAAAATCTTGATCAAGTGGCCTCCAAACATTTTTGCATTTAATCCATCTTCTATAATACAACAAAGTGAGCATTTGTTTTTCGATGTGATATCTAAATGTCATTGATGAGTAACATACTCTGCACTCAACTTGCTGATTTTGTTTCGTATCCCAACCATTATCCAATGACTCGACGATTATTTCAGCACTCAAGTCCTTACAAATAAACATTGTTTTCGTTCTCCGAACATTGCATTTGAAAAAAAAATCAACAAAAATAATAAATGGTAGATACCAACTTAATCTATTATTCTTTGATCCAGTGCTACATTTTAATATACTATGAATATCAATATATAGTCTAGATTAAAAACTTTTTGAAATTGCTGCATCGGGAGAAATTTATTTCTCACTCGAAAAATCTGGTAGAGGATATGGCTCTAATCTACCAAGTAAACCATTTTTATCAAGAAAATAGGTGTGATCATAAAAGAAAACTCCTGACTCTAAAAGTGATTTTGGAGAACGACCTTTATATTGTAAAATACCGATATCCGAATGCATGACATCGATTATTCTTACAATCAATTGAACTGTTTGCCATTCAACGAAATCTGATAGATATAAATATGCAAAACCAACAAAAATATCACAAGAAAAATATTATTTAAAGAAAATTCAAATTCTAAAAAAATTAAATCTGAAAACTTAAAATTGCATTTTCTTCTATCATTTAGATTCAAATCATGGCATGCTGAATTAAAACTTTTGTGATAGATTTGTTGAATTTCACACGTGTGGACTGTCCACTACATGTACTTGTGATCTCCTAAGGTGTGTAGATGCACCAAGATCAAGACTAGATTGAGATTCAAGATCAATCTTGAATCCTATGGCAAAAACACACTACTACATGCATTCAATCACTTCCAACTCTCACTCACACGTGTGGGAAGTATTCAAAAAATAATCTAAGTAAAAACAAGATGCTCTCCTCGGGTAGAGAGAGAAAATGCATCAAGAGCTCTCGGGTAGAGAGAGAAAGCTAGAAATCCAATAACTCACAAAATCCATGAAATCACCAAATCAATTGATTTCAAAATGAGGAGTACAATGATACTAGTAGGTCCACGAGCTACCACTATGCTTAACTATGATTGGACCACATTTTGTCACCTCTTGATCCTATTGGATCATTGATCTATGCACCTCTTAATTCTATTGGACTATATTCAAGCACACCTCAATTTCCTATTGGACCTCACAAGGTTCCACCTCTATATCCTATTGGACCTCTTGGAATTCATCAAACAAAAACTTTACACTTGTCTACACTCTAATTAGCAAGTGTTTAGCCTCTTACTCTATTTTGGCTCAATAGTGGCATTACAAGTGGAAATGCATAATTTGCCATCTATGCCAAATTTATTCCTATCAACATCCTACACCTAGATGCTTGATGTAAAAAACATAAGACCCCTATATCTAACATAGATAATCTTTTTCAATTCTTCACACTCCTCCTAAAAAATTATCTATGAAGATTTGAACATTGATCTTGATATAACTCCAAGATTAGATCTATGCTTGATGAAAGCACTTTTGCTCAAAGGCTTGGTGAGTAGATCGGCAATACAAGAGGACGAGTTGACATGCTCCAAATAGATTTCTCCTCCAATAAGCTTTTCTCTCACAAAATGGTGTGCCACTTCTATGTGCTTGCTTCTTGCATGAAATATGGGATTATTGGCAAGAGTTTGTCCGAGATGTTATCACACTTGATCATTGGTAGATCATCCTCCTTGATGCACTTTAGTTCCATTAATAACCTCTTGATCCAAAGCACTTCTTTGGTAGTTGTAGTGAGTGCTTTGTACTCGGCCTCACATGAAGAGAGAGATATAGTATCTTGCTTTTTGGAAAGCCAAGATATTAGATTGCCTCCAAGAAAGATAGTGTATGCACTAATAGACTTTCGATCCATTTTGTCACTTGCAAAGTCCGAATCCGAGTAGCCAATAATGGATAGATCTTCACTTTTATAGAGTAGACCATAATCACAAGATGAAGATACATATCTTAAAATCCTCTTGGCCATCTTCCAATGATGGATCTTAGGTTCTTGCATAAATTGACTCAATTTGTGCACACAAAAACTAAGATCGGGCCTAGTAATAAATCAAGGAGCCTACAAGACTCCTAAAAAGTGTGATGTCCTCAAAGGATATTTCATCACCTTTATTAGGATCTTTTACAATTTGCTCCATTGGAGTATCTATGCTCTTAGAATTTTCCATATGGAATTTTTTCAACATAGAGTGAGCATATCTAGATTGGCATATAAAGACATGATTTTCATAAAAATCAATTTCTAGGCCTAGGATGTAATGTATCTCTCCTAGATCTTGCATTTTAAACTCACATCCAAGTGCTAGCTTGGTTTCATCAACTAGCTTGATACAACTTCCACAAAGAATAATGTCATCAACATAAATTAGAAGAATGACAATATTGCTATCAACAAACTTTAGATACATGGAAGGATCATAGTCACTAAGAGTAAATCCTAGTGAGATAAGGAAAGAGTTAAGTCTTGAATACCATGATCTTGGTGCTTGCTCGAGTCCATAAAGACTTTTGAAGAGCAAGCACACTTTGGACTCATCCTTGATGAATCCTTGAGGTTGTTCCATATAGATCTCCTCCTCAAGATAACCATTTAGAAAAGCATTGGATACATCTAATTGGAACACCTTCCACTTGAAAAAACAAGCAAGAGAAATAAGAATTCTTATTGTCACCATCTTTGCAATGGGTGCAAAGGTTTCCTCATAATCAAGACCATGGATTTGAGCAAATCCTTTGGCACATAATCTTGCTTTATGCTTGTTGATGGTGCCATCATGATTGAACTTGATCCGAAATACCCACTTGCAACCAATCACATGCTTGTTGGAAGGAGGATCCACAAGTTCCCAAGTATTGTTGGTGATCAATGCATCATAATCTTGCTTCATGGCATCATACCACTCCTTGGTATTAAGTGCCTCTTGTACATTCTTTGGCTCTTCATGAGAGACATAAAAAACATAATTAGTGGAATCAAGATCCACTTGTTTGCCTTTGTCAACATATGAGAGCCTCTTAGGCTCGGATCTATCTCTCATGGATCTTCTTGGTGAAAAAATCCGAGGAGAGTCTTCTTCAAATCTCGACCCCATCACATCATGATTGTCTTCAAAATCAATAATTGATGATGCATCCATAGATTTCTTGATCTCGGCCTCTTCAAATGATGAGTGTTGATCTTCATGAAAGACAACATCTCTACTTTCAATAACTTGAGAGGTAGAGAGTATAAAGACTCTATAGGCCTTCTTGGTGGATGAGTATCCAACCATGATCCCTTTGCATGCACTAGGATCTTCCTTCTTCCTTGTTTCCAAGGGCATATGGACAAAGCATAAGCATCCAAAAATTCTAAGGTGATCAACCTTAGGCTTCTTCAAAAATAAGAATTTATATGGTGACTTTCCTCCAAGAGCTATATGTGGGAGCCTATTGCAAAGATAATTTGCACAATTAATGGCTTCTCCCCAAAAATCTTTGGGCAAAGATGCCTCAATTCTCATAGATTTTGCACATTCACATAGAGATCTATTCTTTCTCTCGGCCACTCCATTTTGAGATGGAGAGTAGGCACAAGAAAACTCTCTTTTAATGCCTTCAAGCTCACAAAAGTCTTGAAATTTATTGGAGATATATTCACCACCTCCATCACTTCTAAGAGCTTTAATCTTGAATGAGAATTGCTTCTCTACATAAGCTTTGAAAATAAGGAAATGATCAAACACCATAGATTTTGAAGCAAGAAGATATATCCAAGTGAATCTTGTGTAATCATCAATGAAAGTAACAAAACAAGTGGCTCCTCCCTTGCTTGTAGTTGATGAGAAATGCACATCCGAGTGGATTAACTCCAAAGGATGCTTGCTTTTGATAGAAGATCTTGTAAATGGCTTTTTGTGAGATTTAGCAATAGCACAAGCCTCACAAGGCTTGATCTTCTTGGAGAATGACTTTGGCAAGCCAACAGCTTTGGATTCTTTGATCATAGAGAGCATGGATTTGTAGTTGGGATGTCCCAACCTCCTATGCCATAATTCCTCCATAGAGAGCTTGTTCACAAGAGCAACATTACAAGCATTCACATACTCATTTGGATCTAGTTTATAGATGCCACCAAATCTAGATCCTAATGCAAGTATCTCATCATTCTTCTTGATAGTGCAAGTATCAACATTGAATTTTACATCAAGGCCATTATCAAGCAATTGGCCAACACTAATAAGATTCTTGGTAAGCTTAGGTACATAAAGAACTCTAGAGAGATAAAGAACTTTAGAGGATGCAAGCTTCAAGGGAATGTTCCCTATGCCTTCAATAGGACATTCAAAATCATTTGCAGTGTATATTGATTTCTTCACTCCATCATAAGGTGCAATAGAAGAGAAAGAGTCCTTGGAGCTACACATATGTGAAGAGGCTCCACTATCAATATACCATAGGCCGTCCTTCTTGAAAGGAGTAGATGAGAAACTAGAGACCATAAGAGATCCCTCTCCATCACTTGCAATAGTGTCTTCCTTCTCATTGGTAATATTGGCTTGCTTGAGTTGATTCTTCTTTTTGAAGCAATTGGTGGCAAAATGACCTTTCTTGCCACAATAAAAGCACTTGATCTTCTTCTTCTTCTTGAGCTTGGATGATGAAGCATTAGAGGAATCATCTTCCTCCTCATCTTTGTCTTTGGATTTGACTTTGTCCTTGCTTGAGGATTGTTGATGTTGGTTCTTGCTCCTCTCTTTGTGCTTATCCTTGGCAAAAAGAGCTTTGCCATCATTATGAGTGAGAGAAAGCTTGTCCATCCTCAAAAGCTTATACTCTTGTCTTGATTCTTCTGAAATTAGCACACTTTGGAGAGCCTCCAAACTTGGTAGCTCCTCCTTAATGGCATAGGATTGGACAAGATTATCAAATTCACTTCTCAAGCCATTGAGAATGACTTGAACTAGCTCATTTTGATTGATGGAATCACCAATACAAGCAAGCTCTCTATGAATATCTTTTACTCTCAAAACATAACTAGATGCACTCTCATCACTCTTTTGGCTACTTTGAAAGATTTGATTCCTAAGAGTGAGAAGCCTAGAGGTATTCTTAGCCTCATAGATAGTCTTGAGACAATCCCAAGCTTCTTTGGCTGCTGTACAAGTGCCTATCTCCCTCAATATCTCATTAGAGACATTCATCTTAATGTAGTGGAGAGCCATCCTAGCTCTCTTTTTGTATTTTTGAACCTCTTGAAGAACTTGTGGTTCTTCTTCAAGGCCAAGAACTATGTCCATCACGTCTTGAAGGATCAAGATGGACTCCATCCTCATTTTCCAAATTGAATAATTTGAAGTGGTCAATCTTTCACTTGGTTCCAACAAGGATGAACCCATTGAAGACATTTGAAGTGAAGAAAACTCAGATGATGAACAATAAATGTTGTTACACACTTTCAATAGGATCCAATAATTGAGTACTATCTCCTCCTATGAAAGATCTTACAACAATTTGTGAATTGATTCTCACTAGCTACACAAATCTCTCTAAAACAAGATCTATTTCACATCAAATGATGGAGTATAGGCAAAGTTAGGATCCAACACTCTTAGCACGTGTGAAATACACTAAGAAACCAAATTTGACTCAAATACAATGATATTGCATGAAACAAAATGGCTAAGATCTCAAAACAGTGCCTAGATCACATATAGATGAGATTGGCAAGCATACAACTGTGATTTTGGATCAACCAAGCAATCTCTTGACCAAACCAAATGTGTCCACCCAGGTCTAGGTGCCCTACCTAACCCTCTTCAAAAGCTTATAACTTTTGATTGCTCAACCAAATGGAATGAAACTGATTGCAATAGAAACTAGACAAAAATAGCTTCAAAACAAGCTATCAAGCAAGATAAATGGATCAAACATGAGAGAGAACTTCCAAACTGAAATTGGATGTTCCTCACACGTGTCTGAGCACCTGATTCCGTACAGTACTAGGTCAGACCCAATCAATGTCCTTTTGATCTCTTTTGATCCAAGATTGAACAAGATAGCTAGGAAAATGGGCCTTGACAATTTCTAGCTCAAGATTGATGAAATTTTTTCACTTAGATGGATCAAAATGCATGGTAACCTTAGGTAGGCTCTGATACCATGTTGAATTTCACACGTGTGGACTGTCCACTACATGTACTTGTGATCTCCTAAGGTGTGTAGATGCACCAAGATCAAGACTAGATTGAGATTCAAGATCAATCTTGAATCCTATGGCAAAAAAACACTACTACATGCATTCAATCACTTCCAACTCTCACTCACACGTGTGGGAAGTATTCAAAAAATAATCTAAGTAAAAACAAGCTGCTCTCCTTGGGTAGAGAGAGAAAATGCATCAAGAGCTCTCGGGTAGAGAGAGAAAGCTAGAAATCCAATAACTCACAAAATCCATGAAATCACCAAATCAATTGATTTCAAAATGAGGAGTACAATGATACTAGTAGGTCCACGAGCTACCACTATGCTTACCTATGATTGGACCACATTTTGTCACCTCTTGATCCTATTGGATCATTGATCTATGCAACTCTTAATTCTATTGGACTATATTCAAGCACACCTCAATTTCCTATTGGACCTCACAAGGTTCCACCTCTATATCCTATTGGACCTCTTGGAATTCATCAAACAAAAACTTTACACTTGTCTACACTCTAATTAGCAAGTGTTTAGCCTCTTACTCTATTTTGGCTCAATAGTGGCATTACAAGTGGAAATGCATAATTTGCCATCTATGCCAAATTTATTCCTATCAACATCCTACACCTAGATGCTTGATGTAAAAAACATAAGACCCCTATATCTAACATAGATAATCTTTTTCAATTCTTCACAAGATTGACCGGCAATTACTTTGAAATCCATTATCATGCCTTTCCAAGAGCTTCTATATATGTCATCCGATCTTTTTCTTTTTTGGAATAATCCTTTTGCAGAGGGATGCATCAAGATCCATTGATATTTTCGATATATTCTTGGTATCCATTGATCTTCTACATTTTTTTCATTGCAAATATTGATTGCATCAATGATTTCTCTTGGTGAAATAGGTCTTAAAATATAGGAACAACACAAATGGAGGTATTGACCAAAAGAAGGCACGACTAGTAGTGCGAGGATTTGCTCAGATCCCCAACATCGACTACATCGAGACTTTCAATCCAATAGTCAAGCATTCATCGATACGAACTCTCCTATCATATGTCGTTACAGCTGACCTCGAAGTGCATCAACTCGATATACAAATAGCTTATCTCAATGAAGTTATCGAAGAAGACATCTATATGCTACTGCCTGAATGATACGTTCTCGAAGGTATGGAGCATCATGTTTATAAACTCCATAAAGCACTTTATGGCTTGAAGCAATCAGCAAGAGCTTGGTTTTAGAGAATCAACACATTCCAATGTCCTCAGACAAAGTAGGAAGAGGAGCAGATGAGAGAGTATCCATATCAATCGATACTTGGATCTCTCATGTATGTAATGGTCTACACAAGACCTGATATCTTCTCAAGCTATCAAAGTAAAATTTTGGTTGAGAAATTTACTATCAGATATTAGTCTGAATTAGTATACCAACAATTGTATTCTGTGATAATCATAGTGCTCTTGTTTTATCGGCCAACCCTAGATTTCACTCTAGGAGTATGGCACATTAAGATTTGATATCACTATGTCAGGGGTAATGTTTTCGATAGAGAGGTAAGCTTAATGTACTGTCAGACATTAGACATGATTGCAGATGTGTTTACCAAGGCATTGAGCATTAATGTACACAAAAAAATTTCTATTGCTTAGTCTGAAGATCAAGGCATTTATGGCTCCAAATTAACGGGAGTGTTGGATTTATTCCTCCACTCTCCTAAATCCCATGTTAATCTAAATCGACTACTATTCTTAGATCGTTCATTTGACATTTCGAATATCTGTGTAGCTGTCTATGACAACCATGTCGGAGTGCGAAGGGGTTAGGCGTCTATGAATGACATGCACTTCTTCGAAACAGATATTCGAATGGTCAACAAAGCAAGTATCAATAGTGAAAGAGAAATTATTAGAAAGCATTCAATAGTACTTGCGTACATTGAGAAAATAAATCTGTATTTTGTTGTTGTAAGTACTATGATCAGACCGCAATCATATGCCCGAGAATGGTTCACAGAACTAATGCGCTATGCGCTGCACTCCTACTATGCTTGCTTACAGATCGAATTATATCTCTATCTCTAAAATAGGTTTCACTCTCTCAAGATCTATGTTTATAAGGAATCCAATATTTATGATACAATGGAATTTGCATACAAAACTCTTAATCACTCATGTTGTTCAACCTCTTACTCTAGTAGCGGTACTACCTTATTTATTTTTTATTGTATATATACACATAGTGGTTAACGGTTGTATTAGGCAACTTGAAGAGTTTACAAGATTTGAGACATGAAACTTAGGAGTTATTGCATATAGTAGTATAATGAACTATGACGTAGTCAGCAATAGATGAGGCAGTTAGAGAGCTTTCAAGTGGTAACTTGACATTCGATAGTTCGTTCACTATCGATATTTCGATGGTGAACTCTGATGTTGCCTATTGACAATTCGTTGATTGCCGACAGTTGTCTGTAGTCAATACTTCGATGTTGATGGTTGCTCAAGATCTACTTTGAATTTGCATGTATTTTTGCAGACTATTCTGGAGAGTGTATATTGACATAGTTCAAGAGAACTCACGAGATGAATTCAAGTGAGTAGGAGTTAGAGTAAACTCCAACATGGTGAACTTTGGATCTAGTATGTTGACAAGTTATTGTTGTGGAAAGGAAAGTTTGTTATAGGCTTTTCTTGGACCAGTAATGATGAGGAGACAGATCAGAGTATGTTGATTTGTGTTAAGTGTAAAGCAGCTGATCAACGAAGGAAGTGTGAAAGTTAAGTTTTGCACGAAAGACATGGTACTTTTAATGAATGCTAAGAGACAGTTCGTATTGGAATCGGACTAGTGAAAACTCTAGTTGATAGAATTGTGAATGTCATGTTTTGCGTGAGAGACGTGAAATCAATGATTCTTTCTCCTAATTGAAAGTGGCTTTTGCAGGATGGTCTATGATATAGTTACACTGTGCCAAGTGGAAACGACATCTAGTTCAAATGTTTGAATAATTGATGCTCAAGTTGTACATAATCATAAAATTTCATGTGAATGAATCGGTTGTTGTAGAACTGGTTATTGTTGAAAATGTTTGATTTAGTGATCTACAAGGTTTTAGTTTCACAACTACTTACTCTTTTGCTGAATTAATTTGTATGGTTTGAGCATTGTATGGTCTATTCAATTGACTAACTTAATTTGGAGAGATCATGCAGTCCCCACAACAAACAGATGCCTCTAGTTGTGGATGGTATACAATTTGCAATGCAAAGCTGTTTTTGGAATGGTATTCCAAAAGAACGAGTCAGAACGACTTGTCTTCGGTAACTTATTGGTTTCATTGTTTGGGACGATATGGAAATATTTTTTCACACTCTAGGCTTATAAAAATGTCTTTGATCATACCTTAACATTGTAACTGATTTCTGTTGTCTGCGTTGTGCAGTACGTCTGCCCAAGCTACAGAGCTGATAGCATCTACAGTTCTCGACAACAAATGATCACGGTGTTTTTGAAAAACTCAACAAAGATCAATTAGCATTTTAAATCAATGTTGGAGAGAGAGATAGAGAAAGAAAGAAACATGGACTGAGGCATATAGTTAGGCAGACAACAAATTTGTTGTTGTTTGTGACAAATAGGATTTTCGGACTCAATCAAAATACTCAATCCTCATTCAGAGTATGAAGACATGTCACTTGTTTACATGAATGGATTTCGGTTATGCTCAGAACTCGAAGACTAATAATTCCCTTCTTTCCTAGGTGTTTATTTTTTGTTCAAACAATGGTTAATTATCATGTAACCATAAGATGATTATCTGTAAATATGCTAGTTATCAGTAAAGCAACAATATCTTTTTTGACATTCGATTTCGAACTATTACCACAAGCAGATGTCAAAACAAAACAATGAGAAAGCATAGGAGATTGAAGAAAGTGAAATTCATGTACTATTGATTGTGATCTGAAATACACTATGACTTGAAGCTGTCAAATTTTTGTATGTTGTGTTAGCATGATTAGGCTTATGTGTATTCAATCTCTTCAATCACATCTCAATTCGAATTTGTTACACGAAACTCCACAGATATTTATGACAAAATATCGTTAGTTTTTTAAGGCATTGTTAATATGATTTCAAAACGATAAATAAACTAATCAGACTGATCTTTGAACTGCAACTACTGTAATTTGAATCAAAATCTATTGTATTTTTCATTCAGGGGGATTGTAAAATTCCAACACTAAGATAGATATTTTGACTCACAATGACAAATTATGGATTTTGACCTACTATCAAATTTAGCTTCTTGGTATTATCAACCCATGGAATCTAACCTCGGAGGACAAACCATACACCAACTCACTCTTGTTTTTTAGAAATAACGAACATATTATCAACAATGCAACGGACAATTTTTTAATTTATGCATTAATTCTGTGTGACCATGTTTGTAAAATTACAAGAAGCTAAATAAAAAACTTTGTAAAAATATATTTCTTAATGTTTAATTATACACAGTGTTCATTAACTTGTAAATCATATTATTTACTATTTATTACTAATCACTCACAATATCTATAAATGAGTGATTCTTTGCTTTTAATGAAGCAATTAATGATTCACTATCTTCGTTAATCCTTTTAAGTGAGTGGGTGTATTTTAAATCTCAAGAAATAGTCTTAACTTTGGCTGGGGGTAGTAGAAAGGTTTAAGAGCTGGCTGGTAGTAGGAAATTTTAAGAGCTGACGTCTCAACTGCATTTCAGTGGACTGCACATAACGGGTCTTTGCCTCATGTGGACCGCGAAATATGGATGTGATACAATTTGAGGAGGTCTGCAACCGGTCAGGAAGGCTGAAGCTGCCCTGGTCAACGAATACTTTAAAAAACACGTGGCATACAATGAAGTGCGGTCAACGAATACTTCAAAAAACACGTGGCATACAATGAAGTGCACCGGGCGTTATCACATCCGTTCCTACAAGAGACGAGGCTATCAAACCATGGTATATTTTGAGACAGGCTATCAAACCATGGTATATTTTGAGACATGCCCCAAACCATTGTATATTTTGAGACATGCCTCGATTATTGAAGAGATATTGGGAACACCCTTGCACGTAGAAAAACTCTAACAACACTCGCCGAAACATAGCGTGCCCCAGCTTGTTATTGATGTAGTGACAATCCATTGTCACTAAATTACATAAAGGTCTGAGTACGGTATTCACATTGGGAGATTACTTTGTCGCTCAAGCTACAATTTCCCAACTTAAATTGATCAGGATTATTCTCAACCAAATCGACTGGTGTAAGATCACGAAATTTGGGTTGCATGATACTCAACTAAATCGTCACAGATTTCTTGGAAATCAATATTCTGGTGTAGAATCACAAAAACTGGGTTTCATCCATGATTATCTGCTAAATCTTCATAAAATTCTTCGACATAGGATCTAGTGTAGGATCAGAATGTCTACGCTGCATGATTCTCAACTGAATTTGCAGTCTTCAACATGCATCCATCTGCAGGCAAAGGGGAAATTTCAAATTACAGCTATGGAAAAGGTGGACCCAGTTGTGACAGGCTGCTCCTCGTCTTCACGTTGTGATCCGGAACTGGGCTGCCCCTCGTCTTCACGTTGTGATCCAGAAATGTCATCAAAATAGTTTGGTCTGGGGACTGGCTGATCAACAGGGACAAGCCGTTCTAGCATCCGGAGCACCAGTCCCATGGAAGGCCTCACTTCGGGCCGGTCATTGATACACCAAAATGCTATTTGAACAAGCAATTCAACTTGGCTTATGTCAAAATCTCCACCAAGCGAAGGATCCACAATCTCTGGAGAAGCTCCAGATTTCATCTTTTCCATGGCCCATGCAGGAAAGTAGTTTTTAAGAGTTTCAGGGTACTCAGAAATGTAGTTCTTTCTTCCACCAACAATCTCCAACAGTACCATACCGTAGCTGAATACATCAATCTTAGGAGTGATGGGTGAATGCTCCAAGCTGCACTCTGGGGCTAGGTAACCAATTGTACCCCCGTGCCGGGTCATGATGCGTGTGTGTTCTCTGTTCATAAGCCTGGCAAGGCCAAAATCCGCAAGTTTCACATGGAAAAGCCTGTCCAGGAGGATGTTCTGAGGCTTGATGTCGCGGTGAATGATTTTGTACTGGCGGCAATCTTCATGTAGGTACATCAAAGCTCTTGCAATCTCCACAGCAATCTGGAAGCGGATCCTCCATTCCAGAATTGGCGTCTCAGGGTCAAACAGAAACTTGTCGAGTGAGCCTTGTTCCACATACTCGTAAACCAGCAACCTGTGGGGGCCTTCTGCACAATATCCAGAGAGAGTCACAAGATTGAGATGATGAATGCTTCCTATTGTCATTACTTCAGCAATAAACCCTTTTTCTCCTTCTGGGCCTAACTTCTGCAACCGCTTAACCGCCACAGCGTGCTTGGCGCGGCCAACTTCCCCCTTGAACACCGACCCGGAACCCCCTCTTCCAATCTCTTCACGGAAGTTGTTAGTTGCAACTTTCAACTCCTTGTACGTAAACATCAGAACTGGTGAGCTTAGCAGACTCTCAAGTTTTGTCTCTATTTCCAGATTTCGAATCTTTCTTATTCTCAGCATCATGAAGCAGAAGGAAGATATACAAAGAACACCAATGAAACCAATTAGACCGATGACAAGTGCAAGTTTAAGTTTATTAACTGAATGCTTCCGCGGCAAGGGAGCTGGGGTTGGTGCAGGGGCCGAGCTGCTAGGCTGCGAAAGGGCAGAGATTTTCAAATAACTATTGATAAGGCCTCCAGAAAAAATATAGTTACCATTCCACAGTGCACCTTTCTTTAACCAGCATGAATGATTTGTATATGAATAGGTCATTCCCTCACACCAACAGTCCTCAAGACACTTCTGGCTACAACTGCTGAAGCTGTGATTTAGAACTGAATAATCGCTATCTGGGTAATCAATGCTAGTCAAGGTCGTAAGCCGCAAAGAATTGCTGCTATTGCATTGTGAAGGTAGTAGCTGCACGGTACGTTTGCATCCCTGAAAAGTATCCGCTGGATCGATGTACTCAAAGCCCTCCACAGGACACGCGCATTGGAGGTCCGTCTGGGCACTAGTACAGAGACCATAGGGACCACATATCCCTTCCACTGTACATTTCATAATTGGCCCGCCGAGATTATCAGCTTCCATCGACCAATTTGTAGATGTTCCTAGTGTCCAGGAATAGAGGCGTAAATCTCCCTCACGATCCAGTGTCACTCTTCTCAGTCGACCAGGAACTCCAGAACTTTTTAGAAGTATACGAGTCTCGTTCGTTGTGGAATTGGCCAAGTAAAGGTCTCCCAAGCCCGTGTCATCTACATATGCAATATCACTAGTAAAATCTAAAACACCCCAAGTCTCTCTGCTACCCTGGGGGTAACTCGACCAATCTATTGGCCAATATGCTTTAGGACCATTCGTCAGGTTCCAAAACAAGTAGAAATGCTGGTTACTGTCCCAGGCCTGAAAAAATCTACCCTCTCCCCAATCAGTAGGTGTATTCCAAGATTGAAGTTTAATACCTTTGCCCAGGTAAGAGCGTGTCTGTCGGAGTGTCAAAGCTCTGCCAGACAGTGGAGTTCATGTTGTCCAAGATGACCAGGTTGCCCGTGCTAAGCAGGTAAGCTCCTGTGACATTAATGCGCTGCATATAAAGCATGTCAGTTGCACTACCCAATTTGCAATTCAACAGGCTCAATCAGTAGGCAGATAGATTGACAACAATGGTTGCAAGAAAAATCAATCACACAGATGCAGACAGAGAACTTACATACTTGAATAAGGATTTCACCATAAACATGCATCTAGATGCCTTACACCTTTCTCAATTTAGATTGAGAAATTGAATAACTACAAAGCACGTGTTCACGTATAACCACATTTGTTCAACCATCAAGAAACATGAACATGTACCATCCAATACTTTTCTCTTGTAAGTTGTGACTTCTTAGGGAAATTTGATTTCTATACTAACTAGTACGTTTGCCCGCCCAAGTGGCCGGGCTCCACGCTTTTTAAAATATGAGTTCGGTCGTCACAGCGTGAGCTGCCCGGAAACCCAATTTATTTTAGTATATATAGATTACTTTAGTGAAATCTTTAACTTTCTTTCACCATAATATGCATGTGTTATGTGGCAACTTGTCATCGCACATTCCGCCGAAAAGCTCATGTGCTATGTGTTAACTTGATTGGCTGATTATGAGATCACCTGAAATTTTGGTTGTAAAATCCACATGAACATTGTGTGAGGGGAGGTGCCTTCAAAATACAAAAGAAACCTAAGCACTTGACATTACAAATACCCGAAGGTGTAGAACGTAAAAAAATTTACCTCTTTTTACATGCAGCTTTTGCTCAAAAGTTGCGTGTAAAAAAAATTTACAACCAAAAAGAAAAGTAGAAACAAACATTATATGAGGAATACTCACTCTTTTCTTGAGCCCTTTCACCCGGGGATGAGCGTCCGCTCCTCTGGTCGGAATGCCCTCGGAAGGGGGGCCTTTCCCCGTAACATCAATTTTAACTTTTTTAAGAAGGAGACGAACGTGTCTCCTCCTCTATAATCTGTGCATCCGTTTATTTTATATTTTTTACTTGCACCTTCTGGTTTAGCAAAGGTGCAAATAAAAAAAATTGATGATTTACGTTAACCTTCCTCCATGAAGGTGTGTAAAAAAGAAAAAATTAAAGTTAAAAAAAAAGAAGTAAAAACTGATGCCTTACAGTTTCATTCGTGGAAGCCCAGAGCGGCTGAGAGTTCCCACTTGAAGGATCAAACAGTAGCAGTCTTCCATCACTGGAAAGCTGCAGGTAAGCAGCCTGGCTCATTTTGAAGTTTCTGTCTGCCATCCAGACTAATGTCCGATTGGGATAGACATGTGCATACCAAATTGCCAGCATGTAACTGCTGGGGCTGGTACTTCCCGGCAATGAGTAGAAACCTAGCTCGAAGATTCCACCAGATGACGATAGGGTCTGATTTGCATAAAGGATCGAGGACAACACCATATTGTTCGCGTTTGTTTCACCTTGTGCACCCACACTTTGGCGCACAGCTAGATGCAACAGCGCCACTACTAGAAAAGCTGCAAGACGTCTAAACATTCCACCAGATGACGATAGGGTCTGATTTGAATAAAGGATCGAGGACAACACCATATTGTTCGCGTTTGTTTGACCTTGTGCACCCACACTCTGGCGCACAGCTAGATGCGACAGCGCCTCTACTAGAAAAGCTGCAAGACGTCTAAAGATCATCCTCACGTGCTTATAATCGCTTTCTTAATCAGGTCCAAACAAGAGCGCACTATTAGAAGGAAAGGAATCTGACAACTCAAACTTCTAAGTTCTGAGTCCTGACGACATGAGAATCAATAGTGAAAAATTCCAGCTGGTTTTTTCTGTTGAGAAGAGTTTTCGGCGCATGTCTTAAGCCAACGCTTTGAGAGATCTAGATCTTCTGCGCAACGTGCAATTATCCGCCAAAGGACTTAGTAACTACAAGAAGAATGAGGTGCTTCGAGCATCATCCAAGATACAAGAAACTCTAATAGCCCTGAGCTTGTCCTCTCATTTCTTAAGCTTCATCGGTCCATTTTCTGAATGGAGCTTCTAGGTTCGAATAATCTCGTCCGCAGCGTAGTCCTTCCTACACGTCACACGACGAAGAAAATAAAAATGAATTTAGCTGGTCAATAATTGCAAATTTCAAAGACTGCATCAACGTGATATTATCTTTTAGAGCAGGTCAAGATATACCCGCCATTGCTAATAAAAGAATCAAAACAATTGCTATATTTGCTATATTATGGATTTGCCTAAATTTAAGATCAATAATTCTTTTCAATTTTTGGCAAAAAAATATGTAGACTTTTCACTTTTTAAAAATGCAAACAAAAGAATTATTAACTCCCATGGCCATTTCGGATTAAATCTATCGAATTAAGTCTATTAGTTGCACATTTGCAAACTGTTCAACTTGATGTAAAATAGAGTCTATACTCTTGAAGGCAATTGACGATAGTTGCATGGACCCAAATTCCAAAGATGCATTCAAAGTTTAGACGAGTGATGACTAGAGAGTCCCAAGCTATCTATTCAATGCTCCAATGCACAAATTGTAGACAATTGTCTATTATTGTTATTTGTGTGTGATGCAGATAAAGAATTGCACTTGAATTGGGTGAGGTGACATAGGCAAAGATCCTCCAAGCTACTACATGCACATGATTTGGCTAACTTGGGTGATGGATGCATATTTAAACACATCAAAAAATCAAGGGCCACCTAAGAAACTATACTAAATATCTTTTTTATGGCACGCTGATTATTCCAAAATATGAGTGTCGGGGTGTACTGATTCAAACTAATGTCTGACAATAAATTTCTCAACTAGAACGCTTCTATAATAGATTGAGAAGCAACAATGTACTCTACTGACATGATGCTTTATACCTTCGAGAACATATCCTTCAGGTCAGAGCATGTAGATGTCTTCTTCGATGACTCCGTTCAGATAAGTTGTCTGTACATCGAGTTGATGTATTCGAAGTCGATTGTTACAACATACGATAGGAGAGTTCGGATCAATGAGTGCTTGACTACTGGACTGAAAGTCTCATTGTAGTCGATGTTGGGGATCTAAGCGAATCTTCGTGCTACTAATCGGGCCTTCCTTCGGTCAATAGAGCGTTGTATTTGATCTTAAAGACCCATTTGCAATTGATGAGATTGCAACCAGTAGGCGCTTCAGCTATTGGCCATGTCTAGTTCTTGATCAGAGAGGAATGCTCTCTATCCATCGCTTCTCTCCAGAGATCGGAGTCTGGTTGGCTAAGTGCCTCTTCGACAATAGTCAGTTCTTGCATAAAAAGACAGGCAGATTCAGGAGTGTACCTTGTGGGCGGCGTGCGCACTTGATCTTTTTGGAGGACGTGTCGGCTGATGATCCATTCTTTGGATTTGTCACTGCTACGTAACAGCAACATCTTCGTCCGACTCGTTGTCGAGTAGTTGATCGATTAACGGCACACTTGAACCAGAGGCTCGAATTGTCGTGTCAAGGACGGGTGTCTAAGGTTCACATAGAATTTTATCCTTGATTTTGAAGTCGATAAACTGATCCTCGATAAAAACTATATCTCTGCTGAATAAAATCTACTGGGTATCGGGGTCGTATAGCTTGTAAGTATTGTCAGAGAAAGTATATGCGATTTGAACGTAGGCCATCTAAGAAACTATACTAAATATATTTTTTATGGCACTCTGATTATTCCAAAATATGAGTGTCGGGGTGTACTGATTCAAACTAATGTCTGACAATAAATTTCTCAACTAGAACGCTTCTATAATAGATTGAGAAGCAACAATGTACTCTACTGACATGATGCTTTATACCTTCGAGAACATATCCTTCAGGTCAGAGCATGTAGATGTCTTCTTCGATGACTCCGTTCAGATAAGTTGTCTGTACATCGAGTTGATGTATTCGAAGTCGACTGTTACAACATACGATAGGAGAGTTCGGATCAATGAGTGCTTGACTACTGGACTAAAAGTCTCATTGTAGTCGATGTTGGGGATCTGAGCAAATCTTCGTGCTACTAATCGGGCCTTCTTTCGGTCAATAGAGCGTTGTATTTGATCTTAAAGACCCACTTGCAATTGATGAGATTGCAACCAGCAGGCGCTTCAACTATTGGCCATGTCTAGTTCTTGATCAGAGAGGAATGCTCTCTATCCATCGCTTCTCTCCAGAGATCGGAGTCTGGTTGGCTAAGTGCCTCTTCGACAATAGTCAGTTCTTGCATAAAAAGACAGGCAGATTCGGGAGTGTACCTTGTGGGCAGTGTGCGCACTTGATCTTCTTGGAGGACGTGTCAATTGATGATCCATTCTTTGGATTTGTCACTGCTAAGTAACAGCAACATCTTCGTCCGACTCGTTGTCGAGTAGTTGATCTATTAACGGCACGCTTGAACCAGAGGCTCGAATTATCGTGTCAGAGACGGGTGTCTAAGGTTCACATAGAATTTTATCCTTGCTTTTGAAGTTGATAAACTGATCCTCGATAAAAACTGTATCTCTGCTGAATAAAATCTACTGGGTATCGGGGTCGTATAGCTTGTAAGTATTGTCAGAGAAAGTATATGCGATTTGCACATAGGCGATGCATCCGAATACTCAAAGGTTCTTCAATGAAGGTTTAGATCCTATCCAAATCTCATGTGGTGTTCTGCCTAAGAGGGCCTTGATCGAACATCATGGTTCTGGATGTATGCTACAGTGGAGACAACTTCAGTCCAGAAGCTCTTTGGCAACGTGTGCCAACATGCATTTGGCTGACTCGACCAGGGTTCGATTCTTCCTCTCGGCTAAGCCATTCAATTGAGGCAAATAAGAAGTAATAAACTGCTATTCAATGTCTTGGCTCTAGCATTACTCCTTGAATTCGGTAGAGATGTACTCTCCACCATTGTCGGACCTTAGGGCTTTGATTATTTTGCCAATTTCTTTCTCTGCACGCTCTTTGAAGATTCTGAAGCAATTGAAAGCTTCTGATTTCTTCTTGATAAAATACACCACAGTCCTTCTGGAAAATTCATCAATAAAAGTGATGAAATACTTTGCGTCCTTCAGTGAAGGATTCTGCATTGGGCCACAAATGTCTGATTTGTTAAGAACATTGTGAAGATACCTTTGTTAAGTGATGTAAATTAGTTGTTTCGCTCTGTCTCTATGGATTTGAATGCCCAGACAGAAGTGAGCCGTCTAGATCGGTCATGTCGAACTCTGAAAATAGCATCTGCTCGAAATTCTAAACCAAACTGGTATTGTTGCTAAAGAGCAATGTATCATCCACGTATAAGGTGATGATAATGAAGGATTGCTGCACTGACTTGTAATAGACATTGCAATCAATAGTGCTTGGTTTAAATCCTTGTTCGATGAGGAATGTGTTGATCCTCTGAAACCAAGCTCTGGTAGATCGTTTCAAGCCGTACAATGCTTTGTGGAGTTTACAGACATGATTCTTCATACCTTCCAGAACGTATCCTTCGGGCTGGATCATGTAGATATCTTCTTGTATAACTCCATTCAGATAAGTTGTTTGTACATCAAGTTGATGTACTTTGGGGTCGACAGCTGTAGCATAAGACAAGAACATTCAGATTGATGAATATTTGACTACTAGACTGAAAGTCTCGTTGTAGTCGTCGTTTGGGATCTGAGTGAATCCTCGTGCTACCAGTGTTGTCTTCCTTCGAATAAATTATTCGGTTGGCATTATATTTGATCTTAAAGATCCATTTTCAATCAATGATATTGCAGCCAATAGGAGCTTCGACTAATGACCATGTCTGGTTCTTGATCATCTATGACAGATCCCATGTGGCCATTTGCCTTAGTAGGTTCTTGAATCGATTGATGTGATTATGTAGAGAATCACCATTCGTCATTTTGAGGGAGTAAAATCTCTTCCTGAGATGTAGCTTGGAAGCTATATCTCACACTTCATATAGTGTGCTCAAAATGTCCCAGACTTCTTTTGATGTCTGAGCCTTGGATACATGGTCGATCTGAGTATCCATGATGTTGAGGATGATCAGCGTGAAAACCTTTCCATCCTTCAGCTTTCATCTGGCGATTGCTGCGTCGCCAGCTTCGGGTTTCTCTTTTGCACCTGTAACAACGTTATACAATTCTTTAGCCATTAGTATAGTTTTCATTTTGAATTTCCACAGATGGTAGTTGGCTCATCAAGCTTGTCCATGATGGGACTGGCTTTCCCTTGGGAATCCATGTGGAAGAATTAGTTTAAGTGATAGAAAAACTATTAGTGACTTAAGTATGAAAATCTAGTACAAAATTATAGAACAAGAAAACCCTTATTGGCCTATTATCCTTATTAGTTACTTTGGAGGGCCTAAAGAGAGAACCGCCTTGTTCTTAAGACTAATAGCTCCTTTTGGGCCTACAAAGCTTACAATGGATATTATATTGCCTTGAAAAGCACTAATGTACTAAAAGTATATGACACTCCGCCTACTTAAACATTTTTGTCCTAAAAAATAAAGACACTTGTCTGATCAGCTTGATCGGCTTGGTTAAGTAGTCATAATTGAGGATGTGTCATCCAAAAAATTGTTGTCTCTTTACATATCCAAAGTTGTCGAATTAAAGTCATTTTGTTGGCTTCAGACTATAATCTTTGTTCCCATGCAAGAAAATTGATGGTTGAAGAAGAGTTTGATGAAGTACCATATTGCTTGTTGGCAACCAATCTGTATGGAATGGACATAGTGTATCACCGCAATATCCTCTTTTGTTTGCTTCCTCGACATCATAACAAATTAAATGATCTTTCCAATTCCTTTAGGATCATGTTTAAGCATTGCATCTGACTGTGCTGGCCTGAAGATTTTGTCATGTTGTTTGATAGTATCTTTGTCGTTCAATCCAATTACTTTGACGATAACCATGAATCTTGCATTTGAATTGTGGAGATCCCACATGAAAGAATCATTGTCATGATTAATTTCCAATATAGGAACCACATTAGGGGATATTAGAACTCAAAATGGGCCCTTTGTCAAGATGTTGTTTTTGGCTTCACACGCTTTCAACGCTTATGTGTCCCAATGAATGGTGTCCACCTGTGACGAACTGTAATAGTGGTGGACGGATGGAAATTGTATTTAACTTTCCCGGCCAAATTTTCGTGATTTTCAAATATCTTGCCTGGGCAGATCAAACTATTGTGATTGGACCACAATTACTACCCGAATACTCTTATGATGCCCGTCATTGTTTACTCAAGGTTGATTTGACATCAATAGTCATAAACTGTGGTTAACTAGTCCCTGTCGTTTAGGAACTTCTTGTCATTCATAGGTATACCTTTCATTTTCTTCATTCTATCACTTATTTTGGATTGTCATTCTTAGGTTTACCTCGCAATCTCTACATTCTCTCCGTTCTTAGCTTGCATACTCGTATTTTCGACTAATGGCTACACATAATCAGGGACCAAGAGGAACTATTGATGCAATCAATATTTGCAATGAAAAAAATGCAAAAGATCAATGGATACCAAGAGTATATTGAAGATATCAATGGATATTGATGCATCCCTCTGCAAAAGGCTCATTCCAAAAAAGAAAAATATTGGATAACATATATAGAAGCTCTTGGAAAGGCTGGATAATGGATTTTAAAGTATCACCTGCCGGTCAATCTATCACGGAAGTTTTAGTTCAGGATGCTTATCTTCACAATGAGCTCAACATTCATGATCTGAATCCAAATGATAGAAGGAAATGCAATTGTAAGTTTTCAGATTTAATTTTTTTAGAGTTAGCATTTTCTTTAAATTATATTTGTCTGGAGATGTTTTTGTTGGTTTTGCATATTTGTATCCATCAAATTTCGTTGAATGGCAAACAGTTCAATCGATTGCAGGAATAATCGATGTCATACATTCAGATATCGGTATTTTACAATATAAAGGTCATTCTCCAAAATCGCTTTTAGAGTCAGGATTTTTTGTTAATGATCACACCTATTTTCCTGATAAAAATGATTTAGTTGGTAGATTAGAGCCATATCCTCTACCAGATTTTTCGAGTGAGGAATGGATTTCTCCTGATACAGCAATTTCATAAAGTTTCGATCTAGGCTATATATTGATATTTAGAGTATATTAAAATGTAACACTAGATCAAAGAATAATAGATTAAGTTGGTATCTACCTTTTACTATTTTTGTTGATTCTTTTTCAAATGCAATGTTTGAAAAAGAAAAAAAATGTTTATTTGTAAGGACTTGAGTGCTGAAATAATCGTCGAGTTATTTGATGATGCCTAGGATACAAAACAAAATCAGCAAGTTGAGTGCAGGGTATGTAACTCATCCATGACACTTAGATATCACACCGAAAAACAAATGCTCACTTTGTTGCTGTATTATAGAAGATGGATTAAATGCAAAAATGTTTGGAAGCCACTTGATCAAGATTTTGGTATAAACCCTCAAGAGCAACTTCAAATAACAAAAGGAAATTACAACATTCTTGAATGGTTGAGGTCAAGAAAGATTGGTGTCTCAATCACATTCGATCAGAACTAGACATGTTGCAATTTGATCTACCTCAGTACTATCAATTTAGATTGAATGGTGTAAATGTACATTATGCCATATAAAAATATTCTTTTTTTTCTATTTCTAAGTGAATCAGTTTCATAAAATATATTAACTAAAACAATTTCTCTTGTTCAGGTAAGAGTAAGGCATGAAGAGCATATAAAATACAAAGATATTGGAACATCCATCGAAATTGAAGATCCATAGATTATGAACTATGAAATTTTGTATTATGTAATACAATTTTTTGTATACATCATTTTTGAAAATATATGAACCACTTTTTCTATGAGGCTCTTTCATTTCTATGATCTCCATTTCCATGGTGCAAAACACAATGTAATTGCAACTAAATAATATGAGTTTTCGATAACAAAATTCATTGTCTCCTGCAGGAAATGCATTATCTCCATTGGGGAGATCTTCAGTCACTTGAACTCCAATGACCAATCAGATATCAAATCGACGCTTGCCCTTCTTGAAGTCTCGTATATATCGGTTGTATTTTTGGTCTTCATTGGCTTGGTCTGTATTGTCCTTGTCTTGGCATATTTGGATATGTTCAGAAGATGATCTGATCAAAGCTTTGTTGCAACAAATCTAAGTAAACTAATGTTACATGTTTGGATTGGTTGTGGCAAAGGTTTGATCAGAAAACACTATGGTAAAGGCAAGGCAGACCAAGGCTATGAAAAACAAACATGTCAAAAAATTCTAGAAATTGAAGATGAATGTCATAACATGAATTAATAACAGAAAAACAAACAAGTAAGAACAACCATAGGAAATTGTACATATATTTCTATAGATTTTTTCTGTACATGTGTCTCATCCACATCAAGTGAGATAAATTTTTTATCAGTATCAACTATCTATGATCTCTAAATCCATTTCTCCAGTTGGAAGTAACTTGGGTGGAGAACACTTTGCCACTACAACTGGATATGAATTTTCTATCACAAGCTTTATGGTCTCTTGCCTGAAGTGCATTATCTCCATTGGGGAGACCTTCAGACATTTAAATTGAAAAAAACATAAACACAGTTAAATGTTATTAATCAAAGATTCGTTATTAGGAATTTGATTATGAAAAATATACAAAAACACAATTAAATGTTATTAATCGAAGATTATCTCTTCCAGATTAGGAAGTCCATCATGTAGTGAAAACCAATTGAAAAAGTGTTTGGCGTTGCATACCACCGTATACCAACCACAGCTTACAGAATCAGCCTGCTGGAAGGACTACAGTATCAAAATTTTAACATTATGAGATATCGGATCAACGCGCAGGATGTTATAATAAAATCAACAATGGAAACAAACGCACATCTAACCGATATCCAAAAAATATTGTTTGAATATCGGATCAACGCGCACGATTTGAAAAGAAACCAAACAATAACTACAAGGGCGCGTCAAACTGATATTGATAAATTTTCACCTCTGCATCAACAATTTTCAGCTTCGTATATGCTATTGCATTTGGTACTTGAAAGAGTTCTAGTATTTTCTGGATATGGCTCTTGACAATTTTGTGTGTGTGTGTAATAGAGTTCATCTTTAAACAAACTGGATTACACACACCCTCATCATTGACGTATAAGGACAACACATATAAGCTCCAATGATCACTACAATCAGAAAACAATAAATTTATGAGAATCAATGTGAAATCAAAATTCATATGAAAAATTCAACTTAATAAAATCTGAAAAAAGTACACTTACTTTGTTATGTATGGGAGCATGAGAATTGGATTCCTCAGTCTGACGTATTGGAGTATATCATCGTGCAGACTTTTGAAATCAAAAAAATCAAATGTAGCCATGAATTGAAGGAGAAACAATGCTACATCTATAAACAATGGGGTCTGGAAAAACTCCATCCAGTACTGAATTGTCCCACCTCCTACATTGTTACCTAACATTTTATCCCTACTTTCTAATTCACCTATATCTAATTTAGAAAGGGGAAGACTATCATTGATCTTCGACATCTTAAAACTGTATCTAGGACCTAAAGCTTTAAGATTTGTGTTCAACAATTGGTCATACTATACATATTGAGGAGTATTTACAAAGGCAAGTGTAGGGGGTGACGGAAGTAATACAAATAAAACACAAAAAGAATTGTCATTCAAAATTGATTCTACCTTTACATTTACAAAATCATTTCCTAGAACAGGAGGTGGTGAACTAATATTTATGGAGGTAGGAGGAGACAAAGATTTTGAAGGAGGAGGAGATTTATTAGGAGAGGAAGATCTAGCAGCAGAAGTTAAAAATGGAGTTCTGGGAGGAGAAGAAGGAGACTTAGGAGGAGACTTGGGAGGAGATTGCCTAGCAAATAGAATCTCATCCAGAGGAGATGGCTTTGAAAAATTCCTCGCTTTATTAGGAGGGTCATGAGACCTCCTCTTTTTTTAAACACTCCCGTTCTGTATACGGAAAACAAGCCGGGATGCTTGAGATTGCTTTCGTTTTCTCCTCTCTGAATCTTGTTTTGGAGGAGAGGAAGCAACAGGTCTATAGTACTCTGCAAACTTGTCATATGTGTCCTGTAGCCTAAACACAATGTTGAAATCCTTGGGCATAATGGTCACCCTCTTGGCATGGACAGCTGCAACAACAATATTTGAAAAAAAAATTCACTTGAAAATCCTCATATGCAGTGTGCAGTGTCTCTATTGCCGTTATAGTCCATCTCACATCTGCAGATAGACTTCTTGTAACCTGTCTGATGGATTTCTGTATGTGAGCTTTCGAAATCAGAAGATTATTGGTCTTCTATAGCTTTTCTATAGCTTCCGAATATCCTTGATCCAAGATGGGTCTTTTCTTCTGCCTCTTGGCCTAGGAGGAGGTGGTGCTGGACGAGGCGGTGGTGGTGCATTTCCTTGAACCTCTCCTATGATTAGGATTCCACCAGGGTGGACTCGTGTTATCTGCTTAGTCTGCACCATTAGTATCCAATATCGGATCAGCGCGCGATGAAGGATAACTCAAGTTCAGAGGTCAGGTCGAGCGCGTGGAACCGATACCTAAAATAAACCTAACTGATAGCTGGTAGCGGATGGACGCGCGTGAGTAAAAGCGGATGGAAGGAAGTTTGCTTCGAACGCGCTGAATTGATATGGCATGGATATAGAGAATGACAAGAAATTCAAACAAAAAAATTTCAGCGTCATGTGTCTGTTTATATAGAGAAAATTCGAAATGATTGCAAACGTGGTGGTTTGGATGTCCGAAGCTCGGATTATGTTGATGATCACTTCGAGATATTCAGAGGCTTGTCAATCAAATCAGATTTAATATCAATCTTTCTTCAAAATGATTAGTTGATAATAACCACCACAATTAATTAAAACAAAAGTATGGTTATATTTATAATTAATTCTACAAAAGTATAGTTACATCTACAATTTATTACTGATATTGACAAGGTTAAGCTATAAATATCTGACTTTTTTTATCTCCAATCATAATAATCTCGAAAAATTCCAATGGCCATTATTTCACCCAATAGCAAATCGATGCGCATATACTGAATATTAAAACCAAAGAGGCTATTCTTGTGCGTTGAACCGATATTGAAAGATAATATGAATGATCAAAGCTTGACTTGCTAGATTCTCTTTAGCTGTGGACCATATGAAGAGTCTATCGAATCAAACTTTGATCGTGCAAAATACCCTCCAATAATTTCAAAAAAAATTCAATTCTTTTTTTCTACAGTGAAAAATCATTGTCTTCTCCACAGGCGCGTTGATCCGATATCTGAGACGCACTGAAAATATATTGGAACGCATTATGAACGCCTTATGAAAATGTTATGAATGAACATTATCTCAAAAGAAAAAATCTCGTCGTTACAGTCCTCAAATAGGGCAAGAGTCTGTAATGATTCTCCTCGTACACGTTTTTTAATGTTGTCCATTTAATATTTGTTTATTATTTGTTTAATGATGATTTGGTGAGGCTAGTGATAGACTATTTAATGCATTCTGGCACAGGTATAGATTTTAGGATCAGGGCTAATGATTTTTTTAATGCTAGTGACATTCCATCTGAGAAATTAGAGTATTTTGCGAGTATTTTTTTTGCTCCCTTCAATATCAATAAGTTAGTTTATGAAAATCGTTATAATTTAATTTCTTATCTTGATAAATTATTAGTACTCTTGTTTTGGATATAGATAGTTTTTGTTTCGTTCATTTTTAGGACCTTGTGCATTCCCAACCATCCTCTAAGCATAAACACAATAGAAAATATTCTAACTTGCATGACCATTTCAAAAGAAATATATATTGTGGTATCCACAAAAGAATATGTCGTCTTATAATCAAACAAATGGCTTTTGTCTTTTACATATCGACTGAAATTTTAGATGATGAGTTTGTTAAATCTTCAACTGTTCCATTGATCGAAACATTTGCACCTGCTCCCGTTGATGTAGATGATGCCGATAATGATATAGGAGTTGAAGCTGAAGCATCTATGGCTTCAGATTATCAAAAAACTCTCCCTCGTTCTATAATCCTCTCAAATTCTCTTCCATCTGCATCTCTTGTTAATCAATAACTCTACTTGATGTTCCATCATATTTTATAAATAATGAAAGTTATATTTTATTTAATGATATAGAAGATGTTTTGAATTTGAGAGAAGATAAAATTCTCTCAATTTTTTCTCAAAATTTATCAGAATTTTTCGACATTGTTGATTACACATATGAAGACTTTGAAAGTGAGATAGATTATGATAAAGATGACAATTGAAAATCTGGCAATGAGGCCTTGGAGGTCATGATTGAAAAATCTAAAGCCTATGAAAAAACTTTGCCTACAGAGGAGGGATTTTTGGAATTTCAAAAAAAATATCCCCCAAGGCCTAGATAAATCCCCTCCGAAAATGTAAAGGCCATGGACATGACATTAGCAGAGCGAACGTAGTTGAATACAATGATTATGATCTAGTACATAAATACTATATTGGTATTGATATTGTTTAGTTTTCTTATTTCAAACACTGTGTTAAAGTATGAGTTTGCAGTGTTATGTATCATTCTAAATTTTTTTTCTTCTCATTTACAGGATGCTATTGAAATTGATGCCTTTGGTATGAGACATGGAGGCGTCCGATGTGTATCAGTCGGGAAAAAAGATGTGTCTCTATCTCATTATTTGAAAAACTTTCAAAATAATGAGATTTGTATATATCATTCATCTTTTAATCCATATGCAACCACTGTCATTATGGCCATCAAATCATTATCAGTTTGTTTAGGAGGCCATAAGTACGCAAGAGAAACATATAAAGTATTTTTTGTGAAAAGAGATTTGGCTATTAAGATATTGGGTTATACTCTCAATGAGACTACAAAAAGATCATCTACAATGGCCCCTTATTAGGGTTACATTGATATGAGCAAAAGGAAAAATTTAGAATTTTTAAACAATTTTCTGTTATAGATTTTTGATATATTACAAGGATCTCTCTTTTGTTATGAATTTGAATGCCTTTCAAAATATCGTAATACTTGGTGAGTTTTTAGCTTGATATCTAAATTGTGCTCTTCTATAAAACCACTGAAAAAGTTGAACTAAATATTTATTTCTTGAATTGTGTCCTCCATGTAATCCAATACAGAATTCTCAGACTTAAATCTTGATCAAATTTATTCCTATTCCAATCAAAATAAAATTAGTAAGCTTTGATTTTTTATTATACTACTTATAGATAATGATTCAAATATCAAACATGTTTTGTTCCAGATCGTCCATACAATCTCTAGAGAATTTCTCCTATTCGAAAAGTTCCAATTAGGCATCTTACTCTAAATATATCCGAATTTTTTTTCAGATCCAATCTCATTTCTATACCCTAGTTGGTTCTCTTCCGAAAACTATGCAACCCACAGATTTTCAAATAAAAATTTATCCCACCAGTTCACTCCTCCTTTTAAAGAAATTATCAATTTCAATAAAAGTTAACTAGAAAGATGATACATGAAAATATCCAAATCCAAGAAAAGTTAGTAATAAGTGTTTCCACTGAAGGATTCACTTCATTACAAATAGGACTTCTCCTTCAAATATTTTCAATCTGAGTGATAGAAAGTACTATTCCATCGAAATCTGTTTATGCAACAGACATATTCTAGGTTTAAGAAATTGAAACATTTTAACCTTAGAATTCATCTGAATTCCAAATCTATTCACACAAGTAGTAATTTATATGACATAACAGTCATTCAGAAAAATAATTTCATGCTGGAAAGAATCATATAAATCAGTCTAATATCTATATATGAGAAATTACTAAGAAGTAAAAGATTAATTAAGAAAGTGAGAAATAGATTTGAAGGCCTCTGATTTTGTAAATAATGAGATACCACATTGGGATCTAGATTAAACCTCAAAATTTTTCAAAATACCCCACATTTGATCGAATGATTTTCTTCTTCTTCCATATTGCAACTAGATACTAAAACACACCATTGATCATCAAATCTTTACAATCCCAGAATTCTCTTTCCAAAATTGCTGATGTCCCATACCATTAACTTTTTCTTCCAAAATACCCTTAACTGACTTATCTGATATTCTAGAGATCCATTGATCATCTAGCTGTCCTATAATCACTATAGGATATTATCTTTTGTTTCCAAAACACTGGAGAATCTATTTATTCGGATGACTGACATGCCTATCAGATGGATACCTCAAATCCACATGTGATCTTGTGACTTAAACATAAGAATTAACATGGTTTCACATTACATTCTGATCTTTTCTAGTTAATGAATAAGCTTCAAATCCCCTACTGATGCATCAAATTTAGGGACATGCATCTGTCAACTAACAGATCCAATATAATCCACGTATCAGATTCCACTTCTAATATCACAATTGACATCCAAAACTGCAGATAACTTAATGGTTACAAAGATATAAGTTATGAATTTAACTACATGAATTCTATCCAGGAAATTAATAATTGATATTAAGCAATTATTTACTGAAATTTACCTAAAATTCTAACTGCGAAATACATTTCTCGATCACACTTACTACCTTTGATATCCACTCTTCTTCCCTCCTTAGAATTTTCAGTTTTCTGAAAATCTATTTCAGCTAAGGTACCAAGAAGACGTAACAACATTAGTAAATGTTTTAAACTGTAGAAAAAATTCTAAAACAATTTCATTTCTATCCTAAACCTGAGTTGAATATCGATATATCAAATATTATTTACTAGTATGTGAAACAGTATTAGTCTGATCTTTTGAATATAATACACCGTAGGATTTTATTGGAAATGAAATTGGTTATGTAATTTCTATTATGATAAATTTTCTAATAAAATTGAGCTGTTTTTTTTTTATTGACTGGTTTGGCATTATTTTGTTAATATTGACAAAACTTATCCAAATGTAAAATATGAAATTACATGAATAAAAATCCCACCAGTAGAATTTCAATAATTCTTGAACCGTATTCTATCAAATTTACTGTCTAGATAAAGAACACTATTGTCACTCATTCAATCTGGTCATTTCATATTGTTTGAAGATCTTAATCAAATTTAACGAGTATCTTGTACAACCGTTCGTTCGACTGATTTCTAGCGATCAACATCGATTATAAAACTATCAGACAAGTAGCCGATTTCAAATTTTTACCAAATTGAAATTCAACAAAAAAAATTCAAATTTTAATTTTCAATCTGGGATTTTCCAACTCCAAAAGTTAAAAAAATTGACAGCATTGTAAAAACTGTCGGCAATTCATTGTGGTTCCTTCTGTCAATTTTAATGTATCTAGCACCGGAAAATAATTTAAACTTAGTGATAACACTGTGATCAATTCTGACTAATAAACTCAGTTTAATCAATTCACTAATCTAAACTAATTCCATAGCTAACAAAAAAATGACAAAAATTTTGATTTTTTTGAAAAACTCAATTTTTGATTTATTATACGTAAGTCGAAAATTCTGACGAAAATGCTATTAGTACAAAAGGCAATCGAAATTGAAAAAAAATCAAAACACTGTCTAATTTCTAATGTTACTAACCCAACGTCAAACTGACATGCAAAGCACACTACATCAGTCACAAACGTCATTACAGAATTTTTTTATGTAAACTTCAGTTTTGCGAAATTTATCAGCCATTAACACTAATTTGTGACCCAACTGTCAGAGCACATGGTAACTCAAATCGATTGAAAATTTCTCATGCATGTCAGAATCACTCTGAGAATCAACATGCAACTAATCCATGCAAGCACAGTACTAGAAATTAGAAAAATGACTAGCATGCAATCAGAACAATTCCAAATTTTGTCAATTTTGCTCACAAAACTGCAAACTTTCAAATGATCAGTGTTGACATTGCCTCATGAACTATAATTGGTTCTTGCACAAAATAGTAGGCCAGATCATTCATGAATCAAGATGGAGGCTGTTTGGGTCGATTTGATCTTTTGGGTTGAATTTTGACCCTTTGATGTTGTTCGATCTGTTGAGATTTTGACTCACTGTCCGAGTCAATATTAATTTTCTGTTGTTCGACCCTTGGGTCGGATTTTGAATTTTTGATCTTTCGATCGGATTTTGAATTTCCAACCCTTGGATCGAATTTTGACTGTCCTTGGGTTGGATTTTTGTGGAGCTTTCCTCTTGTGATAAAAAATTTGATCTTCCATAAATATGACATCTCTGCTCGTGAATGTCTTCTGAGCGATCAAGTCGTAGAGCTTGTATGCCTCGTAATATGGGGAGTAGCCAATGAAAATCGATTTTTTGCTCTTGTCATCCAACTTCTTTCTTAGATCTTCAGGGATCTGAGCATAGGCAATGCATCCAAACACTCGAACATGTTTGAGTGATGGCTTCGATCCAGTCCACACCTCATAGGGTGTCTTGCCATTCAGGGCCTTGGTGATGGATCAATTTTGCAGGTAGGCAGCTGTAGTGACAACTTCTACCCAAAATCTCTTTGGAAGAGAATTATGCTTTTGGCACTTTTAATAAGTGTCTGATTCTTCCGTTCTGCTACTCCATTGTAATAGTGACTTAATTTGTAAAGGTAGCCACATCTTCTACCATAAGCTAGAGCTTTTCTAGACTTGTCAAAAATAGTGCAGCCCTCTGTATCGAATTCGACCCTACGACTAGAATCAGTGATTCTGCTTATAGAAAGAATATTTTTGGTAAGGTTCAAAATGTATAAAACATTGGACAGCAAATTAACAGCACCTCTCAGAAATATGACCCTGACTGTTCCTTCACCTTCAATGGAGTGAGTTGAGTTGTCTCCAAATTGCACAACTTTAGAATGGGTGAAAGGCTTGTAGTTTTGGAACTAGTCTCGTTGGTGGGTCGTGTGTTGAGTTGCTCCAATGTCCAAATTGTCGTAAATCATGGGGATGACTTGCAACGGAAGCTTGAAGCTTTGAGTGTAAGTATGTAGGAACGAAAACGCAACAGTTAGCAGCAGAAATATTTAAGAAGAATGATTCATACAGAATTGAGCAAATGAGCAATACAGTAGTGAGACAAAATTGCAATTTGATTAATATCAATAGTGAGTACAATGGCTTAAAGTAATAACTTCAGTTTGATTGTTGAGCATGACTACGCTAGCTACAGAAAAACTCTGATAATGTTAAAAATAACACTTGATTAACACTTATATAAAGACTCACACATAGCTTGATTCAGCTAGTATATATATTTAATAAATATCTTACAAGCATTGAATGCTATTTACGTTAGTCTTTGTATATGTACAAAGTTGGTAACTGCCCTTGGGATATTTGACTGCCTAGCTATTTTTAGGGTTGATGATAAGTTGGCGACGTCAGTCCACCTTTTCAGATTTAACATATCGTTAAATCTAAGATGTTGCTCCTTTGATAGAGCTTTTGTGAAGTAATCTGCTGCCATGTAGTTTATTCTGTAAAAAACCAATGCTACTTCCTTGCTATGCACTTTCTCTCTAAGGTAATGATACCTGATTTCGATATGTTTGCTTCGAGAGTGAAACCTTGGATTGAGAGATAGCGCTATTGTGCTTTGATTGTCACAATAGATTGTTGTAGGAAGTGTTTGTGCAGGGTTGATGTCTGCTAGCAGTTGCCTTAGCCAGATCGCCTCTTTAGTTGCATTTGTGGCAGCTATGTATTTGGATTCCGTTGATGATAATGCAACTGAGGTCTGCTTCCTGCTGTTCCATGAGATTGGGCCTTGGTTTTATAAAAATACAAATCCAAAAGTTGAATTTCTAGTATCGACATCTCCTGCCCAATCCGCATCTGTGTTAGCGCTTTCCAGTGAGTTAAGCCTAGATTTGATAGAAACTGGCTAAGTGTACTGATTGAATATGCAAGGTCTGGTCGCATGCAGATCATTGTGTACATTAGTGAGCCGATTGGAAACTGTTTGTTTTGTGTGTATTGCTTTTAAGACACATAATTTATGAGTCATTTGGAGTCATCAGGGAATTGTGTGCATAGGATATACGGAATTCTTGGGTGAGTATTTCTCATTTGAGGAATAGACTTGATTCATTAGTGATAGTATCCTTGTGAGCTCAATTGGATACCGGATCCTAATGGTTCCAATAATGGTAAACTGGATTTTGAAATTCAGCAGAACTTTTTAATCTCTTGATGTTCTTCTAGGGGATTGTATAAAGTTTATGTTGTTAAAGACGAATGTTGTAATGGTCTTTAATGATGAAATTCCAGCAAGTTCACACGTGTGGGGAACATGATCTTGTTAAGCTTTGTGTTTAGCACATAAATTGATTCTAGATTGAGTATCAAGATCTAGTTCTAGAATTTATGACCAAAGCATAATCTAGCATGCTAATAATCAAAGAATGATTGCATTCAATATCAAAAGAGAAGAAGTACAAGAATTTAATGCAATAGCATAAATATCTACTCGAGTTAGAGAGAGAAAGAGAGAGCAAAATTCAAGCAAACAATATGATAGATCCAAATTGACATGGAATAGCTTCAAGGCTTGGTTCTTCATCAAAAATTATGAGAGAGCTTACACATATTTATGGAGATTGGAGTAGCTCAAGGTAGAACCATCTCTCTCCTAATTTCATCCACATCTAAAAGTGATAACTAAAGAACTAGTGACATTTGTCACTTTACATGCATGCATTTCTACCTACTTTTACCAAGTGTCAAATTCTAAACTAGAATTGTCCAAATCACTATGCATGTGTCCAATTCACTTTGTGCATGCCTTGCATGTCACTTTGGATCACTTACAATCATTGGATGTGATATGCCAAGAGTTTCTACAAGCCCATAATTGGCATTTCTATGTCTACATTCTATATACATGTTGTATATGACCAACTAGACTCAAGAAACCATGTAGCTTGAGTTTCTTCTAGACCAAAATTGGTATTTTGCAATATGAAACATTAGATACACATAGAAAAAACTTTGCCAAAGCCTAAAGTCACGATAGATGATTTTTTATTTTTCAACATTAAGAATCGATTTGGAAGAATATTCTTGAAATCCAATGATTTTCCTTGTGGAAAATATTTCAATTCTTATATTTTCTGAGTGGTATGTTGTACATATACTCCATTATTTTTTAATGATTAAGTATGGTTTTGGAATCTTGTAAATAATGATTGACGAATCATAAGATTCTAAATGTTTATGATTGATAAATCATAAATAGATACTTAAAGGTCATTAGAAGATTATAAGAAAATGTGAGGATTTTTAAGATAATGAGTAATTCTTGATCAATTGGGAGAGTCAAGGATTCAGATCTATTAGTTGAATTCTAGATTTATTTACTCCAGTGCGTACTTGAGATTGTGTGGATATCACAGGTATTTTCATTAAGTAATTGGTTACTTATGAGGAATTTGCTTTCTTTACAGATTGTAGTCAAGGAATGCTTGCATACTGTTTTTCAGCTTAAATCTCTGGTTAAATAGGAGCAGCTAAGTCTATCATGATTGAATGGCTGCTATTTCCTTGTATATGTTGTTAGGAATAGAGCTCTTAACGTAAGAGAGTATCTGGGTTAGAGTCATTTTTATCTTGATGGATCTCCTAGAGAGTTTAGATGACTGAATTGTAGTATTATAGAATATTTTGATATTCTAAGAATATTTGTACCAAGAGTCATTATTTTCTATAATAAATTGAAATGTAATTTCTTCAGCTTTCGGATTTGATTTCTGAAATAAGAAAAATCACCCAATATTTCTTGTAATTGGGATTACATGAAGGTGATGAATTCTTTTTTTGGATAAGATCAACCCATTTGGAAGATTTATATCTTAATGTATCTTTGGGGATTTGAGTTAGTGTTCATTGAGTAGAGACAAACAATTTTAAAATTGTTGCATCTCTGAATACTTATTCAAATGGAAATATCAAACTAAGAATAATGATATATGGGAAAGACTTGAAAGCTTAAGGAATAGTTTCATATATTTTTTTTTCTGTTCTGAGGACAGAACCTGTTTAAGAAAGGAAGAATGTTGTGGCCATATTCAACTAAGGACATGGAATAGTCCTAATATGGTAGACCGGCCCTCTAATGTTTGAGATTATTGGACACGCCTAGATTTTATTCCACTTCGAACGTGACTAATGACCTTGAGAGGACCCAGACACTCTAGTTGAGACATATGAAATAGTGCATGTACATGTGACTGATATTGTCAAGAGGTATGCATGAAAAGCTGTGATCTATTTATGGTTGACCTACATGGAAATTGCATGGGTTCATGCACCGGATCCTACTCTCTATATATTGAAGTAGTGATTATTCCATCGACGACTTTGGTCTAGGTAACCAATTGAGCTCTTCTCCTCTTGCTATCACATGGCATGGCTTGGGGGCTAGATCCAGGAGGATTTTCCAGGAGGGATCTAGGATTGGTTGGGTGGTTTTGCTAAACGGTCTCTCTTGTGTTTTCCTATCCTCATCTTAGGGGTTTTCTCTAGTGGTCTTTACATCTCTCCTCTTGGAGAGAATACTTACCATAGAAACTGGCCCATCTCCCTATTGGAATTTTAGATTCTTGAGCCAGGTTTTCCTCTCCTCTCATTAGGGGATATTAGAACTCAAAATGGGCCCTTTGTCAAGATGTTATTTTTGACTTCGCACGCTAGAATTGCATAAATCACTAGATCTGATCATAAGCACTCAAATGTAGTAAAGTATTGTCCCTGTCCGTGCAACAGCAATAGCCTATTGTCCTTCACACATGTGGATGCAAGATCAACAATAAAAATGACATTCTTCTACACATTAGAAATCAAGATAATTTGAGAAATATGCAAGAGATGGACATAGAAACAAAAGAGATGAATTCTCCATAAAGAAAGAAAATTTGATCATTATTCTCCATGCAAATACAACTATTTATACCTTCCAAAATGTCATTTGGCCACTTTTCCTCTTCAACTAGTTTTAGCATAGATTTAGATAGAACTCCAAGTGATGTTCTATGCTTCATAAACAAGTCTTTGGTGAAGATATCACCACACACTCCCTTGATGAGATCCATCTCTTTTGCCATGACTTGTTCTCTCACAAAATGATAAGCCACTTCAATATGCTTGCTCCTTGTATGAAAAATATGATTGCTTGTCGTACTGAAGTTTATAAGCTTTTCACAATGCATTGACATAAACAATGAGTAAAAGAAAGTTTGACTCAAAATTATAACTTAGTTACATTGAGTTTGTTGGAATTCATGCTCAAGCCCAATTCCATTAGGTAATGAGTATCTTGAAACCTATTCATGCTTATTTTAAAAAACTACACAAAAAATATGAAGGTTCAAAATTTTAGCAAAGGATTGAAATATTTAGGATAAAATTTTTCCAACCCAAGACTATTTTCCGACCCAATGTCCCATCAAAATATGATTTTTTGACCCTGGATCGAATCAGATCGAGGCAAAAAATATCTGGGCATCTTTGACCTTGGATTGGATCAGGTCGGTGGGTCTGATAAATCTTGGCATCTTCGACCCTGGATTGGGTCAGATCGGGTCTAATAAATCTGACTCTTTGTCTATTTTCCGACCCTTTGTATAAATTCAACTCTTTGTGAAATTTCGACCCTTTGTACTCAACTCAAAAATCTGACCCACGTTGTGACGTTGACAATCCGCCTACTCTTGTACATACATTCACTGTAAAATGATGGCTAACTACTACAGGATGGATGTAGTTAATTAAGTAGATTATTATCAATCCTCAATATACTGATCATCTGACTTCCAATCTATCGGAAAGTGGTGTGCGGAAGATAGGTCTAGCTCGAAAAGAAACGAATGAAAATAATTCGTGTGTCTAAAAAGAAAACTTTTCGTGCATGGCGAAATAAACTATCTTCATATTTCCAATGCATGACTATGCCTATCAATTTCAAACAAGACAATAGTAATACAAATATCGTTTGAGTTTATAGTAACTAACCTTAAAATCGCCAGTACTATAGTGATTACATAGCCAAACAATTAAGCATAAAAAAATAATCAGACAAATAATTAGTCGCGAATTGTTCACGAATTAGTCACGAAGAAATACAGAAATGCATACATTCTGAGACAAAAGCTGAATGCAATGAAGGATAGTATTGATTCAGTATGAAAACGTAATAGAAGTAAATGAGTACAATAAGTTGCGGATCGAAGCCACGTACTCTATGCTATCTCTAAGCGGCTAAAATCAAAGTATGAATTAAGCGCAATGCTAATAAGCAGCGGTGCAATAGCAATCTCTGAGTAAATCAACTACTCAAGTTAATTCTATGATTCAGAAATCTTAAATGTCTAGGTGCAACTTTTAATTGTACATGTACAACACCACATTTAGATCCATATCCAAATCACTTTTAAGTTAACCTATAGATCTATCATAACAGATCTGTTAACTCTACAAGTAATTGTTGAACACAATACTTGATCATATGTCTATGTTCATCAACTAGGTTAAGTGCACCAGATAACCTTAGTAACCAGGAATACTTAGTAGATCCAAACAAATTAATCATGCACATATGAGAATAATCTCACTATGACCCAATACATAAACATATATGTCTTTATCTGGTAGATTCCTCCAAAATCTGCATATGTTACTCACATATCTCACTGAGAATTTTGTAACTCAGCTACTAAAAAACTCTATTTCTCATGAGTAAATAACATATCTGGAAAATTTGTGAAGTGAATAATTCCACATCACAAGTTTTCCAACCATCATACTTTTTCAAACATAATTTCTTCAGCCAATCAACCTATTTCAAATTTTAATGTACAAACTAAGATTAGGTTGACTTATATAGACATCTTTGGACATAAGGTCAAGATTAAAACTTTATTCCATCTAATCTTATCAGCGAGATCTTAAATTAATCTTTACCACCACCAACCATAATCATGAATATCTAATAGCTCAAAATCCCCAAAACCTCTCTAGTTCCAGATTATTCAAAACAATCACTAGAGATTTCCTCTATTCCCAATTTATAGTTCCACCATTGCACACATACAAGATTCCACAAAAGAAATCTATGCAACTGGTTGATCTCATGGAAGAATTATTCCTATCATTTTGTTCTCCCCCGTTTAAAAGAAATTCCAGATTTTCGATAAAAAAAAAGTTCCCAGGAGACAACATATAAGAAATCAAAGATTCGAAAAAGTCAGTAATAAGTATCAAATACTATTACAAGCGGACTTTATCCTCCAAATCATAAAATATCTCATCCTGAGTGATAGAAACATTACTTTCAATAATCAACTATCAAATAGAGATAACCATTTGGACTCAGAAAATTTAAATTCCATTTAATCAGTTGAAAACATCAATTGATTCTAAGCAATATTCAAAAAACTAAAATGGAAGCATAAATTTATAAAACAGTCCTTCTAGTTCTAAACTGGAAGGAATTATATGAATCTCAATCCAATTATCTCATATTTAAAAAATTTCTAGAAAGTAGAGGTTTAAATTAAAAGAGAAAATAGATTTTAAGGGTTTCCGATTTGGAATTTATGAGATACTATTTAGGGATCCGGATCTATATTTCATAGCCTCTCCAAATACTCTAAACAATTTTAACCAATGGTTTCTACTGTTAGCTTTACTAATAATGTAAATACTAACCACTGGTCTACAAATCATTCTTGCACAAGAATTTCCCTTTGAAATCACTAATGTCCATACCATCAATTTTCTCTCCAAGAAAGTTCTTTGCTTTTAGATCTGATCATCAAAATTCAAAAAGATTATCTGACCATCCTATATCCAACATAGGATCCAATCTTCAACCATTTCCAGAAAAAGTACCTCCTATTATTGAATTTTCCATTTCTTTAAGTTTTTCACTGTAGACGACAACAATATCTAAGAATACCACTAGGCATTGACCTCGGTATGGACAAGAAATTGCGTTCATATACAACTAAAATAACCCAAGCGTATTCATCAGAAACCAAAAGGAACCATTAAGAATTCAAACCAATTGAAGTATAATCAATAGATATCCAATATCTATATCAGAAATGGTACACAAAATTTCATTCCTTCAAGAAGATCTTTAACTACATTATCCAATAACCCAGAGATCTTAAAAACTCCATCTGGATTTTCTATACCAGATATGCACATATCTATTCCACCAAGTATAGGAGTACCCCCATATTTAATACCAATGTAAAGACCACTAGGAAAAACCCCTAAGATAAGGACAAGAAAACACAACAGAGACTGTGGAGCAAAACCATCCAACCAATCCTAGATCCCTCCTGGATAATCCTCCTAGATCTAGCCCCCAAGCCATGCCATGTGATAGCAAGAGGAGAAGAGCTCAACTGGTAACCTAGACCAAAGTCTCGACGAAATAATCACTACCTCAATATATAGAGAATCTGACTCTTCATGTCTTTGATCAACATCAAGGAATTTTCTATCATCAGCGAATCATCCACAAAAATGGTCAGTATCACAAAATCCTTTCCTATTCTTTTGATGTAGACATTACAGTCTAGTTGAGTAGGATTGAAGTCTAGAGTCTTTAGAAGACCATCAAGCTTTTTGTACCAGGCTCGTGATGCATGTTTTAGACCGTAGATGCATCTCTGCAATCGACAGACATATTGTCTGTTGTCGGGGTCTTCATAGCCTTTAAGATGCTTCATGAAAATTCCTTCCTCTAGATCTCCGTGGAAAAAGGCTATTTTTACATCATACTAGTGAATGTTTAGATTGTACTGTGTGGCATATGCAAGGAACAGCCTTATGCTTGTCAACTTGACCATGGGCGAATATGTGTCGAAATAGTCGACACCATATCTCTGCGTGTAGCCCTTCGCGACAAGCCTTGCTTTGTAGCGGCCAATGGTGCCATCTGTTGAATTTCACATGTGTGGACTGTCCACTACATGTACTTGTGATCTCCTAAGGTGTGTAGATGCACCAAGATCAAGACTAGATTGAGATTCAAGATCAATCTTGAATCCTATGGCAAAAACACACTACTACATGCATTCAATCACTTCCAACTCTCACTCACACGTGTGGGAAGTATTAAAAAAATAATCTAAGTAAAAACAAGCTGCTCTCCTCGGGTAGAGAGAGAATGCATCAAGAGCTCTCGGGTAGAGAGAGAAAGCTAGAAATCCAATAACTCACAAAATCCATGAAATCACCAAATCAATTGACTTCAAAATGAGGAGTACAATGATACTAGTAGGTCCACGAGCTACCACTATGCTTAACTATGATTGGACCATATTTTGTCACCTCTTGATCCTATTGGATCATTGATCTATGCACCTCTTAATTCTATTGGACTATATTCAAGCACACCTCAATTTCCTATTGGACCTCACAAGGTTCCACCTCTATATCCTATTGGACCTCTTGGAATTCATCAAACAAAAAACTTTACACTTGTCTACACTCTAATTAGCAAGTGTTTAGCCTCTTACTCTATTTTGGCTCAATAGTGGCATTACAAGTGGAAATGCATAATTTGCCATCTATGCCAAATTTATTCCTATCAACATCCTACACCTAGATGCTTGATGTAAAAAACATAAGACCCCTATATCTAACATAGATAATCTTTTTCAATTCTTCACACCATCTGATTTTAGTTTTTTCTTATACACCCACTTGTAGTCGACTACTTTTTTGTTTTCTGGTAGTGGCTCTAATGTCCATGCTTCGTTTTGTCTCATCAACTCGATCTCTTCTGACATTGCCTGTTTCCAAAATTCTCCCATTAGACTCTGGATAGCTTCTTGGTATGTAACTGGCCCTTCTATGAAGCTGCAGTACTCGAACTGCGTGTCTTCGCTCCATTGAAGATTGTCAAAATAGCGGTCTGGAAGTCTTCTTTGTCTTGTTGACCTTCGAGGTTCATTTCATTGTTGCTCGAAAAAATTGTTGCTCGAACATTTCTTGTTCATGGAGTTGATCCTCTGTTTTCTGCTGCTTTGGAGTCTGGGGTCCTGCATTCTGATTTGATGATTGTCCTTGATCTCCCTCTCGAATAGGCAACAGTGTGAAGATCTCATGGCCTCTTTTGTCTTTCAATTTAGGGAATGTAGACTCGTCTAACTTCACATCTCTGCTTGAAACAACCTTCTTTGTGGTTGGATCGTAGAGTCTGTACACATGTGTTCCGTTCGAGTAGCCGACCATGATTGTTTGTTCGGATTTGTAGTCGAGTTTGCTTCTCTTTTCTTTTGGAATGTGCTTGTATGCTGCACATCCAAACACACGTGCATATGACAGATCAGACTTTCTACCTGTCCACATCTTGTACGGTGTTTTGTTCTCCAATGCTGTCGTTGTTGATCTGTTCTACAGGTGTACTGCTGCAACTATTGCTTCGGCCCATAATTGGCCTGGCAATTGAGCCTGTGCCATCATGCATCTGGCTCCTTCAACTAGCGTTTTATTTTTTCTTTCTGCCACACCGTTGTATTCTGGTGTGTATGCAGAAGTGTACTGGTGTTCAATCCCCTGTTCTTCGCAGAATCTTGAGAATTCTGTGCTTTTGTATTCACCTCCATTGTCAGATCTAAGGATCTGTATCCTTTTTGAGGTGTGTTGCTCTACAAATGCCACGAACTTCTTGAAAAAATCAAATACTTTGGATTTCTTCTTCAAGTAGTAGATTGTGGTCATTCGACTGTAATCATCTATGAACGTTAGAAAATATTTCGAACCTGAGAGCAAATATGTTTTCATCGGTCCACACACATTGGAGTGGACAAGCTCAAGAATTCCTTGTCTCATCTTCCTTCGTGTGTAAATGGATTTCGATGTTGTTTACCTTTCTGACAAGCTTCACAGAACTCAGTCTCGGGCCTTGATATTTTGAGACTTGTGACAATGTCCTTTATGCTCATGTCGTACAGGCTCCGCATGTTCAAATGATACAATCTCCTATGCCAGAGCTGATCTTTGTTTTCTGAAGCGTTTAATATGTTATCAGAGTTGCTGATTATTTTGGCCTGGTAGAAGTTTCATTCTCTGCATCCGACCGCCAACAACTTGTTTGTCATCTTCTCGATCATACGGCAAGTGTTGCCGTAGAACAAAACTCGAATGCCTAGATCTGTCATCTTGGAGACAGATAGCGGATCTTTTCTGAGTGAGGGCACATAGAGTGCTCCTGGCAGCTCTGCTTGGTCTGACAATGTTCGTAGCTATAGAGAGCCGATGCCTTTGACATTGTGTCTGCTTCCATCGCCTAGAATCACTGCTTTATTGTTTTCGAATTCGCGAAAGTTGATCGTGATCTTCTTGTTGCAGGTTATGTGAGATGTTGCTCCCGAATCGATGACCACATCATAGTCATGTTCGGAGTATCTTGTCGAAGCTTCGTCGAGTATCGTGAAAGCTTCGTCATCTCTTTCTGCATCTTTGGAAGATTCTGCAACGTTTGCCTTTTCAGCTTTATTTTTTTTTTTGGGGGTTAAATCTGTAGTCGTATGCAGAATGCCCTTCTTCTTACAGTGCATGCAAGATATTGCTAGATTGAACCAGCATTTGTTGGTCGTATGGCCTAGTTTGTGACAGTGATCGCAGAAAGAAGATTGTTGATTCGAGGACTTCATCTTCTCGAATCTGGCTTGTCTTTGTTCTTCTTCTTTCCTTTCGTGAAGAGAGCCTTCTCTTGATCACTGTTTTCCTCTCCTTTGCCTCTCATCAGTCTCTCATCAACGACAAGACTGACTGCTTTGTCGAATGTCATATCTGATAGACTCAGTATGAGCATTCTCAGTGGCTGATAGGACATCGATAGAGATTTCATAAAGTACATCAGATTGTTGTGGTGTTGGGACCTGGTAGTGTCACGCTCGTTGGCGGAATGACATTCTACTCTTTCGTTGTGTTTTGCTCATTGGCAGAGTTTCATACACAGCTATGGCATCTTTACTTTCTTACTCTATTCGCTACGTCTCTCTCTGTCTCTTACAGATCCTTGTATTCGCTTCTTACGTTATAATCCAGAAATGATCGTTTATACCTCCACTATGTGGAGTTTACAAGATAGCTAAAACATCGAATCACATGACTAGTTAACGCTAATCAGCTAGTTAGTTAGTGTCTGTTGTTGCTACTTGTTTCAACCGGGCGTGAAGCCCGTTGAGCTGCCAGTTGGTAGTGCCAAAGATTTTTCTTCATCTAATTCGTAGTCTCCCATTTGCTTTCGTTCTTTTCGTTTCTTTTTGTAGTTTTCGTTTCGCGTCCCTTTTCCAGCTTTGCGTTCCTGGAGGTGTGTTTGTGATTCGCGAATCGTTCGTGCTTCAAGTCAAAGACATGTTGACTGTCGCGAATTGTTCGCGTTCGTGCTTTGAGTCAAAGTCATGTTGACTGTCACAAATTGTTTGACCTTCGTGTCTTGTTCGTGCTGCAACAAAGTTGCAGGAGTTCACCATTTCTAACAACCGTCCCTCAGATCGTTCTGATTACAAAAGTACTTTAGATGTCGGTGATCTGTATACACTATAAATTGACTACCATAAAGGTAATGCCTCCAAGTTTTAAGTGCATGTATCACAGTAAATAAATCCTTCTTTTGAGGTGTGTAATGCAACTGAGGCCCTGTGAGTTTCTTGCTTTCAAATGCTATTGACCTATCCTTCTATAGAAGAACTGCTCCTATCGCCAAATCACTCATGTCAGTTTGCACAATGTAAGGTATATCGGGATTCACGATCTGTAAAATAAGAGCTGACGCAACCATTTGCTTGAGTTTCTCAAAGCATTGGTTCAATTCATCATTCCACTCAATAGGTGGACTAGGTTGACCTCTCTTTTTCTTTTTATTAACTCTGGCTTTGGTCAAATTATTTAAAGGTGCTGTCACTTTTGCATAATCTTCAATTGACTTATGAAAGAAAACTGTAAAATCAAAAAAAGATTTAACTTCTCTAACCGTCTTCGATATCGGCCACTCAAGCATTGTCTTGACCTTACTCTCGTCAATCTCCAACCCACTACGGGTGATCTTATGACCGAGGTACAATAACTCATGCTTAAAGAACTCACATTTAGATTCCTTAGCATAAAGTTTCTCTCATCTGATAATATCTAAGACAGTCTTAAGATGACTCAAATGCTCCTTAAGTGTCATTTTGTAGATGAGAATGTCATCTAAGAATACAACCACACACTTCCCTAGATATGGACGAAAAAGATCGTTCATCATCTGTTGGAACATAGTTGGTGCATTCATCAACCAAAAAGGAAGCACGAGAAATTCATACTGACCGAAGCTCGTCTGAAAACCAGTCTTTTGCATATCATTCGGATGAATTCTAATCTGATGATATCCGATTCTAAGATCTATCTTTGTGAAGTATTTAGCTCCACCTGATCGATCTACCAGATCATCCATATGAGGCAAACGATATTTGTTTTTTATAGTTATCTTATTCAACACCTTGTAGTCCACACACAACCTGAAGCCTCCATCTTTTTTCGATTTAAGAAGAACATGAGCACAAGGTGACTTACTTGGCTGAATATGATCTACCTTCAAGTAATTTTCAATTTGTTTAGTAATCTTTATCTCTTCTTTATGAGAAAACCTATAAGGGTGTCTAGAGATAGGGTAACTACCTAGAATTAACTCTATCTTATGGTCTACCGATATGGACAATGATATTCCATGAGGTAATTCTTCCGAAAGAACCTATTATTAGTCTCTAAGATAACTAATGAGGACTACATTGTTACTTTCTTATCTGAGCAGTGTACAATATTCGAGGAAGATACTACTCTGACTACATGCACTAGAGTCAGAAATCTTTATGTACTTTCTAATTTAGTTGCATTAGCTAGTATCTCTAATGAAAATGTAAACGATAATGCTAATCTGTGGTATAGTCAATTTGGACACATGAATACAAGATCGCTTTCCTAAATGCATTGTAATAACTTAGTTGATGGATTGAATTTCCCTTCTTCATTAGATAGAAAATCTTTCTTTTGTGAATCATGCATCGATGGCAAACACTCAAATCACATTCCATCAACACAAAGCATGAATTGGATCTTGTACATAGTGATCTTTGTAGTCCAATGCCAACTCCGTCCTTAGGAGATGAAATCTAATTTATCACTTTCATAGATGATTATTCTAGATGGTCTACAGTCATGTTCGTTAAGCACAAATCTGAAGCCTTTGAATGCTTCAAGAGATTCAAGGCCATGGATGAGACACAAACGTCTACAAAAGTGAAGGCACTCCGAATCGATGGTGGCGGCGAATACATCTCTAATGAGATGTCCGACTACATGGCTGAGCATGGCATTAGACGATAGTTCACCACTTCTTATTCACCTCAACAAAATGGGATTGCAAAAAAGAAAAATCAAACTCTTCTCAACTCAGCTAGATCCATGCTACATCAAGCACACCTACCTGTTATGTGCAGAACAGATCCAGCAACAAAGCCGTCAATAACAAAACTCCTTATGAAATTTGGCATGGGCACAAGCCCAGTTTCAGCTATTTAAAAATCTTTGGTTGTATATGTTCTGTTCACATTCCCTAACAGCTTAGGAAGAAGCTGGATCATAGGACAAACAAATGTATTTTCATTGGCTATCCTGATGAACGTAAAGCTTATAAAATTTATGATCCATCCACCAATGTAGTATTTGTCTCTAGGGATGTAATATTTCAAGAACATACATGATTTCAAACAACCATCGATAAATGATGCTATGTCATTTCATCCTATTTTACGAAGCATGGATTCTTGCAATGTTGATGTTCCTTCTATAGAACCTACAGCTACAGCTACAGAAATCGATTAGCCGACAATACCTGTCATCAGACCAGACCAAGCTTGTAGTGAAGGAGGACGAAGAGGTGGATTCGGTCTGTTGGGACGTGGATGGCGAGGTAGAGGCGTGTGTGGATGTACATGGGTTGGAGGAATGGCTGGGTCTAGCAGACGTGGCGACGCTTTGAATGACTCGGATTCGTTGATGAGGAGGGGCAGTAGCGCCCAAAAGACAACGTTTCGGTGCCATGGATGAAATTTGTTACAATGATGGATAGGGTTTGAGGGCAAGTAATGCACTGGTGGCAAGTAATAATAGGGGATGCGAGTAAATGACAGAGGGCAAGTAAAGTAGCGTCACGAGTAAATTGACGCCGACGAGTAATCAACAAGACAAGTAAACAGGGCAAATAATGATGGAGGCATGAGTAAATGAACAAGATGTGAGTAATCAACAAGGCACGAGTAATGGGCACCGGCGAGTAATAGTGTGAGTAATCAAAGTAAGAATGAGATAACTCGTCCCCATATATATAGGGAAATTATAACTTGCCTACTACCATTTTTGGATAATGGTCTAATCAATGCCAAATCACCAGTGCTTGCATTGTGCACAATTCGTTTTTCGATTGACTGCCAAATTTATGAGATTTTCTAATCAAAACATCCCATTGTTTACTAGAAATAGAGTTTTTGTCAAAAATGAACCTAACTTGCTCTTCGGCCAGAATTTTCTTGAACAAATTTGATCGTGCATGGGAATGCTATAGTGGATGATGATGACAAGGAGAGTGACTGCCTAAGATAGTAATACGACCCTTTATAGAGCGTTCGGAGCATCTTTGGGCATTTTTACAAGGAAAACGGGGGAGAGTGAGTAGGGCTGGGATTTTCACACTAGGTTTGTACGAGGGTACGATAGTTTATACAAGGTGGGATTCTTATATATAGGGTTCCGTTGGTACTTGCTACCCTAGTCTTTGGGACTTGATCTGTTATATGAAAACTAACTAACCTAAATCCACTCTAACGAGTAGAGGTTTCTAGATCTAATCGGACTTCCTAGCTAACCGATTTGGGACAATTTAACAGATCTAACCAAACAAAGACTATCAAAGCGAGCTAGACTACCTACTCGGTCTTTCTAAACTACAACCACCTAGTAGACGACTGATCTAACTGGCTAAGTAGTATCAATCTAATCTAACTTTCTGATCTAGCTATTCGATTTATCTAACTACTCTAAAATTAAGCATAACGTTGAGGATCTAACTTCCGACTCCTATGGATCTAGATCTAAACTACTACTAAGATTTAACTAATACATCCTACCACCTATCTAATCGACGAATATCTAATTCTACAAGCTACTCCTTCCTAGGCTATTTAATGGGGCGTTGACGGTTCATCTTGAGCTAAAGAAGATGAGATGGATGGTGGTTCTGGCACATCCCTGAGCTCAACATCGGTGGAATAGTAGCGACGCAACCTGTTTCCATTAATGGGCATGTCTAGCAAATTGCCTTGCAGGTCGGCGAGAATACTGTGCCATTAGGTCTGATCTCTACTACTCTATACGGTCCTTCTCCCTGGAACTTAAGCTTGTCTTTGTGTGCCTTGGCATTGTATAACAATGCCAATTTTCCCTTTGACGAGATCCTTGTGTTGATATTGCGATCATGCCAGGCTTTTCGTCGTTGCTTTTCTACAGCTAGGGCATGAATCGCTAGAAAGCAAGTTTCGCGAAGTTGAAGAAGGTTTTTCAATCTCCTCTTGGTTGATTCCTTTGTATTAAGTCGTTCGGCGATGGCAACTCTCAGACTTGGAATGACAAACTCAGAAGACATTACGACTTCCTGTCCATACAGCATCTGAAATGACGTTTGTCTAGTACTCACTTTAAATGTGGTTCTGAAAGCCCATAAACAGCTGGACGAATAGGGCTGACATAGTCGCCCCATTTCTCAAACGACATTTCAGCAAAAATAGGTCGTAATGGCATTCTATCCTTTCCATGGGTTCGGTTGAACCGTTGGCACATGTCACACCTTTGGACCTGATGAATGTCTCTGAACATCGTGGTCCACCATAGGCCGTGTTGCAATACTTTCCTATTGTTAGCTTCGAAAGCGAAGTGTCCTCCTTCTATTCCTTCATGGCGATGCTCACTACTTGGGACACTTCGTGCAGTAGGACACAACGGCGTATAATTCCATCGTTACAATAATGTGTTTGTCCTCAGCTAGGTCTCAATCTATACATTCTCATAAGAGATCGTCAACAATTATAGGAACACTAGTCGTGGACCCATCGATCACTGTATCCATTCAACCTACAACATCATTGCCTTATGGGGCTCTGCGATTTCAATGAGATCTGCATTTGCTAGAGGCTCTCGTGGATCTTGTGCTTTGGGTTTTTGGTGTGGGCTTGAAACGGTCTGGATCTACATATCGGAGGAAATCCTCATCCTCGTACTCTGGACCTTCTTCCAGGGTCGGCGGACTGCTTGGTTTCTGAGAATATAGAGACATTCATTTGTATCATGATTGCTCATATTACAAATATGGCAATATTGTATTTTCGGAGGAGATATGAAAGGAGATTTCTTTGTCTTGGGGGGAGATCTAGAAACTAATTTCTGTGAAGAGGATTTGGAAGAGGAAGAGGAAGAAGAAGAGGAAGAAGGGGCATTTAGATTAGCCCTCACTTTCTTTGGAGGGTCTGAGGATCTTCTCTTTTTGACAACAACATGTTGGAACAGTTGTTGGTAGCCTCTTTGGTTAAACTTGCTTTCTCTTTCTCCCTTAAGTGGTGGTAGCAACTGGTGGAGCAGAAGATCTTGGACGAAAATTCTGGGCAAACGTATGATATTAGAGTAGTAGATGGCTCTACCACACATTTGTTGCCACACACATTGTCATGAAAATTGCCACGTGAGGCCCGACAGGTTGAAACTTATGTGCATGGGCAATATCCATGGCAAAGTTCCAAGGTATGTAGTTGTGCTACTCAACACAAGCCAAGAGTAAGTAGGTGATAAAACCATCTTCTTTTTGCTCTCCTCCTTTAAAATAAACTTTAGACATATGTTAGATCCATTGATGATTTGCCAAGAATCATGCCAAAAACTATAGTGGCCAAGTTTTGACACAAAACTTCCCTTTCCTAACACCGATGTCTCACACTACAATTTTGCATGATTTGAACACCATAAGCAAAGATAACATTTTGATCTTTATATATCTTTATCTTTGACATATAATGAAGAAAAACATGATTTTTCATTCCAAAGTTGTGACTGAGACCAAACAAGATTCTATTAAATTCCACTTTAGTGAAAAGTTGTTGAAGTTAATCTTACTCCTCAAATTGTTGTAAATATGTGTAAATAGAGAGGCTACGAACATACACACAATTTTGTACAAGCGAACCAGCCAACACATTCTTTTCAAATGCCACTACCTCTGAAGGGCACTATCCCACTTTCTAAAGGCCTATCATATTTTTCAAAGGCCTTGCATTCTCTCTTCAAGCCTGTGCCATTGCTAAAGACAACTAACTACCTATGTGATAGTCCATTACTTCCAATCCTGGAAAATTAGTTCAACAATTGTTTCATTAATTGTTTTCTTATAAACAATTGTTATATCAATGTAGTTACTTTTTTTAGAAGATCAAAGTTACAATAATCTCCATCAAAGCTATTTTGTAATCAAATTAGATCTCAGAAAGAAGAATGTATAGATGTCTTAGACCCCTCTAATCTATTCACATTCTTTATGGTTGTCAGAGACGCCAAATCTGATCTCCAATATAAGTAAAATAAGTACTATAACAAAAGTTTCTTTATTTCAGACGTAGAACCTGAGAATCAATAGAGAATATTGAGATGAAATAGCATGTTAGACTCTTGTGATTCGTTCTAATCAATTTGAGTGCCCAATCAACCTACAAGCCCTCTCAAACATGACTCGAGATGGACCCCATGCAAACCCCAACCCTGCTAAAATCAAGGTTTGTTCAACCACCAGCCATTTAACCAAATTTCTGAATGCTCCCATGAAACTCTTTCCAGACCACCAACTTCAAATCTCTCTTCCTTATTCCCTTCTCCCCATTGCCCACCTGACCTTTCCCGTTTTATTTTCAATTATACCTCCCAAACTCTTTGTTTTCTCTTGCTATGACTCAGTGGGGTGAACAAGGCCCAATGACCTATGTCAATTCATTTTTTTTTTATCTTCCAAATTGTTTTCTCCTGTTACCATGACTTGATGGGGTGGACAAGGCCCATAACCTGTGCATTTTTCTTTTCGTCCCAAGCCAAAAATACCCTGCTGGAATGCTCTTAACTTTTTATTTATACTTCCAAAATTCATAATCTATGGCTCTTTAGAAACCTTATCAAAATTGATGACACTCTTGTGGCAACAATCCAACATATAATGTCACATATGGATAAATTCAAATGGCAAGTCATAGGAAGCATTTCTAGCTATATAAACCACATGAAACCAAAAATGCAAGGATCTTAGTAGTAGGGTGATCACATAACAAGTGCGACATTAAGAACACCAAGTAAAAGAAAGATGTCAATTAGCCTATTATAGAATGTGAATTAGGCATATACTGATGCCTAATCTTACAGTTTTCGTTGTCGTGTGAAAGATCCAAAGTCTCTTGTCTGTCAAATTTACTTTCAAAATTGCAGATATTCCGAAGTTCTTATCCTCCAAAACATGAGCATTGAGGGCTATTTGTTCACGGCGTGATAGAAAATCTGCATGCCCAAAACGATATGCCAGCATCGGCTCCTTTTTTATTGATAAACCATGCAAGACCTCTGAACATCAATAACTATCCACATATTCACAACTTCCGGGCTACAAAAGGGTAGCATGCAAAAAAACTCTCAGAAACTTTCTGTTATGAATGCATTGTTGAATACAGGCACATGAAATGACAATATAAGCAAGTACCACAGAATTGCTCTTGAAAAGCCACCGTTACATAAAAATACTCTTGTGATGATGCCATGAAAAACCGATATACTTCAACATAAAAGGTGTCAATGAAGTCAAAGAAACCCAAAACTTCCAAATTCAGCAATCTGAGATAATCATGAGTATAGAATGGTGAATGTAGAGCTCAACTAACTCATAAAATTGTGCCAACATGACCTGGAAAAGCATAGAAATTTAGTGGTCATCAATAAAAACGTTATCACCACATCGACGGCCCAATCTCATTACCACAACATACTCCGTAGATCTACCCGATATTTTGCAAGACCGACATAAACAGACATAAAAGCCACTAAGTTCTATCAATCATATCAGAGGAACCTTCAACCCTCTTAACCCTCTTAAGGCTTAAAACCTCACTTCAAGATGGTACATTCATTCTTTCAGCTAAGTGGTCAAAGAATGCAAGGAGCTTAAAAGGCCTAGTATCTTTCATCTCTTGAGTGCCTGTTGCTTCATATCATCAAGAAGCTTCTGTGTTTCTGAACTTGGATATACTCGTTCAGCAAACATCCTCTGGCGAATACCATATGCAGGCATATCTGCCTTCACATAAGCTTTTAATAGTGTGTTCCACAGCTTGACGTTTTTGGCATATCTTGCTCCTCTGCAAGCTTCAAAAATCTGCTCTGCAACCTTGACATCACCTTTTTCTGCATACTTGTCAAGAACCAAGAAATATGTGTCAAACAGAGGTCTAATGCGTGAGCCTTTTTTGTTCAATTTCAAGGCATCCAACGCCTTTTCCAAATCATCCGATTTTATTAACTCTTCAACTGACGTGTGCAAACTAATCGCATCCGGAGTATCTGCGCTCCCCTGCATATCTTTCTTCAATTCTTCTGCTTTCTCAGTTAGACCAAATTTCTCATATATGTTGAGAAGAGACTTCAACAGTCTCAAAGAAGTAGTCGAACCCTGTTTGCCTCTAATTATTTGCTCCATATCTTTGAAAGCTTTATTTGCCCCTTCAGCACTATCCAAACTTGTGAATGCACTTAGAAGACAAGTAAGACTGTAATTTGATTTTCTTGGTAGCTTCTTGATAACTTGCCATATTCTTTCCACTTCTTCTTCATTTTTCAACTGCCCGTACATTCTTAACAAAGCATTGTACATAGATGGCGTTTTTATGTAGCTTCCGGTCTCCATACGCTTCAAAGCCAGCTCAGCTTTATCCAACAGATTAGCCGTAATATATGCAGAAGCTACAATACCATAGGACTTTGAATCAAGTTTCACCTTTGAATTAGCTTTCACCTCATCCAAAATTTTCTCCATAGCCTCTATGTTTCCAGCTTTTCCTTCAACATCCATTAACATGTTGTAGGTAAAAATATCAGGTTCAATACCAGCTGATTTAGCCTCGTCGAGCAACAAAGTGACTTGTTCCTTTTTGTCCTTTAGGTAGTACAATTTTATCATCTGATTGACAACAAATGGACCCGTTAAAAAACCCATCTTCTTAAGCTCCTCAAATAGCTGCTCAGCCTTTTTAACCATGCCACGCTTTGCATAGTTCATCAATAGGGTGTTATAAGCCATAGAATTTTTGAGCTCTGAGGGAAGTTCCTTGAACAATTTCTCTGCTAAATCCATGTGGCCAACCCGTGCAGTCAAATCAATACGAAATATGTAGTCCACGGCATCAAGTTCAAATGGCTTCTCTGTAACAAGCCATTCAGAAATCTACAACATAAACATAATCTGATGTCATTATCTAATGATGCATTCAGCAAAAACAAAATCCTAGTGAGTATTCCATAAAATCTAGCCGCTCAAATTGAACGATGCAAAAAAGTTACAATTCTAGCTTTCCAGCGCAAGACCGAAAACAAGAAACATCTACCTGAAGAGCATGTTTATGTCGCGCACGCTTTCTGAGCCTAGTAATGTAGGTGATAAGAAACCCCTTGTTGAGCTCCTTGCCTTGCCCTCTCCATTTGTTAATAACTGGCATCACAGCTTGCGGAGATGCTACCCTTACCCTTGAAATTCTGTTCCACAAAAGCTCCTTTTCTGCAACAACCTTGCCCTCTTCTTTCTCCGCAGGAACAACAAGTCCACCGACAAAATCTTCCTCACCTGCAATGTCCTGATCTTCGAATTCATCACTACCAGAGCTGTCCTCACTTTCTAGCTCCTCCTCACTTTCGGAGCTCTCCTTACCTTCCACCTCCTCTGCCTCTTTCTGAAGACCAGCCTTACACATAAACCCTCTACATTGCAAAGTTTCTGAGCAATGGAAATGATTCACTCTTCCTATATTTCTATGCTTGGATCTCAGCGGCAATTCTTCATCGTCAGTGCCCTTGTACAATAAGCTAGAAGCAATGGGCTGCCCACAGACTGAAGGAGAGGGATTTCCTTCAAAAATCGCAAGCTTTGGATCATCCCATCCTAAGCTTAAAAGCCTAGTGAATATCTTTTCGTTAGCATCTTTAATGCTTTTGAGGTTGCAATTGTGCGATGACCTCGTAGACCTGTGCAGCCACAGAAAGATAAGCGTCGACTCTCGCCTACTGTAGAGCATGTAGATTTAAAATTAGAGGTTGATACCAATCCAGCGATGCTAGCTTGGAAAACTGAATGGTTCAAATATGGAAGACTTGCATGTAAGAAAATAAATTCTTGCTTAGAAACACTCAGCCAGAGTCAGAAGAAAGAAAATTTACACTAGATTTGCATTTCAACCTAAAATGCTTCCATTTGAGATTTACCTCAAATATACAATACCGCAAAAGAGATCAGACCGGATAAAAAATTGAAGGGTAAAAGGGAGCTAGCTACCTTCTATAGGATGACGTGAAAGCTTCCCTCCAGAGTCTCCACATTTTAATCACTGCCTGTTCTGCCTGCACCAAAAAACAACTGTATCTCAAAATCCCCGAATAATCCCATACCACATTTCCTCGAAAGAAAGCCTTTCTGAGAACCCAAATCTGAGACGGATAAGAGTCACACTCTGCACATAAATGGAATGCGCATGCAAAGATCAAACCTGGCTCGGTCTCAGATCATCTGCTGCTGCCGAAAAGGAAGAAGAAGAACAGCATCAAATCACCTTCCTCCCCAGATACTATAATTGTAATTTCAATACTGCCGATCAGATTAGATTGTAGGGAGATGCTTTGAGGATTGAATCATGCCATCATCACGGAGATGATGCGCGCTGTGGCGGTGATCGATCAGAAGCTGCTGCATTCTCTCTCTCTCTCACTGTTCCAATAAGCCCCACCCAAAACCCTGAAACCCTAATACAGTCTTTTGACGGCCAGTCCCTTTTTACTCAAAGAAAGGTTAACAACAAAAATAATAATACTATTTTATTAGAGTAGAGAATCAACTCTAGCTTTTCACTAGGTCACATGTCATGTGGAGGCTTTAAATGTTAGGTGCCCATCTAAGTTAATTAAGAGGGTGTCATCTTGAGGCTCAAATGTACGTGTAGAAATAAAGAAGCTATGAGCCCAAGGGCGGGGAGGCTGAGCCTAACCCTTAAACCAAGGGCGTTATTAGTTTATCAAAAAAATAGGTGGTGCTAAATGGCACCTCTATTTCCTGTGCATAGTGGTATGCATGAGCTCAATTCCAAAGTAGCACGTAATGTGGAGGCTCAATCTTCGACACGTCTAACATGAGTCTTTAACATCACTTACGCTTCTCAAGGTTCTTCCACATGAGTGTATTTCTTCACCTATGCCTCACCTTTGTAGAAGAGGATATTAGGACTAGAACAACAAGTGTCGTTGTACATTGATCACTGAGCAAGAGGCATCCATTTCGTGCCAACGCTTTTCATTTTGTGTTGATATCCATTGTTGCCAATAGGCTCCTAGACATATGTCACCAAGATTCTTCAGTTGCAAAAACACTTTTTGAATCACTACATCTGGAATCAAATTCTGCTACTATTGCAAACAAAGTGTTGGCAAAATAGATTTACGCATCATAATTGCCTCTACTCGAAATACCATGATTGCTATTCTGTTAATGCATACAAATAAAATGTTGAAATATATTTCAAATTAAAGAAATATAAAAAAACGCTCATTCCTTGCGCTTATGGAACACTAGGATAGTAAGGTTCAAGCTCTTGTGCACAACCCTAAATACATCAACCAAATAACATATGGCATGATCAATAAAATGAGACCCATGATCACATATCAATTCCAATGGACTACCAAATTGAGTGATAATTTAGTCCTTGATAAATTTAAGAGCATTTACCTTCGTATTATCACGTAGAGTTTGTGATTATGCCCATTTACTATATATATCAATCGTTATAATATTATCAATCACGTTACCTGAAAAAAAAATTGAAATTTCTCCAATAAAATCCAACTCCTAGTATGGAAAAGGACCCACCGACTCAAAAACTATTACAGAAAAACAATTAGCGATTGACATGTCGCTCAGTTACCCACAAAGGTTGTAGTGTTTATACATTCATCAATGTCCTTCCACAACATTGCCCACCTACTTGAAAAAGTTTTCATTATGCAACCTCTGCAGAGGAATTGCCTCCTCCAAGTAGTATGAGTTGCTCACAAATTTCATCATGCTCATAAGATATCAACCTCATTTATACAAAACATTGGCCACAAACATATATGGTGAAGCTTGAAGAATCAACTGTATAATTTGCATAGCTTTGTAATGAGAATGAAACTCTCCCAACATGCGTTATTGATACACCTAACCATACCAAAGCTTAGCCTCATCGTCATATATATAACAAAAAACAAGTTAGTATATTCATGTATTTATTTATTTTTCAGGTCACATAGTTTACGACCAGGAGATTTGATATGCTAACAAATTATTATATTCTCTAAATAAACTCAAATTTATCAACACCCAAAGGTTTAGTAAGTACATTAGCTAGCTAATCTTCAGCCTTGCAATGTTTATTAGCACAAATGGGTACATAAAAAGGATCAATGATCAATAAACATGCAGGAAGAATCATGAAATAAAAATTAGTCATTCACCAAGGAGACAACTGTGGGCTTAATTTCCAACAGTCCCTCTTAAGGTCACTGTTGGTGCTTGAGAACAATAAAAGCTCTACGTACAAATGGAGGGAGAGAATACATCTCCACCAAGTTCAAAGAATTCTGCAAGGCCTATGGAATACTCTAACAATTCACCACGAGCTACTCACCTCAATCAAATGGAGTAGCAGAACGGAAGAATCGGACACTTATAGAGAGTGCCAAAAGCATGATGGCCCATGCTTCTCTTCCAAAAATATTTTGGGCAGAAGTTGTCACTACAGCTGCCTACCTGCAAAATCGATCCATCACTAAGTCCCTGAATGGCAAGACACCTTATGACGTGTGGAATGGATCAAAGCCATCACTCAAACATATTTGAGTATTTGGATGCATTGCCTATGCTTAGATCCCTGAAGATCTAAGAAAGAAGCTGGATGACAAGAGCAGAAAATTGATTTTCATTGGCTACTCCCCATATCACAAGGCACAAACTGATCACTCAGAAGACATTCACGAGCCGAGATATCATTTTCTTGGAGGGTCAATTTTTTTATCACAAGGGAAAAGCTCCAGAAAAAATCCAACCCAAGAGTCGAAAATTCAAAATTCGATCCAAGGGTCAAAAATTCAAAATCCAATCCAAGGATCAAAAATCCAAATTCGACCCCAGGATCGAAAACCAGAAAATCGATACTGACTCTGACAGTGAGTCAGAACCTCAACAGAACGAGTAGCATCAGAAGGTCGAAATTCAATCTAGAAGATCAAATTGACCCAGACAGCCTCCATCCCGATTCATGGATGATCTGGCTTGTTATTTTGTGCAAGAACCAAACAAAATTCATGAGGCAATTTAAACACCTGATGCTGACCAGTGGAAGGCTGTCATGGATTCAGAATTGAATTCTCTAATTGAGAATCAAACATGGACTGTGACTGAGCTGCCAAAGGATCTTCATTAGATCCCATGCAAGTGGTTGTTCAAAGTGAAGTATGATGATGAAGGTAAAAAAAATCAAGACAAGGCCAGATTGGTAGCCAAAGGCTTCTCCCAGATCCCAGATCTGTATTATTTTGAAGCCTTCAGTCCTGTGGTAAAGCATGCTTCAATTCGTTTACTTCTTTTCTATGCAGCTGCAACCGACCTTGAAGTTCACCATATGGATGTCCAAACTGCATTCCTTAATGGCACCATTGAAATCCACCATGAATGGGAAATTTGACGTGCCTGACCATTCAAACTCAAAGTGGTACTTGAACTAAGATGACATTGAGACACTTTGCCTCTAAAAGGAGATTATTGATCTAAAAAAGAACTTACACAAGTCTTAGTGCATTTCTTACAATACTAGAGCATGCATCTAGAAGCATAAGCTTTATGATACTTCAAAAATGGAAGAGAAAGTTGCATCATGCACATAGGACATGTGCAAGCTAGGGGGTCCTCTTTCTCAACAAACAAGTAGTAGGGTTTTTGGCTTATTGTTGCAAATCTTACCTCTATGGTGTGCAAGGCTTTCCAGAGGGAGCTAACATATATGGGTATTTAGGACACCTCTACTTGACATAAACAAATTTAAGTGTTGTTAGATCTAAGTGCAATGTACAATAGTCAATGTTTCCCTTATGGGGCTCTTTCCGTGTTTGAAGTTCAAGTCTTGTAAAGTGTATACTACCTTCAAACAAAAGCACTTGTATTGTGTTGCATGCAACAACATTTAAAAAAGCTTAGTATCTAGCTACCTCTTCACAATATATGCAATCCATGATATTGAGCATACCATGAAGTCCCTATCACTCACAACTTGCATTGTTAATAAATGCTTCATTAAAATAATACATACCATTTCACCCAAAGTCTTGTTAAGCACAATGCTAGGAGGCCATGCCTTACATTCCTTTTAAAATTCTAATGATGTGGAAGTTGCCTTAACACTTGAAAATCTTTATTTTTTCTTAGATATTCTTGTTTTGACCTTGTGCAAAAGAGAAAACTTGAGGTAAGTTCACAAAATGTGAAATTGTAATCAATTACATTAAAAGAAGATTTAATAACTCACTATGACAAGATGAACATCTCAAGACAAAACATAATGTTGATGATTATCCCAACAGATATAAATTTTATAAACTGCATGTTCAATTTGTGTTTAAAAATTCTCATGAACAAAAGATGGTGCTAAAAGATTGTTAATAGCTAGGAATAAGAACCAAACTTCTACCATTCAATGAGTGATCAAAGTTACACTTACGAGATCCCGAAGTAACATATCTTGTAAGTAGCTTTGTCAATATAGCATTCACGTCTTTTAGACTCCTGAATGTTTATGAGTCATTGCTAGCTCAAATATAAAATTCACTGCAATCTGGAGTGCACTCAGCAACTACAAACCCTTCATGAAGGATGCCAATATACGAAATTACTATGATGGGACTTCATTTCTTGATTGATTCAACCCTCACAGCCTTGCATGATTCCGACCTCACAGCAGCACTATGCCACGCCTGCTGCTATTAGCATACCTGTATTTAAAAACTTGCCAAAATAGACCTTTAGGCTTTAGGACTCAATTAAAAACTCACGTTAGCTCTATTTTTTTTGTCATTATATAATTGTACTATAACTATATGCATTTCAGCACTACTTAACAATCTGTGCTACAGAAACTTCAATGGTTCTCCACAACTCTCAGAAAAATTAAGTAACAAATAAGCAGTTCCTTGAAATTACTAGGATGGTACAACAATAGAAATGAAAGCTTCTTTACACTGTGCCCTTGGGTGCCAGGGATGATTCAAGCCACGCAAGGAGAAGTTCAACCACTTACAAACAAATTCCTATGGCAGATGTAACCCAACAATATACTCCTTAGTATAAAGAGGATCTAATCCCCAGCATGTTATAAGAGTGGCATGCATTCTTGTGTTTCATCTTCACATATAAATAATGGTTCAGTGAACAAATAGAGCTATGAATCAACTCAAATCATCCTACATAGTAGTAGATACTCTCAACAAAAGCTAGAATGTTCGATTCGAACATCTATCGAATTGAACACCTCTTTGTGAATCTGCCTTGAGAATAGAGCTTGCTAGGTCTCATGTGCCCAACAGGAAAGATGGTGAGTACTCGAAGCAGAAACAAAAGAATACTGCAATTTGTCATTCTATGAACAGGTGTTAGTTCCTTGATGTTGTAAAGGATGTAGATTGAATAGAAAAAAAATTACAAAATGCTTGGTGATCGTCTCTCCTCTGCAATAAGCTAATTCCCAAGACCAAACACCTTATGGATTGCAGAGCCCGTAAAAGGCAGTACAACATTTCACACACCCGGTTGAGTTCATCTTTTGTCATTAAGCACCTTCAGGGTCCAATTAAAATGGAGAATACAGAGCTAGAGTCAAAATCATTTGATAAGAAAAAACTCAAACAAAAGGTATATTAGAATACCACTGTATCAGTCTGAACCAGTTTTGCTGCAATGCAAGAGTTACAGACAGTAGTATGTAGAAATTCAAATACAACTATACGGATATATCCATTCTAGCTCCAGTTTGAAGTTTAGCAGTACAGGTTGTAACCAGCTCCTTATGTGTCAGAAACATCGAAACCTTTCAGAACATCTCCTTTCGAGCTCTTTCACTTTGTGCCAGTACTCAATAGTCAACTTCTGTTCCCCAAAGCTCAATGACACAAGGCGTACCATAGACAACCACCTGCGCAAAAATTACAGTTTTTTTTAGCAGCTCTCTCTCTCTCTCTCTCTCTCTCTCTCTCTCTCTCTCTCTCTCTCTCTCTCTCTCTCTCTCTCTCTCTCTCTCTGCCTCTGCGCAATAATGAAGGCTTGTGCTAAGTACCTGTGGAAGGTGTCAGTGTTGATACTTCGATCTTCTTGGCGAGCTGCAACAAGATCATTCTCGGGTACCTGGACATGAAACAGGCTATAAATATACACTTACTGGATGCAAATGCTCTCTAAAACAGCCTTCATTACATAAAATCATCATGAAAGAAGAGTTGAAGTTTTACCTTCTGCAATGACGGCTCTATAAGATGTTCTTCTCTCACAAAAGTAAAATAGGAGCGACATTTGTTTAGCTCTGATTCATCATGTGTGAGCTTTGATTGGTTTCCTGTGCATCTAAGATGAACAATTATATCTTCTGGAAAAAGCTTGGAATTCGCATGAGAAAGTATGAGTACAGGCACATCGGTTGGCATCTCCATTTTGTGAAACTCAAAGTCATACTCGACCTGAATAGATCTTGACAAAATGGACGCATTATATCCACTACCCTTGTTTGTATCTTTAACCTAAGCATGTATACCACTTGCAATTGAGTTACACAAGCTTTAAAGCTCAAGGAGTTCGAAGGTTTTGCCTGTATACATATAGTCCACATTCACACAAAAGTCAGCTCGACAGCTTGCTAAATGAGTTCCAAATCTCACAACCTTTGGATTGATTGAGATGATTCAAGTCGAAAACAGCAAGTTATGATTTTCCACATACCATTGCAAGATGATACGTGAAAGACAAGTTTGCTAGTACATCTACATTTGTACAAGATAGCTGGTAGCAGGATGAGCATCATCAGCCTATAATTCTCGCAATTACTACTTACAAGATTCTGTCTGATCTACCAAATATTTGAACTATTCATAGAGCCTAGGAAAAGAGCATAGTCATTCAAATAAGATTTAAGAGGACTTAATTAGTCAAGCACAAAATTACTTCCTCTGTGTTTCAGACAAACTGGGGACAAGGTAATTTGACAATGACTCATAGTTGCCTGTTCCAGAACAGAACGCGTAACGCCGTCCCAGAACGTCGTTCTGGAATTCATTCCATTCCAGAACGAGCCTTGAAGAAGAAATTAGTACATTTCCTTTTTTCAATTTGATTTTATTATCAGAATTTGAGGCCAAAAGTACATCCTCCGTCCATACAAAATCTGCTGTTGGACATATATATATGCTTTGCTCTTCATATTAAAGAGAAATAGCAATGGCATTTGGGCACTGAACTGGGAGATCTAAACAAACTGCAGTCAGCGTAGTTGAATCCCCTGAAAATTGGATCTCATTGCTTACACAGCAAAAGAGCTCTTTTAACACTAATCAAATTATCAAAAAATGTTTAATGTTTGAATCAAAGTTCCAGGTGCAGTGGTACGGCACGGGTGCCGTGGGGAACTTCAGTTCCACGGCACCCACGGCACCTGTTTTTTTTTTTTTTTAGTGAAAAATCAAAATTTAAAATAAAAACAGGTGCCGGTGGTACGGCACCTGCTACGGCACCCAGGCCCCACAGCACCTGTGCCGTGGGGAACTTTGGTTTGAATGTATCCAAATTGCATATGCAAGAAGTGTAAAGTAATACCAATCGCATAGTTGGGTTGAAGACTGGTGCAAGCATATGCTTCCAACAGGATAAAGCAATAGCTAATCAGCATAGTGCTCATTGTTCCAGATTTCAGAAACGTAAATCCTCCAACTATACAAATAGTGCTCATAGAAGTTGGCTTACTTTTTTTTAGTACATACTACCTTTTAGATAGTTTTTAAGGGTATTTTTTGAAAAAAAAAAATTAACACATTTTGGACCAGTAAATTCCAGAACGCACAGTACGTTCTGATCCACTTTGGTTGGAACTAGTTTCTGAGTTTCACATTGATCAAAGATTGGGCAGAGCCTATATATGATGCTATCCTGATTTAAAATGTATATAAAAGGATGTGAGCTACTGTACTAAAGCCTAATAAGGAAAATCTAGCATATTTATTTGCTGGAACTTTCATTATTTTCAAAAAATGAGCTAATTAATTTACAGTCAAGCATATCTGAACCTTTTGCATTCCATAAGGTTCTTCAAGCTTTGAGCATTTTGCACTCTGTTTTTGGACAGAACAATGCTCTGTTTAAACTCTCCATAGAAAGTGGCATGAAATGTGAACAAAGAAGCAGAGCCGCAATTGATTCTGCCAGATTTTGAGCAAAACATCTTTCCTCTAAATTGCATCCTATGAAGCATCATCGCATCCTGGACAACCCAACATCCGCAGATCCTCACGGACTCGGACAATTTCTAAGAGGTATGCACCTTAATCATTTTGGACTTCATCAGAAAAACCAGAGAGCCTAGCCAAAGCAATTAACTCCAAGATGATGTGAAGTGGCAAGAAGCTATGGAAAGTGAGTACAACTCACTTTTGACGAATCAGACCTAGACACTGGTTGACTTTTCCACTCACAAGAGAGTTATTGACAACAAGTGGATCTTCAAGAAGAAGATCGACTCTGATGGTTCCATTGCAAAATGGATGTTGGAAATCGAGTCAAGGCTCTGATATGATACCACTGTTGGGGAGTCGAGCGGTGCTCCGACACGAATGATGAGAATCGTGAGAAGAAAAATTCAAGAAACATTCGCGACTCTCTTTCGAGATTCGGATGGAGTTCAGATGCATTCGCTGGGCACTGCCAGCTGAAACACTCCTACAATCCTCCAGAGGGTAGTCAGGTACTACTGATCTACATTCATAAAATTAATATAGCATCTGACTTCATTTCAACCAAGGTGCAAAATTCAAAGGGAACAAGAAAACTCAGACATATTAAAATAAACAGCATAAGCATTCGACATCCAAGATCAGACACAACTAGAAAAATAATCTATATTGATTTTTTCTAATTTCTTCAGGGCACTGCATGAGAATCCACACAGTGCGTTGGCGTGAGAGAAGCACGGCTCTCTCACGAGTAGTAGTCTCGCTTTATTAGCGAACAATTGGATCTTCTGATCCTAGACAGAATTGTCTTCTCGCACGCAGGCGGAGCTTCTGTCTCAGTGTTCGTCTTGATTGCTTACTAGCATCAAACTACTTCTTGTTGTTCTTTCTTACTTAATTACACACTGTGTATCATACTGATATATGTCAAGTATTAATTAGTAAGTACAGTCTCTCCATGCAAATTTAAGATTAGAGTGATTAACCATCTACAACTAACCAGAGAATTACAAGAGTGGCGGTTTCGCCACGACCTAGGGAGTATCTGCTGATGTCATGCCATCAGGTCAGATCTCTATACTTCTGGTATTTGCGTGATCTCTGGTGGTACTCCTTGGAGCGTGAGGACATAACGGGTTTCGTTTCCACCGTTGATTTCGTTTACCTCGTTTGCCTTTCTCTCGTATAGGACCGCAAGGGAATCTCGTTCGTGGATCGTTCGTGTTTGAAAACCGTTGGTCTTCGTCTTCGTTGACTTTCGTGTCCACAAAACTCTTCGTGTTGCGTGTCTTCAGATGTTCGAGTTCGCGAACATGTTCGTCAGTCAAGGGGCCGTAAGCTAGGAAGGCTTTGTATTCAAAAACACTTTGTTTCTTCAATGGAAAGCACGACTGGTGGCTAAAGGATTCACTCAAGTCCAAGGAGAGAATTATGAAAAACTTTTCAGTCCTGTTGTCAAGATGCAGTCGATCAAGACTCTGATTGCGTTAGCAGCCACAGAAGACCTCGAAATGCACCAAATGGATGTGAAGAATTGGCAAAAATTGGCAAATCTAGCTTGATCAAAAACCATGTAGTATAATGTAAATTTTGTACATAAGTGGATTCCACACATGTAAGGTCAAGATGCCACGTGTCAACCCACTCCTTATGTAGATTAGGTCAAGTCCATAGGGTTGGTCATGTCATTTTGGTAGTGATTCCTAGTTTATAGGCCCTAAATCCTAGATTTAAGGTGAAAATTTGACCAACTAGCTATCTATCAAGCATGACTCTAGGAAATAGAAGAGGGTTTCATTTTAGGTCAAGGAGAGTGAGTTAACTTCCTTTTTTCATGCTAGAAATCCACCTAACTTCAAGAAGGAAGTCGAATTTGCTATGTATTCCCTCTCTCCATAGTGAGAAGATAGAAAAATTTTGGAGCTCATTGGCAATCTCAAGCTAGTTCACTATGTACATTGAGTTTTTGTGATCCAAATGAAACCAAATCAATTTCTACTTGTTTCTCAGTTTGAAGGCCGTACTACAGCCTGCATTACACACGTTTGGGCTCGTATTTGAATCTTGATTTTGGTGAGGAGATTTGATCCCAAACTTGGTAGGGGTCCAAATGCGTATTTTCTACATGTGTGGGCACCTCTGAACTTGCATTTAATGCATGGTATTCATTTGATCCAAAAAAATTCAATTTGTGAGCTGTTGGTGTAATTTTTAGTGGAGATCCTAGGATAATCTACCAAGATCATTTGCCATTGATTAGATTTGAATTTGTTTCAGGAAATTAATCTAGGCTAAGTTCAAGTCCTATTAAGGTTAAAAACAGGTCTTGAAAGTACACCAAGAAGGAAGAAAGAGATTAAGTCTTTTTTTGGTCCAAAAATAGCCAAAATTGGCAAGATTTGATTGTAAGTAGATTTCACATCATCTTATCTTCATTCCAACTTTGTGAGGGAGTGCTAGAACTGAGATTATAAGTCCATTTGTTGGATTAGAAATCTAATTTGAGTGAAAAACTACAAGAGAGAGACCTTAGTGAGTTTCTAGAGACAATCAAATTCATTTCTTGGCAAGATTTGTTTGAAAGTAGTTTTCCCTTTATCTTATCTTCATTCCAGCTTTGTGGGGGAGTGATAGAACTGTGATTATAAGTCCATTTGTTGGATTAGAAATCAAATTTGAGTGAAACACTGCAAGTGTGAGACCTTTGTGAGTTTCAAGTCAATCAAAACTATTTCTTGTTTGTAGAAGTCACTAGTAAGATGGGATCTGCTGGAGCATACCTTCTAGAAGCTAGTGAGAGATTGAATTCTACAAATTATGCTATTTGGAAGGTTAGGATGGAGTCACTCTTGGTGCTCCAAGACCTTTATGAGTTCTTGATTGAAGATGAAGATGAACCTCTAGGTGCACATGAGTTAGCTAGATACAAGAAGAGATCTAGGCTTGCACTTCATTGTGTGAAGATGAATGTGAGCAATGATTTGTTGAGAGAAGTATCAGCTTGTACTAGTGCTAAAGAGGCTTGGGAGACTTTAAAATCAATCTATGAGTCTAGCAACACTTCTAGAGTTCTTATGCTTAGAAATCAAATTTTGCAAAGCATGAGGAGAAGTGAGGAGAGTGCACATGATTATGTACTCAGAATCAAGTCTCTAAATAGGGAGTTGGCTTCCATTGGAGAGAAGATTCATGATGGAGAGCTTGTACAAATTGTTCTTAATGGTCTAGGAGATGACTTTGCAAATTTGGTCGAAAGTTTTGCCATCCAAGACACTTTGCCAACTATAGAAAAACTTCACAGTGTATTAGTGGCTGAAGAGTGTAGGATGCTCCATGCAAAATCTAGGATGATTTCCTTGTCTTTGCAGGATGGTGATGAGAAAGCCAATTTCTCAATCAAGGGCAAAAAGAAGACCAATGAAAAGAATAAGCATCCAAAGGAGGCCAAATAAGAGGATGATGCATCAAGCTCAAAGGACAAGTCAAAGCAGAAATGCTTCTTTTGTAGAAAGAAGGGGCATTATGCATCTGAATGCTACAAAAGGCTAAGAGCACAAGTGGAGGGGGACAAAAAATGAAACCTTGCAAAGGAGGAGGAGGATGAAGTAGATGTATTCTTGATGGCATCTACATCCTCACCAACAAGCAATAGCAATTCAAGAGACAATTGGTGGATCGACAGTGGGGCTAGCTCTCACATGTCTTGTCAAGAGGAGTTTTTCTCAACCTTACACTCATTCAATGATGCTAAAAAGTTTGTCTTTACTGAAAATGATGAAGAGTGTAGGATAGATGGTGTTGGCACCATCTCTTTGTGTCTAGAATCCTCAAAATGCATGGATCTAGAGAATGTCCTTTATATACCGTCAATCACCAAGAATATGCTTAGTGTTGGTCTACTCATAGAAAGTGGTTTGGATGTCCACTTTAAGCATATTGTTTGCTTCATCTTGAAGAATGATGTTTGCATTGCAAAGGGCTTTGAACATGGAAGATTGTTTAAGTTGGAAGCTAGTGTTTCTTTTGAAAGAATGAGCTTGGCAAAGGAGGAGATCACTCAAGAGGAGATCTTGGCAAAGTGTGATGTTGCTTGCATTGAGGAGGAGCATCAAAAGGAGGAAGATCTTGAGGATCATCCTCAAAGCATGAGAGTTCCAAGGGAGTCCTCAATGACAATGGCCGAGTCATCAAATTGCATGCAAATTGTCCATTCAAGTGTGCATCTTGCAAGAGTGGTGAGCATTGGAGAGTCTACTATCTTTGAATACTTTTTGGAAAGTATTAGTAAACATGAGGTGACTTGTTTCTTACCTTTAAGATTCATGGTGTTTATTACTTTGTATGACAAGACAATAAAATGGGATGCTTTGAAATCTACATTTGTTGTTGATAAAGCAATTTCATTGGGTAGCTATTTTTGTAATAGCTTGAATAGAGTCATAAAAGATGAAACATCATTTGCTTTGGAAATCTTTGTGTCCACATGCTTTGTGCATGATCATTCCAATGTAAAGACCAAAGATTATCATATTTTAATGATAGGAATAATGGTAGTGTTTTGCTCTTCAAGTAGAGATTGTAGAATCTACTTGTTTTCAACCAAAGAATTTGTCAATGGTGACAATGTGATCTTTTAAGAGTGGAAGATTTGTAAACTTGAAGAAGCACCTTTGGATCAACACCTTATTCAATTCATTGATTTTTTGGAGTCAAGTCAAGTGGAGGAGCAAGCTCAAGACCCAAGGACTCCAAGAAGAACCTTGAGTATAAAGATGGAGCCATCTAGGCTCAATCATATGGATCAAGCAAGGAAAATTGTCTTTGGCAACATTATGTATGCACTTAATAGTTTTATTGATGTATCTTCAAGTGCACAAAATGCCTTGGAATCCATGGCTTGGCATGATGTATAGTTTTTGAGGTGTGCTACATGTATATAGACACATTTGTGGAACATCTTGTAAGGGATCCTTTAAGAGGTGGTGAAAGATCCTTCATGGACATCATTCTCTATTGGAGTCTCAAAAGTTCCTTGTTTGTAGCTAGATTTTTTAGACACTTCTAAAAGCTTTCATTCATCTATCAAGAGAGTTGTAAATAGATCAAGCTAAATTTGAGGAGGAGTGTGAAGAATAGCCAAAAATTGGCAAATCTAGCTTGATAAAAAATCATGTAGTATAATGTAAATTTTGTACATAAGTGGACTCCACACATGTAAGGCCAAGATGCCACGTGTCAACCCACTCCTAATGTAGGTTATGTCAAGTCCATAGGGTTGGTCATGTCATTTTGGTAGTGATTCCTAGTTTATAGGACCTAAATCCTAGATTTAAGGTGAAAATTTGACCAACTAGCTATCTATCAAGCATGACTCTAGGAAATATACTAGGGTTTCATTTCAGGTCAAGGAGAGTGAGTTAAGTTCCTTTTTACATGCTGGAAATCCACCTAACTTCAAGAAGGTTATTCTGTCTAAACACTTCTCTACTGCACACTTTGAAATTTAAATGGCCTAGTGTGAAATGCCACAACAAATGACTTGATTCAGAAGTAGAAATAAGAGTTTGACTACTAGTAGAGTAACAATGACTTAATTTGTAAAGATCGCCACATCTTCTACCATAAGCTAGGACTTTCCTATACTTGTCAAGAATAGTGCAACCCTCTATATCGAATTCTTCCCTACGACTAGAATCAGTGATTCTGCTTATAGAAAGCAGATTCTTTGTAAGGTTTGGAATATATAGGACATTGGACAAAAATTTAACAGCACCTCTTTGAAATTTAACCCTTACTGTCCCTTCACCTTTAATGGAATGTGTTGAGTTGTCTCCAAGCTGCACAATGTGAAAGATTCAACTAGTTTGATCATATTTGCTACATTTCTATATTTGGCAAATTGAGGCCAACTTTGTTTTAGACTTAGAGTTTGACTTTTCAAATTTCATTAGTCTAAATTTCATTTGAATAAACACTTTTTGAAAGTGTGGAAAAGTTAGAAGTCGATTTTGAGTAGATTCAAATTTAAATGTTGGGTACAGTGAATCTAGACCCAAAAATAATAGGGTTTGCATTTTGGTGGGAAAGCCAAGTGGCCAAATAGGGTTTGGACTTGTTATAAAAGGATGTAACTTGTGGAGAGACATATCTTCTCTCTTCTCTATCTCATTTCATGTTTATACATGGTTCTCTTGGGTTTTGCTATCCAATGGTGCACTATACTTGTGATTGCATGCAATTCTATGTGTAGAATGATTTATATTTGTTATTTTTGGATCCACGCATGTGAAATACAATAGCTTGTTGGTTTTGTATGGAAAACAACAATACTTTATGTTTTGATTCAAGTTTTATCAAGTTCTATTAGAGTTTGCATCTCATTTTGTATATAGATGCTGATTTTTCTACATTGGTGAGATTGGTAGAGTAGTTTCTTTTGTAATCCAAGATCTTTTTATGGATTGAATCATCATTGATTTGAAATCCTTCACATGATATCAGAGCTTGTGTTTCAGGTTATGAAGGAGGAAATCATATCTATCAATGATTTGGTGAAGATATCAAGCCTAGAGTATGCTAGAGAGGATTTCTACACCAAAATCGAGTTTTTTGCATTTGTAGATTGGATATTTTGTAGATCAAAACCATATATAGATTTATAAACTTGATCAATTTTGATTTTTGAATTCACATACTGGATTTGGCCGGTTTTTTGATCATTTGATAGTTGAGGAACGTGAAGAACGTTGGAAACACAAATAGATAGATCGTTGTTGAAAGTGATTTTGATTGTCTCTTTGCCTTCCACACGTATGGTGCTTGAATCTCCGAGGTAGATGAATTGATCTCTATTGTAAGTTGCATACTTGGTAAACCATTCCTTGCGAGAGGTCATGTGTTGGGTAGCGTCGTTGTCTAGGTACCAGCTATCACAGTCTTCGTTGTTGCTGTTGTAAGCCATTAACAAATGTGTATCTGACTCCTTGAATTCTGTCGTGTTGGAGGAGTCTGGTTGTTGTTGTTGTTGTTGTTGCTTCTTTGCCTTGTTGTAGATGCGAATGTGACACTCCTTGATGTCGCGATTGGCTCTCTTGTAATATTTGCAGAAAAGCTTATTTCGTGATCTACTATTCTCACCTTGAGTATGAGGCTTCTACTATTGCTGCTGCACGTGATTCTTGTCCTTGGAGACATGGGATATTTGGGAGTCGGCTAGATTGAGTGTGATACATGCTTAGGCCATCTGATCTTTGATCTTCCGTGCCTTCACTTGATCACCATCTTCTGGTTTCAAGTCAGCACCTTCCACTACATCCCAAAGATCTATATCTATCAACATCATCCGGAGTTTTAACTTTGAGATGTAGAAGTTAGAACCATTGAGCTTGTCAATGATTCTAGCTTCATTGGATCATGAAAATGAAGAGCTATCTATATGAGACATACTAACAGTAATACAGATAGAACACACTTAATCTCTCAGTTTATATGAGCTACACTCTGATACCAATCTGATGGGACAAGGGAGATAGAAGAACGCAGACATAGAAGAAAGCAGGAATATTGCGGAACAGCTCTCCCGTTACAGTCAGTTGCTAGATGCAAAAACAATCTGATAGAGAGCTTATGCTAAGTATAATCACAGCTTAAAGTGTTCTAGTTGCCCAACAGGATCTCAAAAATTAATATATACTCACAAAAATAGGAGTACAGTCCACCGAAGAGATTAGAAATGGTGTGTGTGTGGTATCATTGAAAAATGGATTCAATGAGAAGTTTGGTTTTGAAATGGATGGAAAGAGTAGTATGATATCGTGAGTTTCTCAGGCGTCAAAGACAGTCATCGTCTAATCAGAAACTAAGGAGTCATAGACATCCGTGTTTTGATCAAAATGAGTAAACAAGCGCGATCAAACAACGATAGAGTGCATTCAAATCACAATAAGCATTCATCTACGTTACACACAGATACAAAACTGTATTGCTGCTATATTACACTGAAGCACAACAATGGCAGTTACAAAACCAGAATGACGGCGTAATTGGCAGGCTCAAAATCATGTCTCATGGATGGAGCGTCATGTAATATGTGCTGGGATGATCTATTTATAGATTGCATCCATGTATTAACTACAATAAATGATTGTCACCTAATTAGGTAAGCCGTTGTACTTGGAAGTATATGACTTCTATGACAATTGTACATAGTGTATACCGTCAACCTGTAGGGAATGACGTGGATGAGGGCGTCGCAAATTCCCTCACTTCGCTTTTTATAGGAAGTGGCTTTCTCTCACTTCGCAAATTTGGGAAGTGGCTGGGAATGTCCCTCGTTCAAAGTAGACGACCTTCGGCATTTTTCTCTCTCCTTGGAATTTTGCGAGAAAGGCGAAGCTGCCCTCAAAAAGCCAAAGGTGCCCTTAGAAAGACGAAGGTGTCTTGAAAACAGTTTAACTCTTTGAGAATTTTTTCTCTCTTCGCATTTTTCGGGAAAATGTGAAAAAGCTGAAGGTGCCCTTAAAAAGGCGAAGGTGACTTTAAAAAGACAAAGGTGCCTTTAAAAAAATTCAACTCTTGAAGTAGATGACTTTCGGGAATTTTCTCTCTCTTCGTGAACATTTCGCGCAAAAGTCGAAGGTGTTAAAAATATTTGAACTTTTGAACTGTCGTGAACATTTCGTGAAAAAGTCGAAGGTGATAAAAATAGTTGAACTTTTGAACTGTCGCGAAACTTTTGTAAACATTTCGCGAAGATGTCTCGAACATAATTTATTTCTGCAGACTGTCTCGAAAGTAATGTATTTCTACAGACTTGTTCTATATGCAAGTTTGCGGAAGTCTTTAAAGATGGATGTAATGTCAACGAGTTTTACGCATGATCAGTTTGATAGGCCCTGCAAAATTTATCCCCCGCTTCTCAAAGGGTGCTAAGGGAATTATTGGAGTAAGCGGCCAATGTGTCACGAAGCTAGGTTTTTCCATCCTCTGACATGCATCACATTTTTAAATGAATAATTTGACATCTCCACAGACGGTAGGCCACCAATATTTGGCATTAAGGATCTTTCTTGCAGTATTTTTAAGAGAATAGTGACCTCTCGAATCTTCCTCATGTAATGCACTTATTGCAGTGGTCGTCTCAGTTGGTTCTAAACATCGGCAAAGACTATCGTCGGCTCCTAATTTATACAATTATTTATTTATAATTGTATAAGGTCCTACTTTTGAAAGGAAAACAATTTTTGCTGTTTATTAAAATATTCAGGATAAATCTGGTCCTGTAAAAAGTTAATAATGTCCATATAAATTGATGTTTCCGATTGAATACGCATTAGATGTTTGTCCGAAAATTCATCAAAAATGGGATCAAACTGATTTTTTATTTGAAGGCGAGATATAATCAACATTTTGATGATCCTTGCCTCTTCTTAATTCTACTTCATAATTAAACTCATCTAATAACAATACCCATCTTGCTACCCTACCCGAAAGATCAAGTTTATTCACTAAATATTTCAATGCCTAGTGATCTACATGAAAAACAAAAGGGTATCCTAAAAGATAATGTCTAAATTTCTTTATTGAATAAATCATTCCTAGTGCTTCACGCTCTGTAGCAGAATATGTAATGATATCTGATTTCAATGTGCTTACTCCTAGAGTGAAATCTAGGGTTGGCCGATAAGGCAATAGCACTCTGATTATCACAGAATATGGTTGTAGGGCTATACTGATACAAACTAATGTTTGATAGTAAATTTCTCAACCAAAACGCTTCTTTAATAGATTGAGAAACAGCAATGTATTCTGCTTCTTTAGAAGAAAGAGCGATAAAGGTTTGCTTACGACTATTCCATGAGATAGGACCGTCGTTGAAAAAGAATGTAAATCCAGATGTGGACTTACGATTGTCTATATCTCCTCCCCAGCTTGCATCAAAATATCTACTGAGCTGATGAAGATTGTCATTGCTGACTTCTCCATAGCAGATGCACTGGTCCGTGGTAGCTCGAATATACCTCATGACTCTTACGAGAGCCTTCCAATGGGTAATGTCAGGATTAGCCACATATTGGCTGAGTGAGCTTACTCAAAAGGAGATGTCAGGTCTTGTACAGACCATTGCGTATATGAGAGATCCAAGTATCGATCGATAAGGATACTCTCTCATCTGCTCCTCCTCTCCTGCTTGGTCAAGGGACATTGGTCCTTCGACAAATGCAGACCTGGATCCATCGGTGAGTGAGCTAACTTACAATTTATTAGATTGTATCTATCAAGAACATTGTGAAGATAATTTTGTTGAGTGATATAGATTAGTCGTCTCACTCTGTCTCTGTAGATCTGAATGCCCAGACAGAAGTGAACTTCGTCCAGATCAATCATGTTGAACTCAAAAAACAACATATGTCTAGAATCCTTGACCAAATTGGTATTGTTGCAGAAAAGCAACATATCATCCACGTATAAGGTGATGATAATGAAGGATTGTCGCACTGACTTGGAATAGACATTCAAATCAACAGTGCTTGGTTGGAAACCTTGTTCGACGAGGAATGTGTTAATCCTCTGAAACCAAGCTCTGGCAGACTATTTCAAGCCGTAGATGCCTTATGGAGTTTACAAACATGATTTTTCATACCTTCTAGAACGTATCCTTTGGGTTGGATCATGTAGATGTCTTCTTGTATAACTCCATTCAGATAAGTTGTTTTCACATCAAGTTGATGCACCTCGAGGTCGACTGCTGCAACATATGGTAGGAGGGCCCGGATCGATGAATGCCTGACTATTGGACTAAAAGTCTCACTATAGTCAACATTGGAGATCTGAGTAAATCCTTGTGCTACTAGTCTTGCCTTCCTTCGATCAATTGCTCTATTGGCATTATACTTGATCTTGAAGATCCATTTGCAATCAATTATATTGCATCCAATAGGAGCTTCGACTAGTGACCACGTCTGGTTCTTGATCAAAGAGGAGTACTCTCTATCCATAGCTTCTCTCCAAAGATCAGAGTCTGGTTGACTGAGTGCCTCTTCGACTACAGTCGATTCCTGTATCAAGAGACATGCAGACTCAGGAGTATACCTTGTTGGTTGTGTGCACACTCGGCTTGATCTTCTGGGAGGATTCGACTGATGAACCACTCCTGGGGATTGTTGTTGGGTAGCAGCAATGTCCTCGTCTAATTTGTTGTCACGAAGTGGGTCGACAATAGACATGCCTGACCTAGAAGCTCGAACAGTCGTGTCAATGGCTGTTGATGAAGGTTCTCCTGGAGCAATATCCTTGCCTTTGATGTCAACGAACCGAGACCTTGGAAGTCCAATTTATTCCTCGTGTCTTTTGGTATCTGTGCGTAGGCAACACACCCAAACACTCTTAGGTTCTTCATAGAAGGCTTAGAGCCTGTCCACACCTCGTAGGGTGTCTTGCCAGATAGGGCCTTGGTCGAACATCTGTTTGGACGTAAGCTGCAATGGAGACAACTTCAGCCTAGAATCTCTTGGGCAACGATGTATGCGCTAGCATACATTTGGAAAATTCAACCAGGGTACGGTTCTTCCTCTCGGCTAAGCCATTAGACTGAGGATTGTAAGGAGTGATGAATTGCTGCTCAATGCCTTAGCTTTGGCAATACTTTTTAAACTCGATAGAGATATATTCTCCACCATTGTCTGATCTTAGAGCCTTGATCATCCTTCCAGTCTCCTTCTTTGCATGCTCCTTGAAGATTCTGAAGTAGTTGAAGGCTTCGGATTTCTTCTTTATAAAGTACACCACTGTCCTTCTGGAAAATTCATGAATAGAAGTTATAAAATACTTGACATCCTTCAGTGAAAGATTTTTCATCAGGCCACTAATGTCAGAATGTACAATGTCTAACAATCCTCTAGCAATATGTTGATGGCTTAATTAAAATGGTATTCTAGTCTATTTACCAACTAGACAGTCTTGACAGACAAGTAACTCAACTTTCTCATGAGGATAGTCAAGATCAAGAACAATAGATTGTCTAGACATTTGTTGTACAGTAGCATGATTCAAAAGACCAAGTCTATAATGCCAAAGTAAACTTTTATTTGCATGAATAAAAGTACTAAGTGCCTGACTAGACGCAGAAAAGCAATGACTTAATTTGGACAAGTATCCATGCCTCTTTCTGAGTGCTAGGATTTTGTCTGTCCTATCAACTACTTTGCATTGATCACATTCGAATTCTACTCTATGTCCTAGATCTGTTATTCTGCGTACAGAGAGCAGATTCGTAGATAAATTTGGTATATATAGAACTTTAGAGGGTAGCTTAGACGGATCATTTGCAAAGCTTAATCTTATAGTACCTTCACCTTTAATAGCTTGTGTGCAATAATTTTTTCTATAAAGAAATTTCGACATTATCTTATGGAAATGCACTTTGCATTTTATACGGATCATTAGCCAATACTTTACCTGGTAAACAAGACATGTAATACAGGGCATATTGCAAGATGGTTACTGTTATTGACCAAATTTGACTTTCAAGTTGTGGTTTGAAAAGGTAAACAACATTATCTCGTCGACCATGTTTCACTAATTGAATCCACACCAATTAATACTGAGATGGATGATGAACTTCCAGATGCTGCATTATTCTATGTTGAAGCAAGACTTGAGTGGGCAGCGGATATTGTTGAGTATCTGATGTTAGGTCAACCTAATGACTCCTTGACAAAAGTACAAAAGCGGCAATTGATTCATAAGGCTCAACCTTATCAATTGATTGCGGGACAATTGTATCGTTGTGGAATGGATGATATTCTTCAAAGATGTGTTTTACAGCATGAAGTGCCTGAATTAATCATGTTTTCACATAATGGAATGGGCGGAGGACATTTTTCTACGGATATCACTATTTACAAGCTTTTGCAATCAAGGTGTTGGTGGCCTACACCTCATAAAGACACCAAAAATTAAATTCAGTCATGTGATGTTTGCCAACGAGCACGACGTCCATGTTGGTCCTATTCATCCTACGACATGAGGATCTTAAGCCAGATATATCATCATCACAACTAACTATTTGAACAAGTGGGTTGAAGCCAAAATGGTTAAAGTTGTTGATGCAAAATCTACGGCTAAGTTTCTCTATGAAAATATCATTATCAGATTTGGATGTCCGATCGAGATTGTCAATGACCGTGGTACACACTTTGTTAGTCAAACGATAAAGTGTCTGTTGGAAGATTTTTTTGTTATACATCGATTTAATACTCCATATTATCCCAGGGGTAATGGCTAGACTAAATCTTCCAATAAGATTCTCTGCACTATTATGACAAAAACAGTTGAAGCGAGTCGGTCTGATTGAGAACATAAATTGCATGCAACATTATGGGCATTCAGAACCGTTTATAAAAGGAACATGAATTAAACACCGTTTCAACTAGTTTATGGTCAAGATGACAAATCCTTTCAAGTGTGGCATGAAGCTTTGCACAAATTATTTGAAACCAAATTGATGGTAGTTCATGCTTTAGCAGTAGAGAAAGCCCATCGCAAGGCCTGGCACGATCGTCGATTACACAAAAAAGATCTGAAAGGAGGAGATCTAGCACTGATGTATAAAACCAAGTTGCTCAAAGGAAAATTGAAGTTACCGGTGAAAGACCATATAGAGTCAAAAAAATCTTGAACTATGGAGCAGTTATTCTTGAACATTTGGATGGAAAACATTTTGATACTCTAGTGAATGGCAGTCGACTACGTAAGTTTTGGCAGCCTGCACTGCCAGTTCAATTAGCATGATTGCGAATCATGGCTTATTTTAATTGTTTTTCAATTTATTGTTTCTACTACTTAATTAATATTTTCTTTTGGAAAAGACAGTTAAAAAAAAACACAAAAAAAAAATATATGGAAATATTGATGAACAAAAGTTAGAAATGTCATCAAATTAGAAAAAATTGAAGGAAAGTATTTTTAAGAATCAGATCTTTGTGGCAAAATGACTTGAAAAATTACTTTTTTGGTCATTTCTTGCACAAATTGTTTTAGAATTGTTCGTCGAGTTTTCACAGGCAAGATCTAACTCAGATATACCCATATTCAGTTGGGCAAACATTCTTTTAACCAGTTTGTACCTATTTTTACCTTAGGCGAATGTTCAACATTATGCCATTTTGGGAACCTTCATCGAGCATCTTCATGTACTCAGAAACCATCGCCGACATGCCAGATGGATTTAAATGTCAAATTTAGGTCGACTATAGGTTCATATCCTGAAAACTTGCAATTATGACAGTACTTGGGCAAAGGATGAACCTTCGCCAGACCTGAAAAACCTTCACCGGATAGGTTCAGCGGTCCAAAAACCTTCGTTGAGATTTTTATAACCTATTTTCATAGTACTAAGCATGCTTGGAAATTTTGGTCCAAAACTGAACAACCAAACTAGTACATGCTCTAATGGACTCTCCAAATTAGCCTATAAAAGAACAAAATTTGATTTCATTTCTCACTTGTGCTAGCAAAGCTCTTGCCAATTTTTCCAGCGACCAAAGCCTTCCAAACTTTCCATACTGCTTTCTGTTATCACTCGCGCTCATTACTCTCAGTTTCTGACCTTGTTCCACCATGTCTTCCACAAACATTTCTCAATCGTCGCTATACTATCCATCGTGATGTCCCATTTGCAACGGACATCGTGATCCTTCCTAACACAAGCATGGTCACTTAGTGGTGCGGAGCCTCTGCTCACTGCAATGGGTATTCATGAGAGAGCCAGATTTCCATTTTCTAGATCTCTACATCAGTTTCCAGATCTATCTTTATCAGATGTCCCAATATTCTAGAAAAATGGATCAAATGCTAGGAAACTACATCACTAGCATCAGAAAATCTCACACAAAATTTGCCAGGCTTCTACTCATCATTCAGAACACACCTATCACTAGGGCAAATTTTGTCCAATTAGAAATCAGGTCACGGCGAAATCATTCATGGGAAAGGCATCGCATATGATCACAACTATTTGAAGTGCCTCCTTGTCAAAGATAGGTCCACCACACTCTTCACCAATGATGGATATGCTATCAAATGTATCCAAGACAAGGAGCTAAGGGAAGCAGTAGAACTTGTGCCTACTTATTGAAGTGCTGACTTCTGAATGGACCGAATTCCCCCGAGTGACCTATTTGCTTTATCCTTCACAATGGAGCAACAATAGGTTCATCATTACAATTGGGCGGACAAGTTGGTAAAGAAACTCCACGCAGCATTGACGGCCCACAAGGCAATTACTAAGGTGGGATATATCTTTGGTATGATTCTGACTCAGTAGCTGGGGCCTCAATGCCCACAAAGGATACTTGAAATCATGACAAAGTATTCAGACATGCCGCATCAAGCCACTATGCGTGCACAGACTTTCAAGAGGATCCTCTCTCCAAGCGAATCCACGACTAGACCCACACGCCAACGAAAGGTCAGAAGGGCCTCTAAAGCTCAAGGAGCAGATAGCAGACACAGACGCAACGCAAGCTGATGTCATAGCAAACGACCAAGGAGCCGCTCAAGACTCAGGAAACGATGGATTTGGCGATAATACTTCGGACACCTTTGACTCCACCATGGTGGCCCAGTATTCAGCACAACTAGTGATCATTACCAGCATAGTTGCCCCTCCTATTATCACATTGTCGTAGCTCTCTATTATCCAAATGGATCAAGGAGTCTCCAACAATGGAGCTCAAGTAATTACCACTACGGTCCTTACACCCCCACCAGTTTCCCTCACAACCTCCACCACCCAACTTTATATTCCTATTTTTTTACCATCCCCTACTCCTTAATAACCCCCTCTTATCACCACCACTCTTTCTACTTTATCTGGTTTTAATTTTGATTCTGACTCATTCGCCGCTCAACTCCTTCAAACTTCCATTTTTGCTACTTCTTCCCCTCCTTCTTATGCGACTACATCTCCTCCTCTGACCGCCACACAATCCCCCTTACCCACGTCGATCTATTCCCAACCAAGCTCTTTCCAATATAGTGAACCCTATGTCCCTCCTTTCACTGCTACACCCCAACATTATCCCGATGCCTCTGAGCCACTTCCTTACATTGGTCCTTGTAATGACCTCCCCCCTTCTATGCAAAAGGCTATCTGGGCAAATCATGACGCTAGGAAGTACCTTGCCCAGTCCATATCAGACTATCAGACGCACTGGGACAATTCCATCCAAGAAAACCTTTATCTACTTCAACAACTCCAAGATGAGCAAGTAGCCATACAACAAGCTGATGAGCAAGCAAAGAGAGCACGTCGGGATGAGAAATTGACATTCAATCAGATGTCGTAATGCAGACTCAAATGGAGAAGCTACAGGTAGAGGCCAATCACAAGGACAACCAGTTGAGCCATCTTCAAAATCTCTTGGATGCGAAAATCAGATCCAACCAAGAATTACGTGCTACTATGACGGGTCAACCCACTCAAATTGACTTTCAGATATTTGCTCCAATCAATATCCCTGAGGGCACAATAATCTCAGTCTCCACAAGCTAGCAGCTAGGCCAAAAGTTAAAAGCAGTTCAAGCAGAAGCGCAGCAGCTACTTCAAAGCACATCTTCACAAATGACTACGCTCAACACTCAAATCCAATGCCTACAAGCAGAATTGATGAAGTTGCAAAATCTTCTCCCTCTTGATTATTCTCAACATTCACAATTCCACGACACTCAACCACGTAGGGATGATCAGGGTGACAGCGACGCAGGTGCATCATTTTTCTTTGATACTTCCGCAGGGACAATCTAGCCCAGGAGGCTAGTGCACAATATGGGGGAGAGTGCCATAACTAAGGTTAGGGAGGGACTACCCATCAGTCTCATTCACTCTTGTGGGAAATTAAGCCCATAGTTGTCTCCTTGAAATCACAACTTAGACAACCAAATTATTTGAAGAACGTCTACAACAGACTTCCGACTAATCTCCAGCAAAGGGTAGCCAATTCTGTCATAATTTCAAGTTCAGATGTTAAGTTCAATTACTTGAAGTCATTGAAGACTTGGCCATTTTCAAGGACTTCCAAGAACTAGCATTTAGAACAAGTCTGCAGATTTACATTACTTTTTCAACAGTCTGCAGAAATACTCTAAGTGTCGCTACAGTCTGTAGAAATGAACTCTCTTTTACACAGTGTTGGCTTTTTTCGAAAAGCGATAGTGTCGGCTTTTCCCAAAAATTGACATTAGCGTAGTTCACAAAATTCAACTTTTTGCGACAGTGTCGGCTTTTTTGCATTTTTTCGAAAAAAAAAATGACACTTGCCTTAAACTTCTTCCTTTCAATTATTTTGAAGGAGTTAACTTGTTTTAAGGGCACCATCAGCTTTTTAAATGATAGTGTCACCTTTTTAAGGGCACCGTCGACTTTTTAAAAGATAGTGTCATCTTTTTAAGGGTAGTGTCAACTTTTTCGCAAAATCCTGAAGAGAGAGAAAGAGCGACAGTCCTCTATTTTCAACGAGAAACGTTCCAAACACTTCTCGTAAAATGCAAAGTGAGAGAATTTGTAGCATTCTCGTCCATGTCAACATTCCCTACGGATTGACTATATACAATTGTCATCTCAAGCCAATACTTCCAAATACAACGGCTTGCCTAATTAGATGACAAACATTTATTGTAATTAATACATGGATGCAATCTATAAATGGATCATCCAGACACACTCTATATGATGCTCCGTCCATGAGACGTATGATTTGAGCCTCCCAGTTACGCCGCCATTTTGGTTGTAATTGCTATCTTATTGTGTTTCAGAGTAATATAGTAGAAGCACGTTTTTTATCTGTGTATAACGTAGATGAATGCTTGTGGTGATTGAATGCACTTCATCGATGTTTGATCGCGCTTGTTTACTCACTCTGATTAGAACACAAACGTCTGCGACTCCTTTGCTTCTGATCAGACGATGGTTGTCTTTGACACCTGAGGAACTCGTGATATCATACTGCTCTTCCATCTATTTCAGAACTAAACTTCACAATGAATCTGATTTCCAGTAATACCACACACACAAACCATTTCTAATCTCTTCGGTAGATTGTACTCTCGTTTTTATGAGTATGAACTAATCTTTAAGATCCTTTTGGACAATAAGGACACCTAAAGCTGTGATTATATTTAGCATAAGCTTTCTATTAGACTGTTTTTGCATCTATCAGCTGATTGGAATGGGAGAGCTATTTCGCAATATTTCTGCTCTCTTCTCCTTTCGTGGTCTTCTATCTCCCTTGCCCCATGAGATTGGTATCAGAGCATAGCTCAAATAAACCGAGAGATTGAGTTTGTTCCATTTGTATTACTGTTAACATTTTCTCGTAACTCTTTGTCATCATCCAACGAGGCTAGAATCATTGACAAGTTCACTAGTTGTAACTTCTACATCTGGAAGTTAAAACTCCGGATGATGTGGCTAGATAGAGATCTTTGGGATGTAGTCGAAGGTGCTGACCTCAAACCAGAAGATGGTGATCAAGCAAAGGCATGGAAGATCAAAGATCAGAAGGCCTTAGCATGTATCACACTCAATCTGGCCGACTCCCAAATATCCCACATTACCACATGCAAAACCTCTAAGGATGCATGTCTGATTCTACTGCCATCACTTCTCACATCAACATCTTTAAATCTGTAATGGATCAGTTATTAGTTGTAGGATGTGTCATACAAGATGATGATGTCGTTATGACCTTGCCTTCTTCTCTTCCAAAGTCGTATGAATACTTTGTTGTGATGATCTCCACACAACCCGACCTCACTCTTCAAAGGTGATCGGTCATCTTCTTCAAGAAGAAATGCAGAGAAAGACCAGTGGCATGTCCATCAAAGACAAATCCATGGCCCTATACACCAAGAAAAAAGACTATTCCAAAGGCAAGAATCAAGTTCAACAACAACAATAGAAGCCACACAGTCAAGGTGAGCATGGTGGATCGCGCAAGAAGCTTTTTTGTAGATATTGCAAGAGAGCCAATCACGACATCAAGGAGTGTTGCATCCGCATCTACAACGAGGCAAAGAAGCAACAATAGCGGCAGTAGCCAGACTCCTCCAACACGGCGGAATTCAAGGAGCAAGATACACACTTGTTAATGGCTTACAGCAGCAACAACGGAGACTGTGATAGCTGGTACCTGGACCATGATGCTACCCAACACATGACCTCTCACAAGGAATGGTTTACGCACAACAGAGATCAATTCATCTACCTCGGAGATTCAAGCACCATATGTGTTGAAGGCAAAGGGACAGTCAGATCACATTTAACAACGATCTATCTATTTGTGCTCCCAACGTCCTTCACATTCCTCAGCTATCAAAAAACCTGCTATCAGTCTCTAAGATAACTAATAAGAGCTACATTGTTACTTCCTCATCTGAGTAGTGTACAATATCCGAGGAAGATACTGCTCTAACTACATGTACTAGAGTAAAAAATCTTTACGTACTCTCTAATTCAGTTGCATTAGCTAGCATCTCTCATGAAAATGTGAATGATAATACTATTATGTGGCATAGTCGATTTGGACACGTGAATACAAGATTACTTTCCTATATGCATTGTAATAATTTAGTTGATGGATTGTATTTCTCTTCTTTATTAGATAGGAAATCTTTCTTTTGTGAATCATGCATCTATGGGAAGCACTCTAGAAGCAAGTTTCCCAAATTACATTCCATCAAAACAAAGCATGTATTGGATCTTGTACATAGCGATCTTTGTGGTCCAATGCCAACTCCGTCCTTAGGAGATGCAATCTATTTTATTACTTTCATAGATGATTATTCTAGATGATCTACAGTCTTGTCCACTAAGCACAAATATGAAACCTTTGAATGCTTCAAGAGATTCAAGGCCATGGCTGAGACGCAAACATCTACAAAAGTGAAAAGCACTCCGAACTGATGGTGGCGACGAATACCTCTCTAACGACATGTTCGACTACATGGTTGAATGTGGTATTAGAAGACAGTTCACCACTTCCTATTCACCTCAATAGAACGAGATTGCAGAATGGAAGAACCGAACTCTTCTCAACTCAACCAAATCCATGCTACATCAATCACATCTAATGGCGAAGTTCTTGGCAGAAGCTACTACCATAGCTTGTTACTTACAGAACAGATCCAGCACCAAAGCCATCAACAACAAAACTCCTTATGAAGTTTGGCATGGACACAAGCCTAGTGTTAGCCATTTAAAAATCTTTGGTTGTATATGTTTTGTTCACATTCCTAAATAGCTTAGGAAGAAACTGGATCATAAGACAAATAAATGTATTTTCATTGGCTATCCTGGTGAACATAAAGCTTATAAAGTTTATGATCCATCCATCAACGTAGTATTTGTCTCTAGGGATGTAATATTTCAAGAACATTCATACTATGATTTTAAACAGCCATCGATAAATGATGCTATGTCATTTCATCCTATTTTACGTAGCATGGATTCTTCCAACAATGATATTCCTTCTACAGGACCTACAGCTACAGCGTGCGAGGAGATGAATGAATTTGTTACAAAGGTTGGAAGTGCACGTTGAATCGATATTAGAAATTTGAAAATGAAAAACAATGAAATATCGTTTCGACGCGCGCCATGAGCGTCAGTTATATATGAAACATGAAAACGCGCACATCTGGCATAGGAAAGTTTTCAACCAACATCTGTATAAGTTTTTTTGCTGCCATGTGCGTGTGCGTGATTGGATTCATTTTATGCACAATGGGTTGCATATACCATCACTATTTACATATAATGCCAAAACATATACACTCCAATGTCCACTGCAATAACAAATTGGCATGTGAGTCGGGATAAACTTCTAACATGATATCTCAAGAAATATAGCAATAGCTAAATTTTGAAAAAAAAAAAAAAACTTAGCTGTATATATATGGCGTCATAATCAAAGGTGCGTTCGTTCTCACATTTGCCACTTATCTATCCATATAAGATGCTTTAAATTGGGGATAATGAATATTATTTAGAAAATGAGTAGGCAATAGTTCTAATTCTACAAACATTGGTGTCTGATAATTTTCTAGAAAATACTGTATCATCCCCACTCCAACATCGTCCCCTAACATTTTATCTTTATTTTCTAATTCACTTGTGTCTAGTGCAGTCAAGGTATGATTGATTTTTTTAAGGGGAGATTGAAAATTGTAATGTTTGCCGAAAAATTGTAGATGAGTGGAAAGTAATTGATCGTACAGATCATATCTATTCGAATCTACAAAAGATAATGAAGGAGGGGCAAGTAGAGATATATATACATGTCTCAATCTATCGTCCAAAAAAAAAGTATTTATTTGCACATTCAAAAATGAATCTAATTCTTCACCATCAGGGCAAGGTGGAGAAGAGAGTTGTGTGGAGTGTTCAATAGATTTCCAAGGAGATTTGAGAGATTGGGGAGGATTTGTGAGATTTAGAGATTGATTTAGGAAATTTGAAAGGAAGGAGATCTAGTAACTGATTTGAGAGGAGATTTAGAAACTGATTTGGGAGGAGATTTTGATACTGATTTGGAAGGGAAATTGGAAGGAGATTTTGATACTGATTTTTGAGAAGATTTGGAAGGAGATTTGGAAGGGGGTTTTTGTGTCTTGGGGGGAGATATCACTCTAATCTCTGTCTCAACTGTGGGCACTAATTTTCGGTATGTTTGCCCTGACAGTGTGGACACCAGGTGGATTCTAAGCTGAATGTTTATGGAAGTACCTAGAACATGTGCATTCGTTGTGAATGATGCATTCTAGTCTACATTTTAGTGCAGGAAGTGCCTTTTAGTAATGTCTGGTAAGTATTTAGCTGATTAAACAATGAGGGCGTTATACTTTGAAGGAAAATATCTTAAAGGGTCAGAAGATGTTGAAAGGATATTGCTGCAATTGATCTCACACGTACAGGCAAGCTTATCATTAATCATCATGCTTTCTTGAGTGTGTGAATTATGTCTTCAGGAAGTGCCTTCTAATAATGTATGGTAAGTTCTAGCTGATTAAAGAATCCATGAGGACGTTTAGTATATACTTTGGAGGAGAATATCTCCAAAGGTCAGAAGATGTTGAAAGGATATTGCTGCAATAGAAGTCACACATACAGGCAAAGTTATAAGTGATCATCATGCTTTCATGAGTGGCACTATCAGGTCTTAAGTATCCCACATAAACTTTTATATATCTTCCTAGGAGGACCTCAACTAAAACTCAAAGCAATCTGTGATGTGGGCAATTCAGCTTTGAATAATTCTGTTTTGCAAACCTTATTAGAATGATCATCGTTTGTGAGGGAATTCACAAAACACAATAGAAAATTCTGGGAGCAGCACATGCCCAAAGCATTCTGCTACTTATTCATACTGCAGAAAACAATTTACCACAAGCTCTGGCTACATGGCTGTGGCTTAACCAGTAACTGAATTGGCTGACACAGATATGGGCATCCGAATAACGTGTCCTTTGCTACCAGTCCACATTAGGTTACCAAAAGTGAACTGCTGATTAGCTCGGATTGCTTTTAGAGTAACTGTGAAAGAAACAGATCTTCCATCTTTTACCGTGAAAGCTCTGGGTTTCACGCTGACAGCCACTCCTGCCGGATGGTGTATGCTTGCAGAGTAGCTTTCCTCTCCACCGACATTTATCACCGTGCGCTTGACAGTACGAGTGCCGAGCAAGTTAGCCACAGTTATGGATGGCATATTGAGATCCGAACTTCTGTCGCTTTTGGCAGGTTGGCAGGAGCCCCCTGTAGCATCCTGCACTGCATTTGCGTCTGCTCCGGGAACCAAACACAAGAAGTTCACATAGTCCTGGAATTCTGTGAACCCACATAAATCAAGATCCTTGGCTCAAACTAGTGATAAAGAATAATTGGTAATTTCAGAATGAAGTGCATCAAGAAGAGGAAGAGTGGTGAAAAATACTTGCCCGCATCAAAAATTAGACCAGGATCTATTGCTGCTGTAGCGTTCACAGCACCGTGTCCACAGTCAAATGGAGACGCTAAACCAGTTGAAATAGATGGATTAGCAGAAGGTTCTTCTGCTCGGATCAATCGGTGTCGGTAATCAACAGGAGTGGCAGTTGTAACAATGGCAGATCGAATGGCAGAGGCACTCAAGTGTGGATACTTCTGCTTGAGAAGAGCTGCAATGCCAGCTACATGTGGAGCAGCCATACTTGTCCCTGATAGCAAGGCAAATCTATACCCTGTGCAGAATTCAATCCATAATCCAAAGGATAAGACAATTTTTTAATCAAATTGAAAGTGTAAGTAGGAAACCTTTTCTTCATTAATCTGTTCGGTTGTGCTTAATAGGAACAAATGTTGGTGTTGCCAATCTGCAGAATGTAAGATCAGAGATTTGAAACATGTATTCTGCTTAGCACTGAATAAGATCAGAGACTTGAAACATGTGTTCTGCTTACCACTGAAAGCACTCGTATCAGTTCCACCAGGTGTCCAGGCAGCCCAAATCTGGTTGCCAGGAGCTAATATGTCTGGTTTCAGTATGTCTGCCACGACAGATGTCACAGTGCTCGCATAAACAGGGCCTCTGGAAGAGTAGTAGGCCACACTTGGAGCTTCTGCTGTGAATCTAGCACTGCGAGAATCACCTATTGATGCACAGGCTCCAAATTTTAAAACGATCCCATCTGCATTCCTCTCTGTATTTTCACTGTAATACTGCAACAAGAGCTGCACAAAGACAGGAAAACCTTCTGTCAGGACAGGGAGCCAATTATAAAAACATTCAAAATTTTGGGATAAAAAGAGGAACTTTTTCAAAACTAGCTGACGGAATGCTGCATAGAGGTTGTAGCTTGAGCATTTTTTTCAACATGAATAATAGACTATGCTTCAAATTCTGGACAAGAATTTCTATTCGAACTACATGCAGCATATCCAGCTGAAAAATGGGCTCAGTAGGTAGCCTATATGGATGGAGCTTGGATGTTTTCCTATTCAACTGATATGCCCTAAATCGTGCTCCTTCAGCTGTCAATAGATTTTTTCCTAGCCCTCGTTAGTGGGTTTCAAGGATAGTATAAAAATGCTAGACCGTGCCAAAATAATCTGGTATTCTGATTTGTCCTGCCACCTCTGGACTAAATAAACTTTCAAAGCCTTGTCTTGAAGCCAGTAACCCAGGAGACTTACATAACAATCAAAATGCCATCAGACCAGTTCCTTTGCAGCTTCTTACTCTGCTATAACGGCAAAATTTTCCCAACATATCCACATACTTGAAAAGTCCTTGAGATTTAGTTGTACCAGAAGATGATTACCATGGAGGCATTTGCATCTTGTAGAAAGCTGCCAGGTATCTTGAAGGGAATGGGATCATAAAGCCCACTTCTTTGTTGAATTAGTTGAACTCCTTGAGAAACAACCAGCAAACCCGCTGCGCTTGTATTCCTTGCAGTTGCAAGAGCATTCTCTAGTTGTGCTACTGCATCGCCAGAGAAATATTCTACAAAGTTGCAAATGAGTATTTTCCCTTTAATAAGGGTTGCATTATATGCCGTAGGATCTGGACAGTATGAGTAGTACTCTTTGTCAAATGAAGACCCGGAAATAAAAGCATCTACTGAATAGATCAGCGGGTACAACTTTTGACCTTTTGTACCAGCTGCAAAAAACACATCACTTCAAAAGCGTTATGATACAATTTGAAGAGAGAGAGAGAGACCATTAGAATGGTCTATAACTAGTCTTACAGTCGAACAATGTATATGCATCTAGATGCAACTGGAAAAACAAGCAAACTAGTGAATTCAAATTCACGTAAAAGCTTATTTCCAGTGTTAAGAACATTATCCTTAACGGTAGAACAATAATTGTCTTAGTTCTTTATGATGCATTAAACCTTCTAAGAAAACTGTGGCCTGCTGTACGTTTTTATATCTTCCCAGTTGTATTTGCAACTCGTATCCCTCACCTTTTAGATATGGTCGTATGCCTCTAATGAATACACTAGTGGATGAAAACCTATTTTTGCACCTTTCTTTTCTATGGTGATGATTAGCTATTCAGGAAGAAATTTTTTCCCATCCACCCTTGTAGCCAATGTCATTGATCAGTCAACTGATTACGTCTCATTTGGCATGACTTACTTTATAATGTTTGGATATTTTACTCAACATGGTAGATGATAGGGTTTGTGTTACATTTTTATACAACTTTCTTCTAACTCAATGTGAATCAATTAGGGCGTACATATGTCAGACAGCTAGAAGATTTGAAACCCCAAAGATTCTGATCCATTAGAATTCATTGCTAGTCTGCTAGATCACATGAATTCAGTTAGATCTAGAGTTTGTGTATCATATCCAACTGTTTGCTAACTGGAAAGCCATAAGAATAGTTAAAGCTAGATTTACATCGAGCAGATTTGAATCTAGATTCTCATCAAGGTTTAAAGATTCAGATTTTCATTCAAACACTAGAGAGATTCATCGAAATAACATAATTCGTGTGAAAATAGGAAACCAAGTTTTTTTATTCAGATAGTTACTCAATTCACGGTTTTGAATCTTTTTTATCTTTTCGATTCAATGCCATCAATTTGTCCCTGTCGCACAGCTGCACATCTCTCAGCCTCAAATATGTCTCTAAATGACTATGTTATCATAAGCTCTTGTCTCTGAATGCAAGTTTCTTGGCCTCACATCTTTGTTTCTCAACAATATAGGCATCAAGACCTCTGTCTCTTTTTGCTTTCCATAATGTTGCATTCTTCTAGTTCTCTTGGTCCATTCACGTTTTTCGTCAGCAAGTGTACATACTTCTACTTTGTCCTTAAATACAGAGTTAGACATCCCTTGCAACAGCAGGTGCTTAACCTACTCACTCAGTGTCTGATGGCCAAACTCCTCCTGACACTAATTTTAACGAGCTTGTCACTGGTTTTGTCTGGATATTCTCGGGTCTCTCATCCACAAATGATAATTATTGCAGCGTAGAAGATTGATGGAAGTGCTCATTTCAATCACACTGTATATGGAAAGACACATGAAGCATAAGCAAGACCTCGCTTGAAGCAAAAATGAGGGAAATTTTCTGAAAAAACTTATGTCAGTATGCAGAGATGCAAGGGATGATTTTACACACACAGGCAAAGATGCAGGCCATCAAGTAACTTTGGTATCCCTGTAGAACATTCCATTTTGAATACTGTTTAATCAAGGCTTCCTGCATGGTGTGCCAAATTTCTGTCACTTTGACTTCTTTCATTTTTTGGAGCTGAGACTCTTACTAGGGATTTAGCAACTGTGTTTTGAATTGCAGCTCCCTGCTGCAGGTTCTTCATGCATTTAGCTTATTTAAATCTTGTACAATTTCTAGTCACTAACATAGAAAAAAAACTGATGTTGAAAGTTCACAGCAGTACGTACACCAGAGTCAACATTCATTGAACGATTTCATATCTTTGTGCAAGGGCAAACTGAGGGTTGGAAACCATTGGCAGATTTTTCAGGTTAAGATTTTTTAGATTGTAAAATTTACAGCAACCTGGAGGTTTCGTTCTAAGATCACCTAAAAATATACAGCTGTTTCAACTGGAATGGGACTGATCTATGTATTTTGATCTAGCATCGTCAGCTTCATGAACCAAAATCATGTCTGATGAAATTTTTGGTGTATACCAAATTTAAATTTTGCTTGTTTGTTTGTTATGCTTGTAAGGCATTTGGGCATATAACACTATTTTAAAGCTAATAGGTCACAATAAGCATCTCGTCTTGTATGCAGAAGCACATAACACCAGCGCTTAGTTTTAAAATCAACAATGAAACAGGCCCAAATTAAGCTTTTTTATTTTCAGCTCTCAAGGCAATTCTCCTGTAGGCAAACAATCGTCTTAATTCATACTGAAACTTTTACCCAATTCTGAGTCGCCTAATGAATTAATCGTGAGAGGTTTCTCTGATTGACATCAAGGATCTCAAACAGAAGCTCAAGCATGAGCAAGTTTGGATGAATGAGAGATGCTTTTGGCACCTGCATGCGGTGCAGTACGTTCTTCAGAGTTCAATTGTTTTCTAGTGACCCAAATACATAACATGCAAAAGGAAGAGAGCCCTTAAATATGTGGATTCATGCTACTCAGAGGAATCGAGATGCCCAGAAACCAAAACCATTACAGTTTATGCACAATCTGAAGGAACCAACTAGAAATCTGAAAGGTTCAAAATACGATTGGTAACGGAGTCAGTTAAAAAACCCTTTCAGAAAAGGAAATTCAAACGTTGCTGGTACCTGCCAATGAGGATCCAAAAAGCTTCAGCCCATTTCCCAAACTAACTTGGTTCAAATAAATTCGATCAGTTACTCCAGCAGCTACAGACAGGATCCAGGGGCCGAACGAGTTCATTGTGAAAGAAGATGGTCCATTGTTTCCCGCAGCATGAACCACCAAAACTCCAGATTTGACTGCTAGAAGCAGCATTGTATCAAAGGAACTAAGAAATGGAACGCCATATGCTCCACTGGTAGAGCCCAACGATATACTTAGGATATCCACACGGTCTTGCGCAGCCTGAACACTAGCAATGCTATCAAATGTGTACAAAGAATTGAGCACAATTCAATGATAAAAGAAAACCTTGAATTTCTTCTTGAGAAGCTTACATGCAAAGTATAAAGTTGCTCTGAGTGATATCCATATCCTTGTGGAAAAATGATGCTGAAGATCAGCAACCTACTAAATCTCTTTTGAAAAACTACTATACATGGTAATGGTTGAAGTTACTTTGTGTGTGTTTGTTTGCATGATATATATATATATATATGTTCATATAAATGGAGAGAGAGAGAGAGAGAGAGAGAGAGAGAGAGAGAGAGAGAGAGAGAGAGAGAGAGAGAGAGAGAGACCTGATCAACTCCAGCAAGCACATCAGAAAGATACCCTCCGTCTCTATAAATCACCTTGTACACAGCTAGGCTGCAGTCACATGAAAAGTCTGATCAGAAAAGCTTGTAGGCCTTCCTCTTTGATGCTATATTCATCATGGCCGGATGAGCAATGCCTAAGAAATTTTTTATCACTCAATCCAGTCCAACCCATCAGAAAGTTATGAAGTGTACTTTCAAAACTGCAAGATATTTTCTATAGCCCTTGTTTTGTTCTTACTAGTGATATAGAAAGACAAACTGGTCGTTCAAAGACTCGAGCACAGTGAAGCTCAAAGTTGAGAATATGATCAAGGCTGGCATGAGTTTGTATGGGAACTTGCAACAAAGAGGAAGTAAATTCCTATTTTCGCTTTGAGCAGAAATGAAATGACACATTATCTTGATTTTGGGCAAAGAAATGGTAATATGATCACTCCTCGCATGAAAGTTATTTTTCATATATAAACGGATCAAAAACCCAACGGAAAAGGATTTCTGGTTGTGCGTATATTTACTCTTCAGTCTACTAGGAAAAGCACCTATCCAACGGAGAGGGATGGATATGATATCTGAGCTATCACAAACTGAGGAGGCCAACTATAGGTGTTCATTTCAAAGTTTAGCCAACAACGACTTCAGAGGAAAAAGCATAACATAATTCACGTGGGCTTGAAAAATGAATGTCAGGAGAAAAAAATCCAGTAAAATGGCACTGCTGACGAACACTTGTCCTTTTTGACAAGTGATGCTGTTAGCTAACGTATCTGAGGAAACCTAAAAATTTTCAACCTCCTGAAATCAATCAAGACCTACCGAGCACGTGGAGCTATTCCAGAAGCTGCTCCATATTCGTGGCCATCAACAACAACCTGTACTCCATGATTTCCAGCACAGATGGAGCTTGTATGCCTGTTCAAATCAGATTCATTTTCAATTTGGTGCTCTCTCTCTCTCTCTCTCTCTCTCTCTCTCTCTCTCTCTCTCTCTCTCTCTCTCTCTCTCTCCCCCTAAACTGAATGGATTAGAAGTCTTAACTGTACTTAAGCCTTTTGAAACTAAGGTTTTAACTTACGTGCCATGGCCATCTCCATCAAAGGGGGAATCAAAATCGTAGCTGGCATTAAATGCATTTGCAGCCATAATCCCTTTTGCAAAGTATCTCGCCGCCACAATTTTACCATTGCAGGAACCATGTGGGAAAGACCACGATATTGCACACTTGTCTCTCCAATTTCTCAATAATTTGTAGGAATTATTTTGCTGGTTAGAAAAGCTTTCATGACTTGGGGAAATTCCGGTATCCAGAATTCCAATGACAATGTTCTCTCCTGCATTCTCTGGACCACCAGCTACCCTCCATGCCCCAGTTGGGAGTCCCAGAAATTCCGGAGTATGTGTAGTAAGTTTTTCGAAAGTTCGTTCTTTTTCAATAGATACGACAAATGCATGAGCTTTGAGCATTGAAACCTGGACATTTTGCAGATAATAAATAACCAGTGGTAACGCACAGCTATAAATTAATGCATTTGCTTATCAGGAAACAGAAATACCTCGTACTACAAGTTAGCACTTGCACAACTTGTAAACATTAAATACCCGGATGCTGGGACTGCGTAGCATAATGCGAGATTATGCTTTTCTTTTGAAGACTTCAAACTGAATCACTTGAACATCCTGACATACTTTTTTGAACTAAGGGTAAAGGTTACGATTTTATGACTGATTTTGACCTCAATTTTGGAATGAAGGGACACAGTTTTTATTCAAACCACAATATGTGATCAAAGTATGTCTTCTAATATCAAGCATGCCCTGGATTTGTAATCACAATTAGTAACAGGCCAGGTTTTTTTCTTCCATTGTTACTTTGTTCGGTAATCTTTAAAAAATGTTTATACGTTTATACCTGAAGCTCCGTCTTGAGCTTTACAGCAAAGCCATTAAGGAGATGAGTATAGCTGTATAGCTTCTCATAGCTGCCCCTCTCTAGCAAGTTTTCCAGAAAAATATCATGTGATTGTTTCAAGAACGTTGCATACCGTTCGCCAGCGTCACTACACCCAACAACATGTCTTATATTTTCAGAGCCACATTGTTCATAATTAACCATATTCCAAGCTTATATCGAGCAATTTAGAGATAATGAAGCTATAAGGCTTTAGTTCAATGTTACTGTTCCCTGTATTGAAAATTTATGGATGTTGACAAAGCGAGACCTTGACTCTCTAGCTTTGACCTCTTCTTGTTTCGCAACATCATGTGCATAATATAACGCAGCAGGTGCTCCCTTCAGCCGTACAACAAACACAGAAGAGGCAACCTTTGATGTCTGGGCACAACATTTATGAACAGCTACGACTAACATCAACATTAGCACCAGCCATGGCAGCTTGGCTGCCTTCACCCACATTTCCTTCTCCATCTCCACCTTACAGAAACACCCTTCTTTCTTCTACAAATATCCACTACACCATCATGCTACAAAAGGGAGGAGATTTGGATTGTCTTCCTTCCGAATGTGTCTCTGCCTCCCTCTGCTTTCAATTTAGCCAGAGATCTTCGCTGCTACCGATCTTTAGGCAATGAATTCAACAATCTCTGCACCATCACAAATCAGAACACGTATATAGCTGCCAAATACCCAATATGAACACACCTATGATCATCAGACTCATATCAAGCTCAATCTCTATCACTGATTCTGATTTACAAGAATACTTTCTGGGAATGCTTGCTGTTGTGACAAGAACAACAATTGGGAAATAGAGGATCTTTGACAGTTACCAGGGAAACAGAAAGAGGAAATTGAGTGACCAAAACCTTGGATCTTGCCTGCCTAACATGGTGAGAAGATAAAAAGGGGAGGTGGGTTGTGAACTAGACAGTTAGAAACTGAGTTGGGTTTGGGATGAAAACATGGTTTTTGTGAAGAAGGAACAGGAAATGCCACAAGACAGATTCTTGGCCCGTTACCACCACGCTGTCATGATCTCCTCCTCCATAACTGCTGCACAAATGCCCCCACCAAAATAATAAGCTAAACATAATGAACACGTCAGTGCCACAGATTTTGAAAAGCTAAAATCAGTCTGTGATGTGTGCATTGAAAATTTTCTAGATGAGCCTTTCAATGAAGACCTGGATATGGAGTTCTCTTTTAGTGGTCCTTCAATGCCATTCAAATTTGAGATATTTCTTTACTCACGGTTTGTGTTGCGCCAGCGCCTCAAAGGCGTTGGGACTTGAGCGGTTTCCCCAACATGCGCTTAACATTCATCCATCATGCACTTACGTACAAGCCAACTTTGAAAACATAACAAGCTTAACCATTCAAACTTAAGAAAACTGAAATTTCAATCAACCCGAAAGCCAACTTAGAAAAAAAATGACAACTTTATTAAAAAAAGAGTTAGAGGGGAAGCAAGTCTAGCATGGTTAAGCTTCTGTGTCCACTGAAAGTCGTATTACGATAGTGTGCATCTTGATTCTTGTAGTGGTGAGTCAGTTGTTATCAATCAAGAGCATGCTATCATAGCTTGAGTTTGGGCTTGGATAGCTCTTGGAGCTCATTGGTAAGAGTTGAACATAAACAACCAAGCCTTAAAGCCCCAAAATCGATCTAATTTTCCAAGAGTGTGTAGTACCATAACAAGATTGAAGGGAGGCACTTAACAATATTGGAACTAAAACACAAGACATGTGGTGAGCTTATGCAAGAATTTTTCATGAGATTCGATATATGAAAGACATCTCTAACCAAGTTGAGATGCTCTTGATCATGTTGTTGATTCAAATGAACTTTCATTAACCTAGATTTTTAATGATCTATATCTTTCATTGGGAAGAAAGTATGAAACAATTTTCATTTTGGTCAAATATGGCAATTGATAAAGTTCAAAATGGATTATGATGTAACTGAGATAACTCACAAGGATCTCAACCGTCTAAGAAAGATTATAGAACAGTTAGTCATTTGGAATGTGATATTATTTCGAAATGGAAAAGCTTCTGTACTAGGGGACGATGAGATAAAGAGGAGAATTCTTTTTAAATGTCATGATGTACCTTGTGCAAATCATCTAGATATAAACATGACTTTAGACTTGATTAGAAAAGAGTTTTATTGGCCAAAACTCAAGTCATATATTGAGTCTTATGTTGTTAAATGTAAATCCTAAATGCTTGAAGCCTCAAGAGTTGTTGCACCTCTTAGATATCTCTCATTTGTCTCTGGCATATAGATTCTGTAGTATGACGAATGATTGTCATATCCCACAAGATATCCTTGTTCTGCTTTTTCATCAAGCTTCAAAACCAAAGATTCGAATATGAGTCAGATTGGGTTCTCTATCCCACCGTAGTTCGTGTGGTGTTGTGTGAGGAGCACTAGTTTTTCTTGTCTAGTTCTGAATGTAGGCAGTTGTGGCTACTGCTTCAGCCCACAGCACCCTTGGAGCCTTAAAATAGGCCATCATGCACCTAGCGGCTTCCATGAGAGTCCTGTTCTTTCTTTCTGCAACACCATTGTGCTGCGATGTATAGAATGTTGTCTTTCTGTGAATGATTCCTCGATCATTGCAGAAATCAGTGAATCGGTTTGAGATGTATTCTTCACCTCAATCTTTTGATATGCTTCACCTTATTTCTTGTGCATCTTTCTGTCCAGCTCACATATTCTGTGAACTTGTCGAATGCATCTGATTTATTGTGAATGAAGTAGACTCGGGCGAAACTTACTGTAATCATCAATAAAGGTGATATAATACTTCAAGCCTCCTACTGAGATCATGTCGAAAGGTCCACAGATGTCTGAATGTACTAGCTCCAAAATCTTTGTCGTTCTATAGGAGTCCTTGACAAAAGGAGTACGTGATATCTTACCTTTTATACATGCATCGCAGGTCATCAAACTAGTTGCATTCGAGATGCTCACCCCTGTGCTTGCTTGATACAATATCATTGAATTCATATGGCATAGTCTCATGTGCCATAGAACTTCTGACGAATCATCATGGGTTCGATGCGATTGATCTACAGGTAGGCATACCTTCAAGTGATACCAGTTGCTTTTTCTTCTACCTTGTGTAATCAATGTACTAGTGCTTGCATCAACGACATTGCATGCTTCATCTGAGAATGTCACAAGCATCCCAGCATCTGCTATTCTTGCGAGTGATAGAAAGCTATGCATTGCACACATGTCCGCACAGATGTAGGTGGTCGAATTACCATGATTCGATCTTTCTTCACCCATCTTTGAGCTTTCTGGCTCTTCGACGTAGGACGAACTATTATTGTTCTCCCGTCTGCCTTGAGGTTGTTTGTTTCTTGGGTTATGGTAACAGTCCATGGCTGCATGACCCTTCTTGTGATAGTAGAACACCTAATCAGACAGATCTCGATTCTACTAACAAAGTGCACAATTTACTTGACAAAGGATGAGAAAGAAATGAACGCGAACTCGAAACATTTCTATTCGTGATCAACCTTGAAGGATTCGCAAAATTCATCTTGCAGACAACTCGAAAGATTCGCAAAATCGATTCTTGTAGAAGCTCGTGGTTTTCTTGTTGAAGCTCAAAAGATTTGCGAACAGAATCTTGTCGCAAAATATTCTGTTTCTTGTTCAAACCTCAGATGTCGTGAAATTGTCACGAACAATTCGCGAAATCTTCTGGATTCTTCTTCAAGCTCATCTGTTGCGAAACTGTCACAAACAGTTCATGAAATATTCTGAATTTTTTCAAGCTCAAAGTTGTCATCTGTCGCAAACAGTTCGCGAAAGACACAAATGTTGCGAAGAGACAAGTGTTGCAAACAATTTGTGAAATAGAGATGAAGAGATGGATTGTTGCGAATAATTCACGAACAAAAATTATTCGACCCTGGAAACAAAGAGTCTATGTGAATATCAACCGTCATAGACGGTTAGATATCTATTGTTATAGAATTAAAAGGCCAAAAGACTTGTAAATAAAAGGCCAAAAAACCTATCTTGTAGCAATATAAATACATGTGCACTACTCGTTGTAACACACTCACTCAATCAGAGACACAACAACGAGATAAGACAACAAGAGATGTATACTGATTCAGATTTAGAATTATAAATTCGTTTTTTATCAATAATTTTTGTTTGTCTAAAATTGTCTTAAGTTGTCTCTTAATTCCTCATTTTATTTTTGCACACATATTCAATCAGATCAAATACTATTTCATCAGTAGATAGATCAAATACATACCCAATTGAAGACACTGATATTAGTTTGATTTATTCACACTTTCATCGTGTTCTTTGTGGAAGAATAATTACTATTTTTTCTACAATGGTATTAGAGCTCACGGAATTAAAATTGATACAGTGGTATCAGAGCAAATTAGAACTGATACAGTGGTATTAGAGTACCCCTCTCAACATTCTTCATACATCCATCTGCAAGCCGCATCTTGAGTGGTTCAAAAAATAGAAGATGTCGTCGATCAGCAATATTCAGGTCAATATCACTACGGTCTTGGATTCAAAAGGTTCAAACTACTTGACTTGGAAATTAAAGACTTCACTCTTACTGAAGGGTGAAGTTCTATGGCAATGGGTAGAATCAATAGAGGAGAAGCCAATAGCTACTCCTGGCAAAGAACTTTGATAATGGAGTTTAAAAAATGACAAAGCTATAGCAATTATTGTGTCTTCAGTGCATGACTATATAATGCTAGATCCTACATCAATTTCAAACACAAAAGATTTATGGGAAGAATTGCAAACCAAGAATGAGACTCGATCTCGTAATCAGATCATGTTCTTGGAAGACCAATTAACTTATCTACAGTGGGACTTGTATGAATTAAGTCATTGCTTTTGCCTCACGTCAGACACTCAGTACTTCTATTCATGCAAAAAAGTTTATTTTGGCATCATAGACTTGGTCACATGAATCATGCTGATGTACAAGAAATGTCTAGACAATCTATTGTTCTTGATCTCGATTATCCTCATGATAAAGTCGAGTTACCTATTTGTCAAGACTGTCTAGTTGGTAAACAGACTAGGAAACCATTTAAATCAAGCCATCAGCATATTGCTAGAGGATTGTTAGACATTGTACATTCAGACATTTGTGGCCTGATGAAAACTCCTTCGCTGAATGATGCAAAGTACTTTATAACTTTTATTGATGAATTTTCTAAAAGGACTATGGTGTACTTTATAAAGAAGAAATCAGAAACCTTCAACTGCTTCAGAATCTCCAAGGAGCGTGCAAAAAAGGAGATTGGAAGGACAATCAAGGCCCTAAGATCAGACAATGGTGGAGAATATATCTCTATTGAGTTTAAGGAGTACTGCCAAAGCCATGGCATTGAGAAGCAATTCATCACTCCTTATAGTCCTCAGTCTAATGGGTTAGCCGAGAGGAAAAACCGTACTCTGATTGAATCAACCAAATGTATGCTAGTGCATGCATCGCTGCCCAAGAGATTCTGGGCCGAAGTTGTCTCCACTGTAGCGTACATCTAGAACATATGTTCAACCAAGGCCCTCTCAGGCAAGACACCCCACGAGGTGTGGACAAGCTCTAAGCCTTTTGTGAAGAACCTAAAAGTGCTCAAATGTGTTGCCTACGCGCACATCCCAAAAGACATGAAGAAGAAATTGGACTTCCAAGGTCTCAAGACCATCTTGATTGGATATACTTCATCTGATAATACATACAAGCTGTATGATCTCGATACCCAGCAAATCTTGTAAAGCCGGGATACAATCTTTATCGAAGATCAGTTCGTCGACATCAAAGGCAAGGATATTGCTCCAGGAGAACCTTCATCACCTGCCATTGACACGACTGTCCGAGCTTCTTGCTCAGGTGTGTCCATTGTTGACCCACTTTTTTACAGCGAATCTGACAAAGGTGTTGCTGCTACCCAGCAACAAGTCCCAAGAGTGGTTCATCAATCAAATCCTCCCAGAAGATGAAGCCGAGTGTGCACATAGCCCACAAGGTATACTCCTGAGTCTGCATGTCTCTTGATACAAGAACCGAGGATAGTCGAAGAGGCACTCAACAAATCAGACTCTGATCTCTAGAGAGAAGCTATGGATAGAGGGTATTCCTCTCTGATCAAGAACTAGATGTGGTCACTAGTCGAAGCTCCTATTGGCTACAATATCATTGATTGCAAATGGATCTTTAAGATCAAATACAATGCCAATGGAACAATTGATTGAAGGAAGACAAGACTAGTAGCACGAGGATTCACTCAGATCCCCAACGTCGACTACAACGAGACTTTCAGTCCAGTAGTCAAACATTCGTCGATTTGAGCATTCTTGTCTTATGCTACAGCTGTCGACCTCGAAGTACATCAACTTGATATACAAACAACTTATCTGAATGGAGTTATACAAGAAGACATCTACATGATCCAGCCCGAAGGATATGTTTTGGAAGGTATGAAAAATCATGTCTGTAAACTCCACAAAGCACTTTATGGCTTGAAAGAGTCTGCCAGAGCTTGGTTTTAGAGGATCAACACATTCCTCATCGAACAAGGATTCCAACCAAGCACTACTGATTGCAACGTCTATTCTAAGTCAGTGCAGCAATCCTTCATTATCATCACCTTATACGTGGATGATACGTTGCTCTTCAGCAACAATAGCAATTTGGTCAAGGATTCTAAACAGATGTTGTTTTCAGAGTTCGACATGTCTGATCTGGGCGAAGTTCACTTTTGTCTAGGCATTCAGATCCACAGAGATAGAGCGAGATGACTGGTTTACATCACTCAACAAAAGGTATCTTCACAATGTTCTTAACAGATACAATCTAATGAATTGTAAATTAGCTCACTCACCGATGGATCCAGGCCTGTATTTGTCAAAGGACCAATGTCTTAGACCAAGTAGGAAGATGAGCAGATGAGAGAGTATCCTTATCGATCGATACTTGGATCTCTCATGTACGCAATGGTCTGTACAAGACCAGATATCTCTTTTGCAGTAAGCTCACTCAGCCAGTATATGACGAATCCTGCCATTACTCATTGGAAGGCCCTCATAAGAGGCATGAGATACATTCGAGCTACCATGGACCAGTGCATCTGCTATGGAGATGTCAGCAACGACAAACTTTATCAGCTTAGTGGATATTCTGATGCAAACTGAGGAGGAGATGTAGACAATCTTAAGTCCACATTTGGATTTACATTCTTCTTCAACGACGGTTTGAAATTTGCAGAGAATGATATTCTTGTATCAACTCGTGTTGTACGATTTTATAATGTCCTTCTATCTACTAGTATTGCACCATTTCAAAGCCTTGTCAAGTATAGAAGCACAAGAAATCGTGAATATTTGCATCTTGCTTGCTTTGAATTTGTTTTTCAAGCTTTCTAACGTTCTACGTCAATGAAAGATAATCCAATCAAGAAATTTGAGGTAAACTCGAATTCATTTGCAGTCCTTTCATAAGTTTCTTCAATGCCAACTTTGGTCTCAACTCTCGACTTTTCATCAAAAAAAAAAAAAACTTTGTAATGTAGGGAGATTTTTTTTCTTCCATCAAGGGTCTTTTGTTATTTCATCGATCTAGAAAATAATGCAGATTTTGAACTCATTAGCTTTTAGTGAAAAAAACACTATACAACTTTATAATTTTGAGTACTAACATGTGAGAGAGAGAGAGAGAGAGAGAGAGAGAGAGAGAGAGAGAGAGAGAGAGAGAGAGAGAGAGAGAGAGAGAGAGAGAGAGAGAGAGAGAGAGAGAGAGAGAGAGAGAGAGAGAGAGAGAGAGAGAGAGAGAGAGAGAGAGAGAGAGAGAGAGATTTTCATTAACGTCTTTTCCATGCCCTAAGGCATATAAGAAAAAACACTACATCAAAAGAGATAGATCTCAGACGGATCAATGTCGTCAAACAACTTAACTAAAAACAGGTTAGCTAACTAAGAAGAGAATTTTATGGCCAGAATTATATGGTGCAAAGACCATTTACAAGTTCAACTACACATCTCGTCATTTCTCTTAACTCTGATTCTATCTCATAATTCAAACTCCCACTAATAGCAGTAGATTAATTGGATATCTCAAACTCAAATCAATTGTTCTAGCTCCAAATTCAAACTTGATGCAATACCTATTTTGTTTTAGCTAAATGTTTAGCTTCAACAAAACAGATTTTACCGTCTCCATATATGAGGTGTTTTCCTGTATCTTTCGCTTTTTGCATAGCCTCTTTTCTTTCCAACAGGTGAGGTCTTCATCCAGGAAGATTTTGATATCTTGCAATTTATATCTTTGATGCAATACATTTCGCCAAGACTCCAACAAGGTGAAGCACATGACCAACTTTGCTAGCATATTTCTTGGTACACCAAGCTAAGTCCAAACCTTTGTCATGATGATGGAGAGTAGCTTCCAAAAAAATTGGCTTCTGTAAGGGCATCATGAGAATTCGAGATATCTCTGACACGAACATTGAGGGCCTTTTGTTGTCGCAATCAACTCTCAATAAATGTAGCAAAAATGAAAGCAATTGGAGCATCCGATTTACCTGGACCTTTGAGCACAACTTCTCAAGATTGGACAACTATATGATGCTCTCCACTCTACTTTCGAGTTGTTGGATCGTAGATGAAGTAGCTACATGAGAGGATGATGCGCATTAGATGGCTATAATTTCTTGTTTGAGTTCTACGATGGATGCATCTGTCTACTACAGGTGTGATTGAACTGATAGGATCTAATCACGATGAGCATCCATCTCTTTCTGGTGGCTGGCAAGAAGTCCGAAGACCTTTATCATGTCTACACTATTCTGGATGTAAGCTACAGTGGAGACAAGTTTGACGCAAAATCTCTTGGGCAGCGATGCATGCGCTAGCATATATTTGGCTGATTCAACCAGGGTGCGGTTCTTCCTCTCGGCTAAGCCATTAGACTGAGGATTGTAAGGAGTGATGAATTGTTGCTCAATGCCTTGGCTTTGGCAGTACTCCTTAAACTCGATAGAGATATATTCTCCACCATTGTCTGACCTTAGGGTCTTGATCGTCCTTCCAGTCTACTTTTATGCATGCTCCTTGAAGATTTTGAAGTAGTTGAAGGCTTCTGATTTCTTCTTTATAAAGTACACCATAGTCCTTCTGAAACATTCATCAATATAAGCTATAAAATACTTTGTATCCTTCAACGAAGGATTTTTCATCGGGCCACAAATGTCTAAATGTACAATGTCTAACAAACCTCTAGCAATATGCTGATGGCTTAATTTAAATGGTTTCCTAGTCTGTTTACCAACTAGACAGTCTTGATAGATAGGTAACTTGACTTTATCATGAGGATAGTCGAGATCAAGAACAATAGATTGCTTAGAAATTTGTTGTACAGCAGCATGAATCAAGTGACCAAGTCTATAATGACAAAGTAAACTTTTATTTGCATGAATATAAGTACTGAGAGCCTGACTAGAGGCAGAAAAGCAATGACTTAAGTTATACAAGTATCTATGCCTCTTTTCGAGTGCTAGGATCTTGCTTGTCCTATCAACTACTTTTCACTGTTCACATTCGAATTCTACTCTATGTCTAGATCTGTGATTTTGCTTACAGAGAGCAGATTCGTAGATAAATTTGGTACATACACGACTTTAGAAAATAGCTTAGACTGATCATTTGCAAAGCTTAATCTTACAGTACCTTCACCTTTAATAGCTTGTATGCTATTGTCGCCAAGGTGAACATATTTCTTGGTATTGTAAGGTGTATAGGACTCAAAACAGTCAATGAGACTGGTCACGTGCTGAGTAACTTTGAAATCCAAGAACCAAGAACAATCGCCGGATGCTCGTTGATGGCTGATCATGAAGGCATCATGATCCGCTTCTTGAATAGGCTGTGGAGCTTCTGTAACTGCATTTGCCACTTGATTCGACTGCCCCTTGCTGTTGTTCTTTGCTTGCAGTATCCAGCAATCTTAAATTTTGTGGTTGTTTCACTTGCGGTATCTGCAGAACAGCTTCTTCTTCGTCTACGGATTCGATTGTTCTTTGTGTTGTGCTAGTTTCTGGTCTGGCTTTGATTGATTCAGGCCTTTCTTCTTCTGCTTAGTCGTGCAGCTTCGTTCCTCCGCGTGTCTTCCTGCATCAACATAGTAATGACTCTCAAAAGAGTCAGTTCTGGATGTGTTGTGATGATCATCACCCAACTGTCGTATGAGCTTGGCAAGCTTGTAAGCAGTTGCATTACTGAGTCTTGATCGTCTATGACAGATCCGACAGCAGCCATTTGCCTTAGCAGGTTCTTGAATTGATTGATGTGATTTTGTAGGGAATCACCATTCGCCAACTTGAGGGAGTAAAATTTCTTCCTAAGATGTAGCTTGGAAGCTATATCTTGCACCTCGTATAGTGTGATCAAGATGTCCAAGACTTCTTTTGATGTCTGGGCCTCGGATACATGGCCGATCAGGTTATCTGTAATGTTGAGAATGATCAGCGCGAAAGCCTTTCCATCCTTCAGCTTCCATCTGGCGATTGATGCGTCGTCTGCTTCGGGTTTCCCTTATGCACCTGTAACAACATCATACAATTTTTTAGCCATTAGTACAGTTTTCGTCTTAAATTTTTACAGATGGTAATTGGCTCCATCAAGCTTGTCCATGATAGGACTGGCTTTCCCTTGGGAATCCATGTGGAAGGTTAGTCTAAGTGATAGGAAAAATTACTAGTGACTTAAGTATGAAAATCTGTTACTGAATTATAGAACAAAAAGACAAATACTCTATCGGCTGGTAGAGTCTTGTACTGTGGAAGCTTATCAGGCTACGAAAATAGCTCTGATACCATATTGGAAAGTGTATGATGTCTTTGTGAAGTTCAAGAATGCAAGGGAGAACCAATTTTCCACAAGGGTCAAGTGCTTAAGGAGTGACAATGGTGGAGAGTACATTTCTATCAAGTTCAAGGCTTTTTGTGCTGAACATGGGATCAAGAGGGAGTGCACAACTCCAAGGACACCACAACAAAATGGAGTGGCCAAGAAGAAGAATAGGACTTTATGTGAAAGTGCCAAAGCCATGAGGTTAGGTGCTAATCTTCCAAAACCATTTTGGGATCAAGCTTTGTTGTGTGCTAACTTTCCATGCAATAGGTGGCAGAGTGCTATATTGGATGGAAGAACATCTTTTTAGATGCTATTCAAGAGGAGGCCGAGTGACAACTTTTTTAAAACTTTTGGATGTGCTTGTTATGTCAATATAACTCTTGATGATAGGACAAAGGAGGGTCCATCTTCAAGGAAAGGTATATTTGTTGGATATAGTGAGGTGATTAAAGCCTACAAGGTTTACATTTCTACTACTAATAAGGTGATTATTGATGTCATTTTTTATGAGGGGAATATTCCAAAGGTGTCTTCAAGTGATGATGGTAGGGATGGATCTAACATTCTTGATGTTGATGTAAAGGATCCTACTTTAGATGGTGATGATAAAGGACCTCAAGTCAAAAGCTAAGGAGAACATCAAGGGAAAGACAAATGCCTTCAAGGCTCACATATGATGACAGGAAAAGTAAGTGGAAGTGACTCATTTTGCTTTTCTCACATTTTCTGTGAATCTTATTGTGTAGATGATGCTATGCAAGTAGATGGATGTTTTCATGATTTTTTAGAAACTAATGGATCTAGAAAAGAGGTCTTAGTCAATGGCTTTTATGGTCAATTGGAAGATCAAGAGGTTGATCTCAAAGGGCTACAACACAAAAGGGAACTTGGCAATTTGGAGCTAGTCAAGAGCATCAAAGGAGAGTCAATTGGCAAAGATGTTTTGGATCTATTTTTGTAGGTTATTGAAGATTCAAGTAAGGTCAAAGGAGCAGCAAGGAAGTGTTGTTCAAGTTTACTTTACTTGTTCTATCTCATGTTTGAGCAATTTCATGTGGATGTGTGCAAATTGTCAAGATATGGTAAAACTAGCTACATCGGTGAGCATCATTTTGATGTTGGAGTTGTACTAGCATTCTTCGATGGTTTTGTTAATGGAAATGAATCTATAGGAGTCTCATTATATTTGATCAAGTCATGAAGCGATGATGGCATCTTGTGGCAAGATGGAGATGAAGGCTCATTCATAGAGTTTCATGGTGGATACATGGCAAGAAAGGAAAAAGAGAGAGGATACAAAGCAAGCAAATGGTTATCACTCACATTTATTATTTGGTTGCTGTAATTTTTCAGAGAGTTCAAAGTTTATAACATGGAGGAATCAACTCATTTACATTCTCATCTTCCAGTTACATCTTGACATGTAAAATTGATCTAAGAAATAGTGAAGCATCCAATGTCATCGGTCACATCTACTCAACCGACACTGACTACTCGTCACACACCTGACATCGATATTCGACTTCACCAATTACTTGTATGTCAATATCAACTCAAAAAGTTGACTCGAACAACTGGTGGCTCATCAGTACCTTCATCACATTAGAGGACTTCTCAATATCAAAAAGACCCTTTAAGGAATGCCATGTAGGACATAGAAAAATATCAAAATAAAAAAAACAATATTGTTTATTTGCTTGCCCCCACCACTCTTGAGGGATCCCCAAGTCCCAATGATCTAACCAAAGTGTCTATACTCACAGTTAAGAACTGTAAACAGTTCGTAGTATAACTTGACTAAATTCAAAAATATTCCCTCCATTGGTTACAAAAAGAGCAATATTTTCAATGGATCTAGAATATGACCGCCATCCCCAAATTCGAATCTAAAAAAATAGCAAAATGTTTACATATGCATTCTTGGTGCCATCTCCAATTATGAACGTCATCATCACATTGGAATGGAAATGTGATTGCCAACTACCTATTGGAATGAAAAAATGAGCGGCATTTCCAAATTTGCATCAAGCACACAAGCATGGAGATTGGATTGATCGTACATAGTATATAATATAATCGAAGATGAGTATTTTGTTTTGCTTCATAGAATCTGGTCATAGTACTTTGATGCAACTGATTACTCTATTATTATTTTTATGATGACATTGTATCATCTACATGTGGATATCCCTATTGATTTGGCACCTTTGCAGAGAAGAAGAGACAAAGGAATTCAAATATCTGTTGAGGATCGTTCTCGTTACAGAACAAAAGGAAAGAAAAACTTGGATTTGTGGATAGGTGGAACATTATATCCACAAGATCCAAGCACTTTGACACATCCCACATTCTCCTCAATAACTCATTTAGTTACATGGATATGCAATGAGCATAGTGGATTACTAGGATATTGTAAAAGATTGCAAAACCATGGAAAACAACTTTATATGAATAAAGTCACTTTTTAGAAGGTGAGTTAATTCGGATATCCTCTTATTGTCAGAATAGAGATTGTCATCTCCAAAAGACGTTAGAAGAAAATGAACAACTTAAAAAAAATAATGAATCATTACATCAAATCAGGAATAGAGCAAATGCAATCAATCTTACAATCTATTCATATTGAAAACTTGCAATTATTGAAAGATGTGGAATTGGCAAAGAAGAAGGCTGAAAGTAAGAAGTGAAAGCGACAAAGTTGCAAGGGTATTCAAACGCTTTCAAAAGGAGGTTATCAAAATAGAAGGATCCATGAATTTTGTAGGTTTTTCAATGACATTTGGATTTAATTTCAGCTATGGTGATATTCTGTTAACTATTTTTTTTTTTTGCAAATATGCATTAGTAGCTCCTCGGAATATTAAAGACAATGCTTCACTAGGAATGTCATTGGGCACAATATTGACAAGCAAATCCACTGAGCGTATCATGATGAACAATAGGATTTCAAATGTAAAGTGTAAAATAATAGAGTCTTTGATGGTGGACATTCAAAAAAATGTAGATAAGATTGTAGTTCAGGGTGCTTGTGATTTTGCAGGTATTAGCAAAGAAGCATATGCAACAATATTTAAACTAATTAGAGAATCTTTTAAGCAAGTTTAAATTAGAAAAGTCCCAATCCCTAGGACATATCACTTCAAGAAAGAGGGGGATACATCAAACATAGGTATGCATAAGATCAATGGAATTCCATTTCATATTGAGGAGGTGTATGAAACTGATGGAAGATCGATATTCTATAATTCATCAAACAGCTTATTTGTTGATCTAAATTATTTGCTGAGATACATCGTTACATTCTATAATATAACCTTTGAAAAGGTGAATGGCAAAATAATCATAGTACTTAAGTTAGATGAGTCAGAAATTGTGAAAGGGCAAAAGATGGAGAGGGTTAGTATAACTCTCATGAATGGTGCACTATCACAAACAGAGGACCAAGAAGATTTCAGATTCAGTGTCCAGTCAGAAAATGATATATGGTGGTTGGCAGCGTTTCATGTAACTAGCCTCATTATTACATTACATTCATTGAATAGTATTAATTCTTTGTTAACTAGGTCTAATTGATTCTTTGGACAGGTGCTGAAGAAGGATCATGATATATTATCATGGATATTCTCAAGGACATCTTATCCTAGGATCATCAAGGACAATATGGATGGAAGACTTCTCAATGTTCCAGGAGTTGGAGACTTCAATGTTGAATGGCACTTAGCAGGTGATTTGAAAACATTGAAATGTATGTATAATGTCTCTCACGGTGCTACATCAAAACACCCTTGTTTGTACTACATGAAAATGGCAAAATATGTTACTAGGACTACAAGAATTACTAGAGAATATGCACAAACTAGAAGTTTGTGCTACCTATTCCCCATGTTTGCACTCTTCATGCAGAAGTTAGATTAATAGAAAAGATCATTTATCTTCATATAGTTTTTGCTTGGAATACCAAGTCAGCATCATCAGCAAAGGAAGCTATATCTCGATTAGAAGATGTTCTATCAAAATAAGGACTTCATAAGGGACATGTCAAAATTCAAAAAGATGAAAAGCTTTTAGGAAAGAATGAGAACATGCCAACTAAGCCAAGCATAGGAGGAGCAAAAGCAAGTTGTTTCCTATCAAATCATACTGGTAAGGCTTCTAATATTCAATACTCAGTCTGGGCAGATATTATTGCTGCCACTTAAGACTTCGAGAAAGACGACAAAACCATAGTACTAAAAGTTGATGTATGGAAAAAGCTTGATAGTATGATTGCTATTTTAAGAAAAGATAAATACTCTAATATTGATAAGAAAGCTGTCCAAAAGACTTGTGTCGAGTTTGGTAATGCAGTATGAAAAGCATGGGGAGACGATCACATCACTCATTACATGGTTAGTATAAATTCTTCAAGATGCTTTCAATTTTCCATATATATTTAGATCCAAACATAAGACTAACATTATGGTTTTGACATATGCAGCACATACTAAGAGATCATACAGTATTTTTTTGCAAACACATATGGAAGTTTGAGTGTATGGTCATCACAAGGGATGGAGAAGTCACATTGGTAAGCACGAGCAGCATTTCATCGAAATACACAACATGGAGGAACCAATGAAAAACAAAACTACATTTGTCAATTGTTTCAGTGGTTCTACTGCAGAGTTCATATTCGACATATAATAAAGTCCACACAATACAAGTAGTTTAGAAAAGCATGCAAGTTCATACAGGAAGAGAAAATTAGATGATTGCTGAGTAGAAGATAACAAAGACATTCAATCACCATTGTCATCAAATCATGACATGTTCAAAATTGCTTGCAAATTCATTGAACAAGAGAGGAGAAATACTCAATGTAAATGTGTGACATGGTCAAAATTGCATGCAAATTCATGGAACAAGAGAGAGGAGAAATACTCAATGTAAATGTATTGATTGTATTATAATAAAATACAAAGTGTCTACTATTCATCATCGGCTTGTGTGTCAGATTCTATGGCAGTATTGTCATGAAGAAATTCTCTGCTAGAGTATGCATCTAATAGATGTGCATTATCCTTATTTCCACTAAGTTCAATATAAGTAGAGTACAATGAATAATGGGAGTTCCTTAAAGGAACATTCTCATCAGTAAAACCTAGAATGTTCAAAACATAAGATCTTTTGACAAAAATGATCTTATTTGTCTTAAGAAATTTATGTCCTTCTAGATAAAATGATAAAGCTCATTATCAGACTCTCCCCAACTGGGCTCAGCTTCAAATGAGCAATACAAATCTCATTCTTCAAGAAATGCCTAAGATAGTGGCCAAGTCCACTATTCCTCTAGAACGAGGATGCATGTTGTATGTAACCACAGTTAGAAATAATAAGCTCAACTGTGATTATAGTTTACAGTTATGTACTGTTTCAGTTTAGTAGGCTTTAGTTAAAAAGCCAGCCCGGGGGCTTGTCCCAGGCCAATAACGGGAGTTTACCTGTATATAGGCTAAAATGCCATGTAGAGGACAATAGTGAATTTCATGCATTTATTAGGTCTATGTCACGTGGCGTCCCCATGCAAAGGGGACCTTTACTTGTATATGTATCAGTCTCTTTGTAATAAAGATGATTTTGCTTTGTGAGCTCTTTTGCTTTATGTGAGCTCCTCCATCACTCTATTACTTGTAGATGTTGTTCATGGTTTCGATGGTTGGCAATCAGTCAGTGATTGCATCTCTAATCTGCACTCTCCACTAGATCAAAATTTTCTCATAGAATGTTAACTTGGTATCAGAGCCGATAGGCTATGGAGGAACGTGCACGATCGAAGCTCTCGGAAGAGTGATTCCATCGATGGTAGCATCAGAACCGAGCAACAGTAAGGACACCGTACAGGGTACAGGATGGTCCGGGGTGATTGGTGATGCAAAGCCCTTTGATTCACTATATACGAGGCCAATTCGTAGAATCAAAGTAAAAGAAAATTTCATAGCAAGCAGGCCATGAGGCAGCTGACGAAAAAGTGCTCATAATGGTATCAATTCTCATTGAATTGTGGAGCAGTTTGTTGCAAACAAGGATTGGGATAGGTTGCTAGACAACCAGGGTAGTTGTAAAGATTCAATTCTTTGGAATCGATCAGAAGGCAATTCCAAAGATATGCAACAAAGCTTAGTCTTTGCAGACTAGGGTTTATAGAACAAAAAATTTGGATCTTTCTCTGTAGGAAGCTGTTTTGCTACTGTAAGAAGATACAGTAGGGTGCTGGAGCAGCTAGGTGATGACTGTAAGAAGCCATCCTCAGCCTTGGAAGGATGGAATAGCAATTGGTAGCCCGCTCAAATAGCCAAAAAGGCAGCTAGGATTTGTAGTTGAGAAACCTTAGTTTTCTCTCTAATGAACACTGTTTTCGGAGCTGTAAAGGCACAAAGCAGGGCGTCGTGGTAGGGCGAGTCAGCTCAAAGCTGGCCGTGGATGGCTGCGGACTCTAGGAGGAGCTTGGATGCTCTGATCAGATGCAGCCATAGCAAAGGAAAGAAACCATAGCTTGTTTATGGAAGGAGAACAGAGGAGGAGCCTTCGGTAGCTCACGCGCGCCCAACCAGCAAAGGGCTCTAGCGGCTCGAGGTGGTTCGTGGCCAGATGTGTCATATTTAGTGCACAAAAAGACTAGGAAATCATCAGATCTTGGCCCATTCAGATCGACGGCCAGGATCAAGATCTCTTGAAACGACGTAGATCGTTAGATTGGAGGACACGGTTGGATGGAGAGTGAAATGGGCCTAAAGGCAATTGAAGGGCATTTTGCCAAGCAACTTCATTAAAAATTTTATTTTGAATGCCGTTGAAGGGGCCCGACTGGTGAATTTGGCATTGAAGGGCAAGAGCTCTTCGAGATGAAGAAGCGGTTCATTTTTTGAACTCATTCTCTAAGGCCACTTTGGAAGGGCCTAACTTTGGCTAGAGGAGGGCTTTTGGGGCCAAATAAGGGCCATTTTGGAGCCTGTAAAAGCCTGTAGAGAGCTGATGGACAGAGCAACGACATCGTCAAGGGATAAATGCATTTTGATGTGTTCTTGACACCATTCGATGGAGCAAGAGATAAGTGACCCAATGAGGTACGGTTTTCGCTATTTGGTGACCTGTGCAAAACTAAACTCAATTTTTGGCTAGGAAAAGGGCGTGTGCCTATAGCCAAGGAGCTCTAAAGCGGTTCTCAAGCAGTTTTGAAGAGCCTAAGCATAGTATATTGTGAGGGAGAGCAGAAAGAGTGGAATTGCATTGGAGAAAGTTAGGAGATGTAGAAAACTTGCAATGAGACGTCGTGAAACTCTTAATTGGCAGAAATTGAGAGAGGGAAACCAACCACAGGAGAGAGCTAGACATGCTGCCACCTTATGTCGACGGACATGGTGAAATAGTTCATGTCTACTGATTCAACTTTTTGAAAGTTTGAACTAACCAAGCTCAAGGGACGCTTGGAGGGGGCCTCCCAAGGTGAAAATCGACAAGGGCAGTCAGGATTGGTGGTGGTTGTGGTTGCTTCACATGCTTTTGCAAGGGAGAAATGTCTCGGTTGAGGAGACGTTTACACTAGCTTAATGGTGGCAATGCAATGGTGGCGGTCATAAGGTGAAGGATGTCAATTGAAAGGTCAACTGGATGAGCCAAAGTGGAAATTTGGAAAGCGATCTAGTAACTTGACTACATTTCATGAAGTGGTGATGCGAAGAGGACATCTAAACAGATACTCATGAAAGTGAGCTAGCAAGTGGATTACTAGAGCTTGTAGAGTTAAGCTTGCACGGTGGTGGAACTTTTTGACAAGTTTGGAGGTGACAAGTTGTTAACACTTCACGGCGAAAGTGTGGTGGAGCTCATGCTTGGGATACTTCTGGGTAAATAAAAAGCATGAATGAGTAGTCCAAGTTAATATGTGATCCATATTTTTTGTGGATGCTTGTCAAAGCGTGTAATCTACAGGAGAAAGCTCATGAGATGTAGGGGATTCATCATAGTCCTTGGTAGACTCGTATGCTTGGTGCATGAAGGATGAATGATAGCTTGGCAAGGCAAGACAAAGTGAAATGGATGTTTGGATAGCACACTTGGACAGTGATGTATCTCTGGGAGGTACATGGTGCATTCGAGGACATCTCAGGATAGATGCATGGAGCTTTGGATGCATGGTTGTTGTAGTAGTGGATCTACCTATGACAAAGGTGTATAGTAGAGGAGGATATCTTCTTCAGCAAGCAGTGATAATTAGTTGATATGTTTGTCATTCATGTTGGTTGCATGAATGTGTTTGCTTGCATGTGACTTTGTCATGAGAGTCTTTGTGGCTAGACGTAGATCAGAGTTGGAGTTTGATTGGTTAAGCATTTGCTACTGAAAGAAAAACAAAGTACTCATTTGATGCTCAGTGACTTGTTGAAATGTCTACTAGCTGTTTTTATGATGAGGTTATAATCTTAGTGGTAGTAAGATTTCCTCAGGTTGAGCCATAGTCGCTCATTGTTATCAATGTTATGAGTTTGTCTTGTAAGCGTCTGATAGGATGTCAGCCTAGTAAGATGGAGGATGATAATCTCATGGTGGCAGTGAGGTTTCCTCGGTGTGAGTCTTGTGTCTCATGTGGTCCACTTGTGTTTCAAGTTGGATGGTGAACAAGTCAAGTTCAGAGTGTGGCAGACTCTTGTTGAGAGCATGGTGTTTGGTTGATGTTGAAATATTGGAAAAATCTATCTAATGTTGTAAGTAGGGGTCCTAAAAATGCCAAAGATGAATTGAGCTCTTTTGGCTTAGTAAAGACCCATCTTAGAATAAAATATTCAATGTAGGTAGAAGTAGAAACTCAAGCTCCCATAGGAATTTCCATTTGTACTTTGCATGCCACATTTATTGCATGAAAATACTAGGTGGCACAATTAGACATATTGAGGTGGCTTGAATAATTCTAGATAGCTTGAGAGGTGGATTCATAAATCCAATTCAACTCAAAGTAGGAGGAGAGTCCATGAGGTACTCTCATTGAGAAGATGGTGATTTTTGTGTGTAATGCAAATTTGGAGACTAAGCCCTTTGTGCCCTCCCTCTCTACTCGAGTTTGTACTTTCATATTCTCTCTCTAGCCGAGTTGAGGCATTTATTGTACTTAGTTTCATGTTTTGTTGATAGACCTTGCTTGTAACATAGTAATATGTCTTGTATGATCAGCTTTCCTATTGTCAATCAATGCTAGTTTGATCTTTATGGTATTATTGGGCTCAGGAGATCAAAAGTACACGTGTAGGGCATCTCACATGTGTGAATTCAACATGGTATCAGAGCATACCTAAGATTTACAAACAAATCTAATCAAAAAGTTTGCAAATTTGATCAGATTTCAAGCTAGGAATTGTCTAGATTCTACTTTCTAGCTAGTTTGCAATTTTTTGGTGATTTAAAGCTTCAAACCACTTTGAATGGTTGAAATGAGGTACTGTACGGAATTTCAGGTGTAGGCATGTGTGAAATCCGCCCATTTTTAGTTTGGTGGTTCTCTCTCACCTTAGATCCAAATTTCATGCAATATGGCCCACTAGAAAGCTAGAAAAGATGTGATGGATATTGTACTTGGTATTGAAGAAGAACCACAAATTCCTCAAGAAATTCCAAAGTACAAAAGGAGAGCTAGGATGGCTCTACATTATATTAAAATGAATGTCTCAAATGACATCTTAAGAGAAATTGGTGCTTGTACTAATGCCAAAGATGCTTGGGATACTCTCAAGTCCATCTATGAGGCAAAGAATACTTCTAGACTTCTAGCACTAAGAAATCAAATTTTTCAAAGTGTATAGAGAAGTGATGAACGTGCCTCAACTTATGTAATGAGAGTTAAAGACCTCCATAGAGAATTGTCATGCATAGGAGACTCCATCAACCAAAATGAACTTGTTCAAGTCATACTTAATGGGTTAAAGGAGGAATATGACAACCTTGTTCAGAGTTATGCCATTAAGGAGGAGCTACCAAGTTTGGAAACACTCCAAAGTGTGCTCATTTTTGAAGAATCAAGACAAGAGTATAAACTCTTGAAAATGGAAAGACTGTCTCTCAACATTGATGGTAAAGCCCTCTTTACCAAAGACAAGCACAAGTCAAGAAGTAAGAATCAACACCAACCCTCTTCAAGCAAGAACAATCTTATTTCCAAGGAGAAAGGAGAAGACGATGAGTCCTCTCAAGCTTTCACATCCAAGAAGAAGAAGAAAAACATCAAGTGTTTCTTTTGTGACAAGAAGGGGCATTATGCCACCAACTGCTTCAAGAAGAAGAGTCAATTCAAGCAAACCAACATTTCCAATGAAGATAAGGAAGATGCTCATGTAAATGATGGAGAGGGATCTCTTATGGTCTCGAGTTTTTCTTCATCACCTTTCAAGAAGGATGGTTCGTGGTATATTGACAGTGGAGCTTCCTCACATATGTGTAGCTCCAGGTATTCTTTTTCATCCATGTCACCTTCTGAAGGAGCCAAGAAGTCCATCTACACAGCAAATGATCATGAGTGTGCTATTGAAGACATAGGGACCATTCCCTTAAAGCTTTCTTCATCAAAAGTTCTTTCTCTGTCTAATGTACTTTTTGTTCCCAAGTTAACAAAAAATCTTATTAGTGTTGGGCAATTGCTTGATAGTGGACTAGATGTGAATTTCAATGTTGATACATGTACAATCAAGAAGCATGATGAGATCCTTGCATTTGGGTCTAGATATGGTGGAATCTACAAGCTTGATCCCAAAGAGTATGCTAAGTCTTGTGATAGTGCTTTTGCTTCTCATATTTCTTTGGACGAACTATGGAATAGAAGGTTGGGGCATCCTAACTATAGTTCTCTGGTGTCCATGGTCAAGAAAGCCAAAGCTATTGGCTTGCCTAATCTTATCTCCAAAAATTTCAAGCCATGTGAGGCTTGTGCCATATCTAAATCTCATAAGAAGCCTTTTTCAAAGTCATCTATCAAGACTACACATCCATTGGAGCTCATACACTCAGATGTGCACTTCTCATCTTCAAAGAGCAATGGTGGTGCTACTTGCTTTGTAACTTTCATTGATGATCTCACAAGATTTACTTGGTTATATCTTCTAGCTTCAAAGTCTATGGTGTTTGACTATTTCTTAAAGTTCAAAGCTCTAGTTGAAAAGCAATTTTCATACAAAATCAAGATCCTTAGAAGTGATGGAGGTGGTCAGTACACTTCCAATAAATTTCATGATTATTGTGAGCTTGAAGGCATTAAAAGGTAGTTTTCTTGTGCATATACACCATCTCAAAATGGGGTGGCTGAAAGAAAGAATAGAACCTTGTGTGAATGTGCCAAAACCATTAGAATTGAGGCATCCTTGCCAAAAGACTTTTGGGGTGAGGCCATCAATTGTTCAAACTATCTTTGCAATCGACTCCCTCATGTTGCACTTGGAGGAAAGTCACCATATGAAGCACTTTATTTGAAAAAACCTAAGGTTGATCACCTTAGAGTATTTGGATGCATATGCTTTGTCCATATTCTCTTGGAAACGAGAAAGAAGGGTGATCCTTGTGCAAGCAAAGGTGTAATGGTTGGATAATCATTTAACAAGAAAGTCTATCGAATCTACATGCTCTCTACTTCTAAAGTAATTGAAAGTAGAGATGTAGTTTTTCATGAAAAAGAAAAGTCCAATCTTGGAGGGGCCGAGATTAAGCAACCTCAAACTCTATCACCTTTTGTTATTGAAGACAATCAACATATGGAGGAGTCGAGATTTGAAGATGGAAGTCCTTGGATTTTCACTCCTAGAAGATCCATGAGGGAGAGATCCGAGCCTAAGAGGCTCACTTATGATGAAAAAGGAAAAAAAGTGGATCTTGATTCCACTTATGCTTATTTTGTTTCTCATGAGGAGCCCAAAGATGTCCAAGAAGCCCTCAATACCAAGGAGTGGTATGAGGCCATGAAGATTGAATATGATGCCTTGATCACCACCACACATGGGAGCTAGTGGACCCACCACCTAACATGCACATCATTGGATGCAAGTGGGTGTTCAAGATCAAGTACAATCATGATGGCTCCATCAACAAGTACAAGGAAAGATTATGTGCTAAAGGCTTTGCACAAATATATGGCCTTGCCTATGAAGAAACCTTTGCTCTTGTAGCAAAGATGGTGACAATAAGAATCATAATCTCTCTTGCCTTATTTTTTAAGTGGAAATTGTATCAACTTGATGTCTCCAATGCTTTTTTGAATGGCTATCTTGAGGAGGAGATATACATGGAACAACCTCCAGGATTCATCAAGGATAAATCAAAGGTGTGTTTGCTATTTAGAAGTCTTTATGGCTTGAAGCAAGCATCTAGATGATGGTATTCAAGACTCAACAACTTTCTACTTTCATTAGGATTTGTGCTTAGTGACTATGATCCTTCTATGTACTTAAAGTTTGATGGTAGTAATATTGTCATTCTTCTAATCTATGTAGATGACATTATTCTTAGTGGAAGTTGTTTGATGCTAGTTCAAGAAACTAAGGATGCATTAGGAGGAGAATTTAAAATGCAAGATCTAGGAGAGATCCATTACATTTTAGGCCTTAAGATTGATTTTCATGAAGAGTATGCTTTTATTTGTCAATCTAGATATGTCTTTTCTATGTTGAGAAAATTCAATATGCAAAATTGTAAAGGCATAGATACTCCCATGGAGCAACATGTAAAATACCCTAGTAAAGGTGATGAAAGATCCTTCAAGGACATCACACTTTATAGGAGTCTTATAGGCACCTTAATTTGGCTTACTATCAGTAGACCCGATTTGAGCTATTGTGTGCACAAATTGAGTCAATTTATGCAAGATCCTAAGATCCAACATTGGAAGATGGCCAAGAGAGTTCTAATTCATGTATCTTCTACTCAAGATTATGGTTTATTGTACAAGAATGAAGATCTAACCATTGTTGGCTATTCAGATTCCGATTTTGCAAGTAATAAAATGGATCAAAAGTCCATTAATGCATATACTATCTTTCTTGGAGGCAATCTTGTGTCTTGGCTTTCAAAGAAGCAAGGTACCATATCTCTATCTTCTTGTGAGGCCGAATACAAAGCACTCATTACAACAACTAAAGAGGTGCTTTGGATCAAGAGTTTAATCATGGAGCTAAAGTGCACCAAAGAGGATGATCTTCCCTTGATCAAGTGTGACAACATATCGGCCCAAACTCTTGCAAACAATCCTATTTTTCATGCAAGAGCAAGCATATAGAAGTGGCACACCATTTTGTAAGGGAAAAGCTCATTGGAGGTGAAATCAACTTGCAACACGACACATCTTCATGTATTGCTGATCTTCTCACAAAGCCACTTTGCAAAAGTGCCTTCTCAAAGCATAGATCTAATCTTGGTCTTATCTCAAGATCGATGCTTGATCCACATTAGATACTTTTTTAGGACGAGTGTTGAAATATTGGAAAAATCTATCTAATGTTGTAAGTAGGGGTCCTAAAAATGCCAAAGATGAATTGAGCTCTTTTGGCTTAGTAAAGACCCATCTTAGAATAAAATATTCAAGGTAGGTAGAAGTAGAAACTTGAGCTACCATAGGAATTGCCATTTGTACTTTGCATGCCACATTTATTGCATGAGAATACTAGGTGGCACAATTAGACATATTGAGGTGGCTTGAATAAGTCTAGATAGCTTGAGAGGTGGATTCATAACTCCAATTCAACTCAAAGTAGGAGGAGAGTCCATGAGGTACTCTCATTGAGAAGATGATGATTTTTGTGTGTAATGCAAATTTGGAGACTAAGCTCTTTGCGTCCTCTCTCTCTACTCGAGTTTGTACTTTCATATTCTCTCTCTAGCCGAGTTGAGGCATTTATTGTACTTAGTTTCATGTTTTGTTGATAGATCTTGCTTGTAACACAGTAATATTTCTTGTATGATCAGCTTTCCTATTGTCAATCAATGCTAGTTTGATCTTTATGGTATTATTGGACTTAGGAGATCAAAAGTACATGTGTAGGGCATCCCACACGTGTTAATTCAACAGTTGATACTTTGTGAGTCAAGTGCTTTGACTGTGTACTTGAGTGTGAGTCGAGAACCTATGGAGATAACAAGCTTACTGAGTATATCCATGAATCTAACATAATGTTCATAAAATATGTCAGAATTTGGTTGTGCAGTCTTAAAAACATGTAAATATGACTTGAATAGGCTGTGGAAGTAGTCTAGATTTTCAATAATCCCAAATTCAGTAAAAAATGATCTCAGGTCCGAATGTCGTGTAGATCTTGAGGAAGAGGCCATGGCACTATGACAGATATTGCACCTGTGCGCGAGGGAGACAAAACAAAACAAAATCAACTCTAAAGATCGCGTACAAGAGGGATATGTATAGCAGGTAGCAACTGAATATCGCACTTGTGCACAAGTAGGGATGGATGAATAAAATGGACAACAAAACGCGCGCACAAGAGCGATATGCTATGAATTTCGAGAAAGAAAAAAGTAAAAAATTAATCAGATTTTGTGCCTTTTGTGCTGAATTTTCACACGTGTGGTCAACGGTCAACGAACACGTGTTCATTTGATTGGTCTGCAGGCACTAGCACGTGTGAGGTGACACCTAGACATGTGTGAAATGACACAAGGACACGCGTCTCATGTTCATTCGTCGGATGGACAACACGTGTCGCTCTCGCATTTGGCCATACAATCTCACACGTGTGAAATGACAACCTGACATGTGTCGAATGATCATTCGCTGACTTGCCACCACGTGTTGATGACTAGACAGCTTGCACATGCGACAGGACGTTCTTTCGCATGTGCGAACCGCGATATAAAATCACAAACTCTGATGAATTTTTTTTACTTTTTTTTTTTTGCTCCGCATATTGCACTTGTGCGTCTCCTTTATAATCGATATTCTGCCTACTACTTTCCATGCGCACAGGTCCGATATTTCTGCCTACGTGTCTCCTCATATTGGACTTGTGAGCCTCTCTTCTATATTCAACGATCTCTCTGATATTTCGCTCGCACAGGTCCAATATATCGTACATTCTTTCCGTACATATCGCTCCTCTGTGAATGCTTCATAATCCTCCCCTTCTTATCCTCGTCGTCATGCACAAGTGCGATATCTCCGAATATAATTTCATGGATAGGAAAAAGTAGACAAGGAGGGATTTCTTCTCTGCTGGCTCATCCTCAACTCCTACGGTTGCCATTACACCTCCGGCTAGCTCTAGAAGGCGCAACCGTAGCAGGTGGCTCTCTGAAATTTGTAAGTATCAGAGTTCAATCGCTCTATTGATTCTCAGAGTTCCATTCTACCATGTCATCCGCCACATAACTAGAAATGATCTCGGTCAGCTTGTTAGATTCACACCCTCTGCTCTCTAGTGCCTTTAGGAAGGTGCTAAGGACTATATGAGCCTTTTTTTTGAAGATTCATTTTTGCTTTCTATTCATTCTAAGAGAGTCACCATAATGCCTAAGGACTTTCAGTTACTGATGAGAATGAAGGAGAGTTTTTGCAAGTTACACGTGTCTTAGTCTGCTGCTCCCGGACCTGTTTCTCTAGATAGGACTGATCTTCCTACCAAGCGTCCTAGGAAGCAGACAGCCCCCAAGAGAGCCCCGAAGAAAGTAACGAGGGAGATACCACCGACTCTGTGAAGCTTAACCCAGATGCAAATGTAGATAATGCTGCCCTAGATAAGGTTGTAAATTTAGCTACATCGATTTTGGATACTCCTCTAATTCCCGTAGATACTACTCATCCACCTCCTCCTATTCCTTCAAATCTTTATACATGTAAAGATTCCGATGATTATCTTAAATTTGAGAAGGACATAGCCAATGCTGTGGATAGAATTGGTACTCCATTTTATTTTAGAATAGAGGAAATTGACTTTAGTATAAATTATGACAATTGTTCGGATCTTATAAATAGACGGGCTTCTATCAGTGATCATGTGATAGAGTCTGGGATTACACTCTTGCAATATGACATTGCAAGAGATTCATCCAATGAATTGCTGGTGCTCAGTAACTTTTTTGCATCAGGCCTTCAAGGAGAATAACAACACATTGTCACAGTGTTTGACTAGTGGATTCACACCAGCAACAAAATACTTGGTCGTGCCTTATCATACCAAGTAAGATATGTTAAATGCTTCTTGCTGTTTAATGCTTTATCATTGGCATTATCAATGGAAATAGTTCTTAGAATTGCAACTAATGGAATTTCTATCTTATTTTGCAGTGACCACTGGAGTTTAAACCTGATCTCTATTAAGAGATCTGTAGATAATATTGTTAAAGGTTTTTGTGTCAAGATGAACTCAGCTAGCAATACGCATAAGGATGTAGATATATACTTGCCATATTTTAGTGAATATATTCCAACAGATGTTCCCCATTCAGTGGACTGGCAGATCATTAGTTTGGAGGTAAATTTTATCTTTTTTAACAATATTTGAAATCAATATTCTAATGTATTTGTTTCGTTCTAATTCATTCTGTTTCATAATTGATTTCTTGTGTGCTGAATTTTTTTGCAGTCACCCCAGCAAAATAATTCATTCAGCTGTGGGTGGTTCACATTATATAATGCAAAGTTATTTTTTGAGTGGTTCAACCTTTAAGAAGATGTTGATATTTCTAAGGTAATTAATTTTGTTTATTCTTATTTTTGTAATCATGATTAGTTTTCTATTTTATTGATGTTTTAGCCATTACTAATACATGAATGTTCTATCTTACAGTTTACACTTCCTGAGTACACATCAAGCCAGGTATATGGATATAGACAAGAAATTATCCTGAGCATACTGGCTAGGGCAAGGCTTTAGCCTCCCGTTGTTGATGATGGTGGAAAGGATGATGTAATTATACTAAATAAAGATTAGAACAATACAGATAGCATAGAACCGAAATAGATTGCACATGTATAGAATTCATAGAAAAATATACATTAATATATCAAATGTTGTTCCATTTTATGAATTTGGGAGCACAAAATACATGTACTAATGTCCAACTTGGGCTTTCATTTATTGAATGAAAGAGTCTATACACAGATTTTTACAATTTGAAGCTATTATTCACCCACAATGGTGATTGCTGTAGATAGATCTTTGCATCACATTATCAGCTCCTATCTTTTTCGCATCTGTGACATGACAGATATTAGTGGATGTGCAATTGTAAATGATGCCATTTTTAATTATTTTGTTCTATTTTGAAATGGCAATAAACATAAAGTACTTATGCGTCTTCCGTTGATGATAAATCTGAAATATGTTGGTAGATTGGTTTGCAATAGCATGAGCTTTGTTCTAATAAAATCAAGCTTCCAATGCTCTTCCACCTCAACCATAGTCAAATATTCCTCATTGTAGATAATGCTTATCTCCATTCGGTTTGTGTGACCATTTAGTTCAAAGTCTTGATCCAGTGGTAGCCATGTACCTTCAATTTTCTTGTATCTCTGATAGCTAAATGTGAGACTGAGCATTTGATTTTCGATATGATAACGAAAGATCATTGAAGACTTTTTAATCCTGCATTCTATGTCATTATTTGTTTTACTATCCCAGCCTTGATCCATGAGATCTGACAATGTCTCATCTGATAAATCCTTGCAAACAAATAGATTTGGTGTCCTACGAACACTAGCACTCGAGAAAAAATCAACAAATATATGTAATGAGATAAACCAACTTAGGTGAACAATTTTTGAGCTAGTGCTTATCTTTATAGCATTTCTTATATCAATGAGTAGCTTGCATCTCAAGGATTCAGAAACAATATTGTCAAGAGTAGGCCACTCATCACTTTGAAAACTAGGCAATGGAATTGCTTCGAGCTTGCCAAAATCTCCATCTATATGTGGTGTATATAAAGATTCATAAAAATAGATACCACAATCTACAAGTTCCTTTGGACTTCTTCCTCTCTGTATTGTAGCTTTCCAACATCAGAGTGAATCACGTCCAATATTCCTACAAGTGATTGTGCTGGCTCCCATTCATTTATGCATGATGGATATAAATCTGAAAGAAAAAAACAATGTTGAGGCATTTAAATTATAATCTAAAGAGTATCAATAAAGAAAATCACCTATGATTGCTGTAGAGTGCATATGTTTTGATATACTTACAATTATATTTTCGATGATCATGAGGATTGATTTCATGTACTTTGATTTCTGAATGCATATATACATGTTGTGCTAAAACTTCTGATATCGATTGACCTTCCGGGGTAGTCTTAAACTTCAAAATTTTTGCTTTCCAATAAGATTTGTATGTCATTTTTGCTCTTTTCTTTTGTCGAAAATTGTCCTTTGATGATGGATGTAGCAATACCCATGAATTCTTCGTATATTTTGTTGGCTTCTAGTTATCAGCTTCATCTTTCTCATTGTAAAGAATCACAGACTCGACTATAGATCTGGGTCTCCTTGCCATTGCTATTTTCAAAGCTTGGGCGCCAAAAATCTCTCTGATATGATACTTAATTTCAATTTTTCGTATCACATTTAATCTAATGTGAATGCCAACATAGTCACATTTACTATGTATACCATCTTTTATGTAACTATACATACTGTATTTCTATAACAATAACTAGTATAGTTAGCAAATTTCATTATACTAACCAGCATAGTCAAGTAAATTTACCTTGAGGTATTGACGTCGGACAGAATAGCACGTGTTGGGTGGGAAGAACAAACCAATGGGATAAATCCATGCTTCTCGAACACAAATTTCAAAGTTTTCTATATTGTATTTTTATCTAATTTGAACTACATTACGTAGATCTCAAATCTGTGCATTTTGGTTGGGCTAGTGATAGTCAAAACTAAAGAAAAAAAATAAAAGTATTTTTGCAAAGGGTCTTTTTTTACTTTGTAACTCCTCTGATGTGACCGGACAAAATCAAATATCGTTCGAAGACGACCACCAAAGACACGTTATAAGGGAAGCTGTTTAGATCCTGCTTACAAATCCTAAACACAAAAGGATAATACATTGTGGAGAAACCAACCAACCAAGTAGAAGCATCCAATCAATCTCTAGAAGCCTCACCCCAATATCGGTATAATGTTTAGCTCTATCCTGAGCACTACGGATACTATCCTTAGGAACTTGCAACATTTCTTGCATATCATGCAAAAAATCAGCAACCTTCTGGGTCTTAACAGACTTCGTTTCAACATTTACTAGAGATCTAGGTTGAAAACCGTACATAAGCATAAAAGGACTTATAATTTGTAGTAGAATGTTTTCTACTGTTATATGCAAACTCAACCAGTGGGAGATAATTTTCCCAATAAGATTGCTTGTGAGAAACATACGTCCTCAAAATATCTTCCATAGTTTGATTAGTCCTTTCCTGTTTGGCCATCTGATTCAGGATAATCAGAAGAACTCAAACTCAAAGAAGTTTCCAGTTTATGGAATACTGCTGACCAAAAGTGACCTGTGAGCTTAGGATCTCTATCACTAACAATGTCACTTGGCAGACCATACAACCGAAGTAATCTTTCAACAAAGATCTGGGCTAAATCAGAAGCCTTTATAGTTGACTTGACTGGTATGAATACATCTAACTTAGTTAACCGATCCACTACAACCCAAATAGAATCATTTTGCCGTTGGATCTTTGGAAGTCCAACTACAGAATCCATAGATATGATTTTCCATTTCTATCTGGGATATCTAATGGATGCAACAAACCACCAGCCTTATGGCGTTCAGCCTTTGCTAGTTGACAGGGCTTGCATTTAACAACATATGACTTGAGCTTTGGCCAATAAAATTCTCTCTTAACCAAGTCCAAAGTCATGTGTATACCGGGATGTCCTGCATAGGGTATGTCATGACATTCAAACAAAATCTTTCGTTTGAGCTCATCATCACCAGGTACGCAAACTTTCTCATTTCAAAATAGTAATCCATCTCGAATGGTGAACTGTTTCACAATCTTCTTATCTTTCTTAGTTAGTTGAGTCCCATGTGTTTCTGACTCAACACTGTCCACATTTCTTCCGGTCTGAACAATGTTCCAAATGTGACCAAAATGGGAATTTGATTCATATTTTCCTCTCAACGAAAGATATAGATTCATAGAAATCTGGGTGAGTGATAACTCGTTCAGTTCACCGATCCGACTAAGAGCATCTACAACTTGATTAGAACTGTCTCTTATGTAATGGATTTTCATGATCAAATTCATGCATCAATTCAGCCCATCGAGCTTTTCTCCCCCGAAGATCATGTTGATTACAAAAATATTAAAGAGGCTGGTGATCCGTATACACTACAAACGTACTACCATACAAGTAGTGTCTCCAGGTTTTAAGTACATGGATTATAGCAAAAAATTTCTTTTCCTAAGTAGTATAATACAACTGAGGACCAATGAGTTTTTTGCTTTCAAACACTAGTGGCCTATCCATTTGTAATATAACTGCTCCAACTACAACATTACTTGCGTCTATTCTCACGACGTAAGGTAAGTCCAGATTTGCAATTTGTAACACGGGAGCTGAAACAATAATTGTTTTAAGTTTCTCAAAACACTGATTCAATTCCTCGTTCCAACCAACAGGCAAACTAGCTTGATTCCTCTTTTTCTTTTTATTAACAATTCCTTTTGTCAGATTATTAAGCGGTGCTGCTAACTTAGCATAATCCTCAATAAATCTCTTGAAGAAAAGTGTAAAACGTAAAAAATACTTTACCTGTCTCACAATTTTTGGAATTGGCCACTCAATCACAATCTTGAATTCATCTTCGTCAATCTTGAGCCCCTATACTGTGATCTTATGACTGAGATAAAGCAACTCTTGCTTAGAGAATTCACACTTGGACTCTTTAGCGTAGAGTAACTCCTGATGGAACTTCATCAAGACGATTTTTAAGTGTTCTATGTGTTCCACCAAGGATTTACTGTAAACAAGAATGTCGTCTAAGAATACTACCACAAACTTTCCCCAAATATGGACGAAATAAATCGTTCATCATTTGTTGGAACGTTGCTGGAGCATACGTTAATCCAAATGGCAACACTCCAAATCTAGAACGAAATCCTGTCTTTTGGACATCTTCTGACTTAATTCTTATTTGATGGTACCCTACCCTGAGATCTATCTTGGTGAGCTACCGTGCTCCACCCAAGCAATCTACAAGGTCATCCATCCTAGGTAATGGATATTTATTCTTTTATAATCACTTATTAAGGCCCTTGTAATCCACACACATCCGGAAACCTCCATCTTTCTTTGCTTTAAGAAGAACAAGAGTGCCCATGGTGATTTACAAGGTTGTGTATGTCCCATCCTCAGATAGTTTCTTATTGATTTGAAATCTCTGTCTCCTCTTTCTAAGAGAACCTATATGGTTGTCTAGAGACAGGTTGACTTCCTAGAATTAACTCAATCCTGTGGTCTACTGACCTAGACGGTGGTAAACCATGAGGTAATTCAGATGGAAAAACATCCCTAAATTCATTTATGATCTGTTCTTTCACTGCTTGTTCATGATCTAAATTTACTGAGTGAAGAATTGTTGAGAATTTACAACCATTTAGATTCATTTCAAGAACATCCACAACTGGAATAGCATAAATTGAAAAAACTTCATATTCAAAATAATCCAATGCTTTTATTTTATTGACTGTTGAAATCTGATCCAACGAACGTACAAAATTACTACTAAATAATATCACTACCTATCTAATTCGTCAAAATATTTAGCTTGGTCTAGACCGCGCTTCTTACCCTTCTTAATTTTCAAAGTGGTTGGAATTTGCGCAAATTGCTTCCTGGATGCCACCATTGTGGAATCATATGCTTTCGCAATCCGAAACGAATCTTCGAGGCTTTGAAGCACATTTCACCTGCATTCATTCTGATAGTCGGCTGGCAAACCTAGGACAAACTACCATAATGCCAACTTCGCATCAAATGATGGAACCCTATTCCATAGGTCCATGAATTCCTAGATATAAGAGTCTAAACTCTTTGTACCCATCTTGCAGTTCACAAACTTTAGGTAGTAGTCCATGTCATCAGCAACTACGAAGGCTTTTTTGAAAACTTCCCGCAAACGCATCCCAAGTAGTTGGCTTCACCGGTGAATCTCGCCACCACGATGACGCTTTGTCGCGTAAGAACAGCACAACACTTTCGATTTTTCTCTTCATCAGGAACATCGTGTAGATTGAAGTAACTACTCCACTTGGCCAGCCAGTCCTCAACGACCTCAGGTTTCTTCTCTTTCTTCTCGCCCAAATAAACCTCTAGTTGAAAATCGAGATTGGCTGAAGACATCAATCTGACTTGATTCAACAAAACCTCCATTTGCTGATCTCTCATCTGATTACGATTATTCATGTCATTTAGTGCCGTAAATTGTTGACAAATCACCATATAAGATGGCGCACCTGGATTTCCAACTTGATTTGAAGTTTCTTCGGCCATCTCGATATATGTATTCTGGAAATTACTAAATTTAGTTTAATATCTGAGACTAAAATTGACTCCAGTATGGAATCACTATCTTTAGTCAATTTCATAGATATTACAAGAAACTGGAAAAAACTAAAATTTTGAATTTTTTTGCACTTAATTTTTAAAATTTTTTTTTTTACTTGAATTGGGTGTTGTAAAGCTCAGTACAGAGGGAGACCCAGTGAACAAGACACTTTCCACATCAGCCTGCCACCTAGGATT